>NW_021024949.1:1055022-1120866 GCF_004153795.1 Camellia sinensis
AGAGAGATGTTTTTTTCCTAAGGCTGTGTTTGGATTGGATTATGATTTGAGTAGTGATTTGGAAAGGGAAAGGAAAGGAGAGTAAAAATAAAAGAAGATATTTTATTTATCATTTTTTCTGTTTCTTTTCATTTTCCAAATCCCTACCCAAGTTCAACCAAAATTCTTGATCCTAAAAGCTGATCATGGGTGATTTTAATGGTTTTCATGATTTTTTTATTTTTTTTTTTTTCCTTTGGTATTTTGCTAGTTTGGGCTGTCTTTTGGAATTAGGTCATTGTCTTCGCATATGTTTAGGTTAATTGTTGTTGACTTTTGCGATCATTTGTCAATTTTAAATTTTAATTTTAATTTTTTTTTTAAAAGTCAGAACTCATAATTGGATAATCAGGAATCGGGATCATGTTTGAATATTTTACTCCATTTTCTTATACTTTCGGAACCAGTGCCGCCAGGAAGTCTCTAAATCTTCAAAGAGAGAAAACTATAAGGAGCAACAGATTTTCTATTACCTATGTAAAATGAAACAGTCACATTGGAACTGAGTGCAGTGTGTCAAACAGGGTTACTTTAAGATATTTATATGAACATATATATAAGCCTGCAATGTGTGTAGATTATGTGATATAATACCTTAAATTTTAGTTGTTTTACTTGTCTGAAAAAAACATGTCTGTTTTTAGCGTTTGTCTCATGTCCATGGAAAATTCCGAAAACATGGTTAATGAATCCATATCGGTTTTGGAAGTTACATGTGTTGCTTCCTGAACTTCAGGCATTTTCAAACATGGACGCAATTCTTGTTAAATGAGAGTTACATGTTTCCTCTTGATTGGTTTGTCCTTAGTTTAATTAGGGGTAATTAGTCTGCTGGGGCAGAAGGAGGGTCAAGAGGGGGGGCAGTAAAAAGAAGGTGATAGGGAATTGGAAATTTAAAATATTAAAATTTAGTTGTTTTACTTTGTGTGAATAACATGTTTGTTTTTAGTGTTTGTCTCATGTCCATGGAAAATTCTGAATATGGTTAATGGATCCATATCTATTTCGAAAGTTACATGTGTTGCTTCCTAAACTTCAGGTATTTTCAAACATGGACCAATTCTTATTACATAAACTGAAGTTACATGTTTCCTCCTTGATTGTTTGTCCTTAGTTTAATTAGGGGGAGGGTCAAGAGGGGTGGGGCAGTTAAAAGAAGGTGATAAGGAATTTGGAAAATTTAAAAGCTGGTATTAATTATGATGGTAGGTCAAAGGAAGCTAGGGTTAAAGAAGTTTTCTAAATGAAGTTATTAGTTGGAATGTCAGACTCGTAGCTCCATTAAGAAACGGGGTGGTTAAAGAAGTCTTAGTTGGTAATCCTACAAGAACCAAATATTCTGTCTTGACAGGAAATTGATAAATAATGTTTGGAAATCTAGGTGTAGGAAGTGGGTTGTTTTAACTTCATGTAGTACTTTGGGTTTGTTTTAATGATGTGGGATGAGAAGGTTCATAGTGAATGTTAAACAATAATGTGAGAATTTTGTAGTGTTTGTGAGATTTAGGGAATCTTGATAGTCCACAATGGTGCTGGGGTGTATGGTCCTAATAAACCCCATATATATATTATATATATATATATGTAGTTGTTTCTTGTTTATTGTTAGATAGATCAATAGTTTTAAAACTATTATATTACAAAAAAAGAAAAGAAAAAAGAAAGTGTAATTAATACTTTAAATCTGAACTCATGGTTAACTACCAACACCCATAGCTTTAGTCATATTGTTACTATTTCAATGGGGATTGGATTGGAGCTTGGAAGCCATGAGACGGCTGTTATTTTGAGTCATTGAATAGGCAGTTGGGCTTTATGAGGTTAATATGTATGTTGATTTATCAGTCAAAATTGTCATGTTAAGAACAGTTAACGGTGAACATTTTTTCACTGTGTTTTCATTCGTACATTTTCAATGAAATTCTTGTAATCATTGAAAGCTTTATTTCATAAAGTTTCACTTCTCATAGTGTTTATTGCAACCAAGAGAGATTATTTTTTGTATTCCGCCATTGCTTTCCCTATCTCAGTTGGAGCTAAGATATTTGTGTTTGGTTAAACATATGAGTTTTGGTTTGTCTGATATTTATATTTTTCTTTAATTATTATTTCAAAATATGACTATTAAGTTCAGTTCACCTATACATTTTACTCAGCTTGGAGATTTTGTTTTGGTGCAGTAAGGAAAGGGATAATGGTTTTGCTCTGCATGAGGAGCTGATCTCACAGAGCTAGTTGGGGATTTCAAAGTTCATATTCAGATCACCAAGGAGACTTTCAATGGTATACCAGCTAGACTCTTTCCAATCCATAACCGACAACACCACCACCAAAATTAGCTCCACCTTCAGTTTGTTCTTCATTTTTTTAAGCCAATAAGCTTTCCACTTCGCTCATGATGGGACCTGAGCTTTGTTCTAATTTACAAGCATTGGAGAGCTTTGTTCCTAAATATCCAATGTGCTGATTGATGAATTTTAGATTTTATTTTATTATTTATTTTTTTAGGATTTGGGTGAATTTTATAATTTAAATATGCTTCTATGAACATGTACAGTTTAATTGTTCTTTGTAAAATATTGAATTTGATGGTTTGATCAATTTTTATTTTTGTTTTTTGTTATGATGTTTTTGTGAATGGAATGTAAATAATCAACTCTTAGAGAGAGAGACGGCACCACCGTCGGAAAAAATAGAAAATTTTAATATTTTTATAATTTGTTAAGTTTTACTTTTTGCGACGACATTATACTGTCGCAAAAAATAGAAATTTTATTATTTTAAAATAGAATTTTATTATTAAAATAAAATTTATTATTTTTAATATTTTTTTGCGACGGTATTACACTGTCGCAAAAAATAGAAAATTTCATATTTTTATACTTTCTGGGAGCACCACACCGTCGCAAAAAAGTGTTTTTTTTTTTAAAAAAGATTATTTGTGACGGTATTTTTTGTCGTCTCAAATAACATTTTTAGCGACGGTAAAATAGAGCCGTCGCAAAAAAAGTCAAGAAATTTCAAACGTTATTAGCACTGCACGGTGCCGTCGCAAAAAGGCAAAAAATGCCGTCGCAAAACATTAGCGACGGCACTTACCGTCGAAACTCTTTTGCAACCCTGCAGTTGCGAACCCGCCTCTTGCCGTCCAAAAAGTCATTTCCGTCGCAAAAAGTATTAGCGACGGCATTAGGAGTATTAGCGACGTATTTTACCGTCGCAAAAAGTCAATTTTTTGTAGTGTATAAGGGGATTTGTTAGTATTTGCCTTTGATTAATGCTCATTATAAATATCCATAATTCACAATTCACAATTCACAATTCACAAAGACAAGACAACAAGATCTAGCAAAGCGTAATACCTGAAAATGGCCCGGTTCTTATGCCCAGGTAAGATTAGTTGGGGCATGCACTTTTTCTCATAAAAATGTACATATTATTAAGTTTAATTCTCTACTTTGAGTTCATAATTTCTTTTTCTTTTTTTGTTACCTATTAAAGAAAACAAAAGATTAGTTGATATATTGTTATGTTGTGACCGATAATGATATGTTTCCCAATGAGCTATTTAAAATTATGTGTAGAAGGTTAATACAAGTTGTATATTTATGCAGGTAAGGTTTCATGGCCTGAGCTCCTTGGGGCAGACGGAGAAACAGCGGAGCGACAATTGAGAAGGAGAATTCTCTAGTCAAAGCCGTGATCCTGCTGACTGAAGGGATCCCCTATTATGGATGATTTTGTCTGCACGAGGGTTCGTGTTTTTGTTGATAAGAGTGGAATTGTTGTTTTGGTTCCTAAAGCTGGTTAGAGTACTTTGAAGTGATTCATTGTTGCTTTGCTTGTTGATTATGATTTACTATAAGTGTGTTTGGTTTGAATTTTCTGGATTAAGTTTTTTGAAAATTAAATTTTTTTATTTTTGTATTTTTTTGTTTCTAGTGAATATTTTTAAAATTTTAAATATTTTTTTTACTTTTTTAGATGCACCTTACTTAGATGTATCTAAAAAATAAAAAAATTGTGAAAAAATATTTTAAAAAATTAAGAAATACATAAAAATATAAAAAATGTATTGAATTCTTGTATTTTTTTTTTGTATTTTTGGTATTTAGTGAATTTTTAAAAGATTTGTTTTACAATTTTTTTACTTTTTAGGTGTATTTATGTTAGGTGTGTCTAAAAAGTAAAAAAATTGCATAAAATATTTAAAAATTTTAATAAAAATAAAAAAATACTTCAAATAAGAAAATAGAATTTTCTGAAAACTGTTTTTAGAAAATGGGAACCAAGCAAGCTGTATGCTATTTTAAGGAAGCCCCCAAGAAAATAAAGATTAATGGAGTTTGTATTCTCCATGTAATTTTAATAAGAGTGGCTTACAAGAGAGTCAACTATGGTGTTCTTCTATTTTGTTTTTTTTTTTGTTTTTTTTGGTCTCTCTCTCAAAATTTTAGTACCCCAACAATGCTTTGAATTTTATTTCTTTTGACATTTTGGGTTAGGTTTTTATTTTTTCGTATGCCCTAGTATAGTTGGCTGCAGGGCTGGCCTTGAATTTTTGGGGGCCTAAAGCGAAACAAAAACGGACACCTATATTCACAAAGAAAAAAAAATTATCCTATTTCGCATCACTACCATCGATTGATACCAAAATAGATGTCAAAATGTATTATACAAAAAAAAAGTTGCCAAAATTAGGAAAACTTTAAAATGTATTGAATTAATTGTTATTTATTGAATATGTTGTGTATAAGTGTGGTTGAGTGTGGTTGTATTGTTGTTTATTGAATATGTTGTGTATGAATGTGATTGAGATTGAATTAATTGTTTATTCCATTAAAATCTGATAAACAAGAAAAGTAAAAAAAAAAAATAGGGTAAATTTGTTTATTCTACTATAATCTGATAAAGAAAGAAAATATTAAAAAAAAAATTAGGGGCCCTATTTTGGGCTACTAACATTTTGTATGTGTATATAGTGTTTCTCATTCAAGGACCACCAATATTTTACATATATTTTAATTTCAATTGAGCCAAATCGCACTTATAAACAAATATGGGCTCAACATAATATTTTTGAGTCCTTTAGATTGGTCCTAAAACAACAAAAATAGTTTGGGTCTATTTATATTTGTAATATACCATAATATTTTTCTAAATTTGGGAACCCTACTTTGGGCCAATTTTTTGGACAGGCCTCAATGGCTTTAGCCCAGATCCAATTCTGGTTGGCTGACTAACAATATCTGCAATTGGTGGAAAAAGAATAGAGAAAATTATATTATGTAATGGCTAGACTAATGCTGTGTTTGGTTGAGGGACTTGAGGAGCGATTTGGAAAAGAAAATGGAAAAAGTATGTGAAATGTTAATAAAATATACTTATATTTCATCTAGTTTCACACACTTTTTCTCTTCTTTTTCCTTTCCCTTTTCAAATCCCTTTCCAAATCCCCCAACCAAACACAACATAACAATTTTTGGATTAAAAGAAGGAACAAGCCTACAAAGACAAAAACTAATCCTATAGACACTACTAACAAAACTTGGTAAAATCTTGTCTACTCATGTTTTGTCCAATTTTGGGATAAACTTTTGGATTCATAGAAGAAGATAGAAGAAAAGTCAAGTGGAAATGGTTAATTGCATTGTTGAACTTATTTTAAATTTTTATTTATATCAGAAAATAAAATTTATTAATACTAAAAACAGGGCACATTGGATGGGATCATGCAAAATCTTAAACATGAATTCTCGAATAATAAGTTTAAAAAAAATCCTAATATATTGATATTGTTTTTAACAAGAAAATAAAATAATGTAAATATATGTACTTTTAAAATTGTCCTCGACAAGATTACATCTTTTGGGATATGACTTTTGATCTAATTGGGGCATCTGTATCATCAGTATCAAATATGTTCTTGGTTGAACTAATTAAAAATGGGAAAATTTTCAAAAAAATATCCCGAATTTGATCCTTGTAACAAAAGTCTTGAGTTTTTAATTTTGTTAATTTAAATCTTAATCCTTTATTGTTTTTAATCTATGGGTTTTTTTTTAAGGTCCCTGGTATTAACATTTTCTAGCATAAAGGACACCAAATATTTTCATAATGTCTAAGGTCCCTCAGGTTGATCCAGAGAAAATTGGTCCAAAGAAAATTAATCCAGAGAAAATTGATCCAGAGAAATTTCATCCAGAGAAATTCTAAATTTCTCTGGATTCAACCCAGAGAAAATTCAAATTTCTCTGGGAATTGTGAATATATATATATATATAACTATGACTGCCAATTAGGTGGAAGGGGAGAAAAGGGAAGGAAAGGGAGAAGGTATGGAGGAAGCTGCTGTGAAGAGGGGGGAAAGAAAAGGGATTCTGTTTCTCTAGACTCCCCAAACCTAAAGAAATTCTCAGACATACATTTTCAGAGATTCTCCCACCCAGAGAATTTCTCTGGACTCCACAATCCAGAGAAAATTCCCAGCCAGAGAAATTCTCTCAACCCAAAGAATTTCTCTGGGCATGACCAGATGCAATAGCTGCTGTTGCCATAGGCAGACAAGAATCAACTTAAGAATATAGTTGGCTTATTAAATAGAACTACAAATAGTAGGTTAGTCCCTCTACTTCACTGTAGAAGTGGATTTCACCTTAATGTTTGAGGGAGATGCTGATTTTAGTGACTCACATTGGCAGCAAATTGTGTAAAGAAAATTTGTGTGGCTTTGTGTGGTTTTATCCAGAGAAAATTTGTGTGGCTTTGTGTGACTCTATCCAGAGAAAATTGTGTTAGAGAAAATTTGTGTGACTTTGTATGGCTCTATCCAAAAAAAATTTGTGTAGAGAAAATTTGTGTGGCCTTGTGTCGCTCTATCCAGAGAAAATTGTGTAGAAAAAATTTGCGTCTTTGATCAAACCAGAGAAAATTGAACAAAAAAACAAAAAAGCAGATATGAAGCTATCCAAAGAAATTTGTATGGCTCTGTCCAGTAACTTCACCAAAAGTCACCAACCAAAAGTCTTTATGTATAAAGTCCAAAGACCAAACAATTACAGATATAGACTCTTAAACATTTTAATCCAAACATACATCATAAGTAATCTTTCAAAACTCTGGGTCAATCAGACTCTTAGACTCAAAAGCCTCCGTATTATCATCTCGGATTTACTCTCTCTCTCTCACTCTCTCTCTCTCTTTCTCTCTCTCTCTCACAATCAATATATATATGTATGTATATGTATAATGTAAAAGTGAATTGAATGAATATATAAAGTCTCGCAATGTTTCAGAGACTTGTTTAAACTCAGATCTGAACTATACATTTGCGTATACTATGTTCGCTTCGAATAGAGATCGTATGGAGTTGTCGCGTCCATTTGTGTTATTTAATTTACCTGTGTTCTCTTCTAGATCTTCAGAAGCAAATCGTCTGAGTCCTCTTCTGCGGAAGCAATTACCTGTGTTCTCTTTCTCTCTCTATCTATGCATTTGATCTCAAAGTATGTGTATAATTGTTGAGAATGAATTGATCTCAAAGTCTGTGTATAATGTTGGGGCGGTGGTGAAGCTCTGAAGAATGTTGAGGACGAAGAGGAGAGAGAGAGGGGTTGTTTGGTGCAAAAAGAGAGAGGAGAGAGAATGAGAGAGTGAGTGTTATATATGGGTATGGGTGAGGGAGGACCTTAGACTACAAAAGAATAGATTGTGGACCTAATCTATTACTAAAAGTTGGATAGGGACCTTAGACCGATTTTCCCTTTAATCTAAGCTATCAATATATTTTCATTAAGTAAAACTGACAAACAAAAAAAAAAAAGATATTTTAGTCATTAAAATCAATGTAGGTGTACATAAAATATCTAAAATACTTTTTTTTTGTTAAGTTTAATGACTAAAATACAAATTTTTTCATTAGTTTTACTTAGTAAAAATAGACTACTGATATAGATTGAACAAAAAATATAGAGAATTTAAATTGACAAAATTAAAATTCAAGATTTATTTTGTTATAAGGGTCTAATCTTTGGATTTTTTTTTTCTAATTTTTCCTTAAAAATATTATATAGACACTTAAAAGAAAAATAGCAACTATTCAATTTTACTAAAAACCAAGAATTCAATAAATGTCTAATGAACATGTACTGCTATATCGTGCGCATGTGCAAATGAATTAAAATTTGAGAAAATTTTACAAATAAGTGATAAATTTTATATGCATTAATAATGAAAATCATAAAATTTTTCATGAATCTGTATTAATTGTTTTGTTAGTACCACTTATAGGTAATTTTCCCTTAAAAAGTTAACAAATTCAACTAATTCAGTGTAGGTTTGTTTTTTTTTTTTTTTTTTTTTGGGGGGAGTTCAAATTAAGGGGGGGGGGGGGGGAACAAAATGTATTAAAAAAAATTTAAATTGCTAGTGCATGGCTCTTTCTTTTTCATTGAATAGCAGGGTTTAACGTTTTAAATAACGAGTGTAAATTTTTTTGACCAATTTAATTTTAACAAAGGTTAATATTAAATGAATTATTAATTAATGCTACCCTTGACTGAAATACATTGGCCTAATGTTATTAATGCGTACTCGGAATTCACACAAAAATTTATTTTCGCTGTATTTAGTTGGAAGATTTGGGAAGAAATTTGGGAATAAAAAGAGAAAGGGAAAATATAGGTGAAATGCGAATAAAATATACTTTTATTTTATCTAATTTCACACACATTTTTATTTTCCAAATTCTTTTCCAAATTCTCAAACCAAATACAGTCTTAAATATGTCATAATAACATTTTTTTTTTAAATTTATGAAATATAAAAGAATTGTCAATAGTTTAATAGGTAAATGATATTTTAGCAATGAATAATATCAAAATTATTCATGAGAGTGTCAAAGATTTTGCCTGACTAATCCCTAGGTCCTTTTTTTTTTTATCGGCAAAAAAAAAACTTTATTGATGGAATAAACAAGTACAAGGTACAAGACAAATTACATCAATAAAGAAAATGGAAGTGCAAAAGCATCACAATGAGCTAAATGATCCCAACTAGGTTGGCATCACAAAGTTCATCCTATCATTTGCTAGCATCCCAAAGTTGGTGAGAGACCAACGAAAAAAGAGAACAGGCCAACAAACTACAGCATCTGATACGGACACACCAGAGAGCACCAATTCAGATCAAAATACAGAATTGAAACACAGCCCAGAATCAACCTCATTTTGAAGTCCTTGAGCTCATTTTGCAAGCATAATCTCCATCCACAGATAGAAGCTCCCAACCTCAAGCAGCCTAGCCAAGCTTCACCTTTCAGCAAATTGATGAGTACTCCAGGCATCATGCGGCTTTAATCACCTGTAAACAACACCAAATCTGGCTGATCACCAAGACCATGCAGCCTCAAACTCAATGCCACACTCCATATCTATAGCAGCTGCTAGGATGACTCCCAACTATACACAATAGCATACCCACAACCAACATAGCAGACCAAACATAGCAAGACTTTGACTTTTCCTATTATCACGAACCAATTCAGCATTCCACAGATTAGCATTGGGCTTGATCAACGCCTCCAACTCGAGCAATGTTGTCCCATTTTTCACGACACAAAACTCCTTCACATAGCCATTGTAAGACACATATTCGTGATCATCAGAGCTTGAATCCCTCCAATAGAACATAACGGTCTCTGTATCAACCCAAACCAAAGCAACACACACCACCCAACAGCACTGCCAATTAGAACAGATTCAACCCAGATGCAGGACACAAAACAGAATAGAGCAGATTCAGCCTAGATACACATAATAGAACAGATCAAATTCAACCCAGATGCAGGACACACTTGAGAGCACCATAATGAGCAGAGTCCTTAGGCAACGAATCAGCCCAGATCAGTCTAAAATGCAGAATCCATTTCCTTTGATTAGACCATGATGATCAAATCTCTTTCATTAACTCTTTGATTAGCAACAGCAGCCCAGCTGTGCAAAGTTGGTTGAGAGCAAACCATACACCATTGAAGAGGGGCTAATGATGGCACACTGAATCTGACCCACTAATGCAAACCCACTGATGATGACAAATGAATCATGCTGGTTCTGAAGCTATTGAAAGAAAAAAAAACCCAGCAAACATCCCCAAACAAAGCAAATCAATACATATCAGTAAACATTCAGACCAGATGCAAGGCACACTTGAGAGCACCACAGTAGGTAGAGTCCTTGGGCAACAGATCAGCCCAGATTAGTCCAAAATGCAGAATCCATTTCCTTCACACTTGAGTAAGGCAGACCAGCAAAATAGAACTTAACACACAACAGTCCACAGCAGCAGCTGTGCAAACTCTAAAGCCAACAATCAGTCCACAGCAGCAACAGCAGCTCCACCATTGAGGACAGACAACAAATGACAGGGCTGAGTAAGGCAGACCAGCAAAATAGAGCTTAAACACACAGCAGTCCACAACAGCAGCAGTGAACTCTGAAGCCAACAATCAGTCCACAGCAGTAGCAGTAGCTCAACCATTGAAGACAGATAACAGATGACAGGGCTAGAGTCAAACAATCAAAAAATCACAACCAATGAAAGCAGATAGCAGATGACAAGGCTGGAATCAACTCCCCTGCCTAAACCAATATTGAAATCATATTGAATCAAATATATAGAGGAACCAGCATAGCTGAACAAAGCAGACCACAATTGAGCAAGGCGTCACCAATAAGATGTACCCAGAACCAGACTAAAGCAGTCCTAAACACCAAAGTTAGCAGAAGAACAAAAGAATAGCAAATAAAGAAGAAACAGAACCTAAGGCAGAGCAGCTGCAATTCTACTACAAGGCCCTACCAGACACACTAAACATAGCTTCTAACTTGGTGGAGATTAAACATAAACTCATCCACTGTGTACCCTTGCCCAACTGAGTAAGTTTTCAGCCAAAGGGCCACTCTAACTTTAATAAGCACACATAAATCTTCACAGAAAGGTTGCAGCCCATTGAAAAGATAGTCATTCCTACACTTCCAGAGGGACCACAAACCAGCAATTAGGATTGCTCTCCAAATTTGCTTTTCCTTTTTTCTAACCTTCCAGTCCAACCACCGCATAACCACTGAGCCAGGGGAAACCCAAAGTAAACCCCACCACTTAATTAGATTAGACTAAACTTTCCAAGCAAAGGGGCATAGCAGTAGAACATGGTTAAGAGATTCAATCTCAGTCTAGCAGAATACATAGTCAGAGCTAACTGATGCACTTAGGATACCAAGTCTATGTAAGTGGTTAGAGGACTTTATCCTCCCTTTCCAAACCAACCAAGAGAAGAATTGGGCTTTAGGATGGGAGGGGTTGTGCCATAACAGATCAGGAACTACCAGATTAGGACCATTCAAAGATTCACACCATTTAGCAGTACTTTTGACAGTGAACACACCTGTAGGGTCAGATTTCCACCATAACGTATCTATTGATTCCAATCTCAATGCAGGGCCCTCACCTAAAACAACCCTTAATCTCTGTAGTTCATCTTCCTCCCATACTAATAAGGGTCGTCTGAAGCTAAAATCCTAATTGTTGTGCTGTCTAATCCTAGTCCACTGTAATTTCAAAGTGATACCTCTAACCTCTAATAAAGAGTAAAGGCTAGGGAATTGGAACTTCAAGCACATGGTTCCCATCCAATTATCAACCTAGAAACTGATTCTTTCCCCATTACCAATCTTGATTTCAACATTTCCAATAAAGTAATTGAACAAGCTGCTTTTAGAATCACCAACAAATATAATGTCACTCCATACTCTTGAAATATTTTTTGCCTCCACATGGAATGGAAACCATCTACCCCCTTCTAACTTATACTTGCTGCATATAACCTGCTTCCATAACGAACTGTCTTCCTTCCCAAACCTCCACCACCACCTAGCAAGAAGGCAGTTATTCAATGAACTTAGGTTTCTTATTCTCAGCCCACCTTGCTTTTTATCCATGGTTAACTCCTTCCATTTTACTAAATGAACTTTTCTTCTCACATCTGAATCACCCTACAAAAAAGCTGCTTGAATCTTGTCCAATTCTTTTGCCACACCTCTAGGCAGCCTAAAGAAAGACATAGAGTATACAGGTAGGGAGGAAAGGACAGATTTGATTAGTGTTACTCTACCAGCAAAAGACAATAGCCTCCTCTTCCACCTTGACAGTTTCTTCTTGAAATTGTCCACCATAGGCTTCCATGTGACCCTTCTAGATGGGTTTGCCCCTAATGGCAAACCAAGGTACTTCAAAGGGAGCTTCTGATATGTACAATTCAACCTTGAGGCAAAGTTTTTCACACACTCCTCTGACAACCCTACTCCATAGACCCCACTCTTATGAAAGTTGATCTTCAGTCCAGAGATGATCTCAAAGAATCTAAGAATTCTCTTGATAGTTAGCACTTCAGACCACTCAGTTTCACAGAAAATAATTGTGTCATCCGCGAATTGGAGATGGGAGATGTTCATGGCATTTGACCCAATGAATACTCCTTTGATCAAGCCCAGCTCTTTTGCTCTTGCAAGGAGTAGGTTCAAACCCTGAGCCACCATATTAAAAAGAAAAGGTAATAATGGATCACCTTGCCTAAGCCCTTTTTGGGGGCAGAGTTCAGGGGTGGGTGAACCATTAACCAACACAGAGATTCTTGCTAAGGAGATGCAGGTGTGAATCCACTTCACCCACTTATCGCCAAAACCAAAATTTGATAGCATTTGGAGGAGATAGTTCCAATTGACTGTGTCATATGCTTTTTGGAAATCCAACTTCAAAATCAAGCCCTTTCTTCTTGATTTTTCCCACCAATCCACCACCTCATTAGCTATTAGTACACCATCCAGGATGTTCCTACCCCCTAGGAATGCAGATTGAGCAGCATCTATAACAACAGGGAGCACTTTTTTCAACCTATTAGCAAGCACCTTGGATAGAATTTTGTAAGTGGAATTTATAAGGCTAATAGGCATGTAGTCTTGAATTCCTAGGGGATTGTCTTTTTTAGGGACCAATGTAATAAAGTAATAAAGGAGCTATTTAAGCCCTCCATCAAACTACTGTTAACAAAAAAACCCCTTCATAAACATGATGATATCATTCTTCATAAATTTCCACCCTTTTTTATAGCAAGTCATGTTAAACCCATCTAGTCCCGGAGCCTTATTACCATCACAGTCTGCCATTGCTACCCAAATTTCATGTTCAGAAAATTCCACATCCAAGCTTCTGAAATGCTGGCTCTATGTAATCACCTTAAAAGGACCCAAAAGCTTGGGTCTATACGTCCATTGCTCAGAAAAGATTAAATTGAAGTGATCATACACAGCTTGTTTAACCTCCAAAGGTTCCGTCACTAATTCCCCATTCACTGACATGGAATCAATGGCATTGGTGTTCTGCTTATTAGTAGTTATGATATGGAAAAATTTTGTATTTTTATCACCCTTAAGATTTCAGTTCAACCTTGACTTCTGCAGCCAAATTCTTTCCATTATCTTTCTGAGCTTCCACACTTCCCCCGACACCTCTCTTCGCCTTTTACCTTCAACCTCATCCAGATCTCTACTCTCAGCAATTAGATCTATGGCATGCAAATTCTCTTCAGCTTGCTTCAGTTTAGAATCCATATTCCCAAACACTTCAGAGTTCCACTGCCGTAGAGATTGTTTAAGTGCCTGCAACTGAATCTTCAGTTTGTAGCCTGCCCAGCCATCCACCTGTGTACCCTCCCACACTTTCTTTACTTACTTTAGAAAAGAGGGATGAGATGCCCAAGCATTTATAAATCTAAATGGCTTTGGGCCCCAGTTTCTGTCATCTTCCATTAGAATAATTGGACAATGGTCTGAGATGGATCTAGGAAGACCCCAAAGTTTGAACCTAAACCAAACCAACCATTCTGGCCCAACAAGAATCCTGTCCAACCTGCTCCATCTCTCCCCTTCCAAAGAATTACACCAAGTAAATTTCCTTCCCAACATAGGGAAGTCAATCAATTCCAGACAACTTATGAAATTACAAAAATCTGCCATTCCCCTGTCCCTTCTTACACAACCCTTCCTTTCATCTATTGATTTGATTTCATTAAAGTCCCTCCTTATACACCACGGTTGGGAAAAACAACCTTAAGATTGATCAAAGAGACCCATAAGCTTCTCCTAGCACTCGCATCATTATGGGCATAGACATTCACAATCACACAATCCAAGCTATTAAATAAGGAACCTGATGGAATAATAAAGCTCCTATTGTAGCAGCAGTCAACTAGATAGAAGACTTCAGGCTTCCATACACATAACAGGCCTCCAGCACTCCCATTAACATCCACATTCATGTAAGCAACTTGGTCATAAGGCTAGATAGACTTCACCCACTAATCTGAAATGTTTGCCCTTTTTGTTTCTTGCAACATCACCATATCCACATTTCTTTCTTTGATAACTGCTTTGATTCTCATCTTCTTCTCAGGCCTACCAAGCCCTCTAATATTCCAAGAAAGAAGCTTCATGAGAATTTACTATCTACTCTTGAGCAGCCCTTAATGCTGATCAAAGCCCTTGCACCATCACTCATATCAGCACCTTGTTCCATGTCATTCTCCTCCATTTCAATTATTTTCCTCATAACTTCATCATCTTTGCCTTCAAAACCAATGCCCAGACTTTGTCCAACTCGAATTGTAGCTTAAGCCTCCTTTAATAGCATATCATGTTTGCTTAATCTACTAGTCTGAGATAGTGAAGAAGAAATTGCAGCTGCAACTACTCTAAAGATGGCCCCCCTTTGAAACCCCCTTTTCATCACTATTTTCCTCTGATTTCTCCGACCCTTTCCTTTACTCTCCTTGCCTTCCAGTCTCTTACTACGTGTAGTATCTTGATTGCTTTGACTAACTCCTTCAACACTGTCTACAACAATGCCTTTGCTATTCTCCACCTAGGCTTGAACATGTGTTGGATCCAGATGCTCAGCAAATCTGCTACAACTAGGGCCTAGCCCATTTGACTTAGACTTGTCCCTGTCTTGTTCATTCAGTAGGCCATCAAACTAGGCTTGATCAAAGACTACTTCTAAATTAATACTGGGTTTTGAAGGCCCATTTCCACTTACACTTCTCATAAGCACATCAGGGCCCGAGCCACTTTCAATTCTTTTACTTTCTGTAGTTACTCTCTGCCCTTTCTTTGTGATTGTTGCCAACAGTCCACAATGGTCCATATTGACCTCATCATTTTGACTTTTACTAGCAATACACTCAACTGAGGTGTTACGCATGTTTCCCTTGAGCCTCGTACACTGACTTTCTCCTACTCTAGGTCTCGTAATGCTGCTGGTCTCATTTACTACAAAGACAGCAAAAAGGCTATTATCTGCTCCCTCAGGCTCCTCCTCCATTCTGACATTACAATTTTCAACTTGTGGCACACCATTGTCATAGGCCACCCCATCCCCTTGTTACATCCCGTTATTCACCTCTTCCTCTCATCCTCTGCAACAGTTTGAAATTTAATCACCGCCGGTGATGCCATGAACAAAAGTATCCCTTACCTTGTTGTTATGACCTGGAACATTAACCAATTTAGACCCAAGCTCTTCACTCACTCTGATTGAGTGAACATAACCTCTACATTCCAGGTTAACTACACTGTTAATCATCTCCACATGTGTTGTAAGAATCTTGAGTTGACCATATGCCATGGATGACAACTTGAGGGTGCCCTCATTAATATTCATGACCTTACCCTAGATTTTCCCAATCTTGATGAAGTTAGCTGTGTTCCAAAGATAAGGATGCAGACCATAGCAATTCAAATCCACATATCTTTCTTGCACAAGTTTCAGTCCCCTCCTCAATTCCTCCATCATCTCACACCATTCGTGGATCTAAGCTTTAAAATTCTCCATGCCTTTGTTTTTTACCTCTGGTGAAGGAAACACCAAGTATGCAACTCTCTCACCACCATCCTCCACTTGCACATCAGACATACCTCTGGTATGCAGTTCCTTTTTAAGATCAGAGCAGTGATAGTGAGACCAGAGTTTTACTATCACACTGTCATACAACCAGCCATTTCCATACTCCACAGCATTCACTAAAATAGGTTTCCCATTTGTTACGTTACCCCACATTACAGCTTCTGCATAAGACTTTCCTTTTGTGCTGATTTCTTCCACTCTCATCCACATTTTACCTGTTTCCACTGGTGGTAGATGATGAACATCAGCTTGTGGTTTGACTTTGCTTATATTCTTCTTTTTGAAATCACCTCACTTAACCTTCAAAGCTCTGTCATCACACCAGGTATCGTGTGCTTTTTGGATTGCCATTTCAGCTACTACCAGGCAGTCATACCGAACAAAGCCAAATCTGGTTCTTGTTGAGTGCCTCTGTTTGCTGGGTATGTAGACATCGATAACTACCCCAAAGTTTGTGAACAAATTGTATAACCTTTTTGGATGCATTGAGTCCGGTAGATTGTTGACAAAAACATTGTAAACTTCACCCGTTGAATTTGATCTGCCACCAACGTACATCTTCCGAAAAACTAGTCTCTATCCTCCAAATTTTACCCCGCACTGCTGCTCCATGGATCAAATTTGATCAAATGTTTTTGTTTTTGTTATGAACCTGCTGCTCCAGAGTTTTTTAATCCCTAGGTACATGTAAAGTCACTATCTCACATATATCAAATAATTATACTAGGAAAAAATCTTAAATAGGAATCTCAAGAGAGAGTGATTAATGAATTAATAAACTAGTGGTCCAATCCAGAGTTTTAGACATACGACTTCCCATAATGTTATTTTTTACATTTTTCTGATAAAATGCCAAATAGATTTACTATATGTCTTATCATAATGTATAAACAAGAACAATGGGATTGCCAAATTTTAGTTATAGCTAACCATTGCACCAAATTTAGCACCAAATTTAACAATACTAAAATATAGCACAAAATCAAACTTGCTATCAAAGAGCTCAAAACTAAACTTCATACTATTTTTTGTTTCTTTGTGTACTATTTTTAGGAGATTTTGTGATAGATCCCTCACTGTCTAATTTATCTTTCAAAAGGACAAGAATTATATAGGTACTTTCAAAACCCCATAATATTTTAAAACTTATTTCTTTTACTATATTACCCTCATATCTATATTAAGCCATCTTCACAGTGTATTTTAGAGTAAAATTTTATTATGATTCAAAGTAAAATTTTATATTATTAAGCAAATCAACATGTTTTTAACCAGAGTAAAAATTTACTCCGATTCAGAGTAAAACTTTACTCTGAAAGTAAAATTTACTTTGAATCAGAGTAAAATTTTACTATGATTCAGAGTAGAATTTTACTCTAAAAGTACAATTTTACTCTGAATCAGAGTAAAATTTACTATGATTCAAAGTAAAATTTATATCGTTAAGAAAATCAACATGGTTTTTAACCAAAGTAAAATTTCAGCGTAAAGTTTTACTTTGAATCATAGTAAACTTTACTCTGATTTAGAGTAAAATTTTACTCTGAATTAGAGTAAAGTTTACTATGATTCAAAATAAAATTTTATATTTTTAAGCAAATCAACATTTTTAACCAACGTAAAATTTTACTCTGATTCAGAGTAAATTTTACTCTGATTAGTAAAATTTATGTGTGAAATTCTTATTAAAGAGATTCTTATCAGAAAGAGAGAAAAAGAGAGAAATTGAATAGATCATCCATTTTAATAGATCGATCATCCATTGAACAAGCTGAGTATGAACAGATTAATTCAAAAACTAGTAAAAACACAAATCTATATTACAAGGATATATAACCACAAAACACACAGATCAAAAACTAAACAAAAACATCCAAATATCAACATAATCATAATCTAATTAAGGTGGCCATTTCAGAGAACACATCCAAATATCTCTCTATCTTTTGATTTCAAATAATACATGTGTTCAACAATGCTCATACACACAAATATATATATATATATATTCAAAACTCAGATCTGTGTTTAAAAAAAATATCGTGTAATATACATACATACACTCATTTACCGATATATATACATATACACATGTATGTATGAGTCATATATACATACATACATACATGCACACACATATATAAGTATATACATACATACACATATACATAGGAAGAGCAAATTAGCGGAGACGTGGCGGAGCTTGGCGTGTTCGCCGGAGGGAGAGGTGGAAGAGGATCGGACGTCGGCGGCGTTGGCGAGGTCGACACAGGAGTTCCAAAGGCGGTGGCTGAGCTTCCAGATTTGAAGCTTGAAGGAGTTAAGAAGGGAGAAAGGCAGGAGAGAGACAGAGAAGGTGGGGAGAGAGTAGATAGAGAAGGTGGAAAAATTTAGTTGAGGGTATAATAGTCTAATAAAATATTTAAATAATAAACTTTGTCCGTTATGCAAGATTTTATAATTATGAAGGGGTTTAGAAAGTATAATATATTTCTTAGTCCTTTTAACAATGAAAGGAAGGTAAAAGGGGTTTATAACCAAATTTCTCCTATTTATGTGTGTGTGTGTGTGTGTGTGTGTGTTGGGGGGGGGGACTACAAGAAAATACACTTTTGGAGACCACTTTTGCCGACTAAAAATATTTTGGTTGCCAAAAGTTGTGGAATTGGCAACCAAAAATTATGTTAGTCGCTAAAAATACAATATTTAGTTACTAAATTATTTTAGTCGAGGTGTATTGATTATTAGCGACTAAAAAAAAATTTTGTCGCTAAAAATGTCACAATTGGCGACTAAAAAAAATTTAGTCGCTAAATTTGCCACAATTAGCGACTAAAAAAATATTTTAGTCACTGTATAGTTTGTTTTGGCTACTAAAATTATTTAGTTGCCGAATCAAAAATAAAAATTTACTTTTTGTCTTTGGCGACCAAAAGTTTAGTCGGCAAAAATTTAATTTTAGCGACTAAAAAATATTTTAGTCCCTGTATAGATAGTTTTGGCAACTAAAATAATTTAGTCGCTAAATGAAAAATAAAAATTTACTTTTTATCTTTGGCGACCAAAAGTTTGGTTGCCAAAAATTTAATTTCAGTGACTAAAAAATATTTTAGTTGCTGTATAGATATTTTGGCAACTAAAATAACTTAGTCGTTGAATGAAAAATAAAAATTTACTTTTTATCTTTGGCGACCAAAAGTTTGGTCGCCAAAAATTTAATTTCAGCGACTAAAACATATTTTAGTCGCTGTATAGATAGTTTTGACAACTAAAATAATTTAGTCGCTGAATGAAAAATAAAAATTTACTTTTTTATCTTTGGTGACCAAAAGTTTGGTCTGCAAAAATTTAATTTCAGCGACTGAAAAATATTTTAGTCGCTATATAGATAGTTTTGGCAACTAAAATAATTTAGTCGCTGAATGAAAAATAAAAATTTATTTTTTATCTTTGGCGACCAAAAGTTTGGTCGCAAAAATTTAATTTCAGCGACTAAAACATATTTTAGTCGTTGTATAGATAGTTTTGACAACTAAAATAATTTAGTCGCTGAATGGAAAATAAAAATTTAATTTTTATCTTTGGCGACCAAAAATTTGCTTTCAGCGACTAATAAATATTTTAGTCATTGTATAGTTACTTTTGGCTAATAAATTTATTTAGTCACTGAATGGAAAACAAAAATTTACTTTTATTTTTGGCGACTAAAAGTTTGGTCACCAAAAATTTATTTTCAGCGACTAAATAAATTTTAGTCGCCATATACCAACTTCTGCCGACTAAAAGAAATCTAGTCGCCAAATATCTAGTATAATTTTATTTTTAATCTTTGGTGACTACCTCATTTGGTCGGCAAATATACATTTTTGGTGACTAAAACACATTTAGTCGGCAATAAAACTCAATTTTTTTGTGGGAACACATACCGCCCAATTTGAGTTAATGTTTAATTTTATTATTATTATCATTATTATTTATGATTATAATTTTATTTTTTATTTATTATCATTTTGGAGGGATTTTAAAATTAATTTGGTGAGGAACTTTGGAGGGATTTCAAACACACTAAAATGAGTTAGGGCTTAAACATGTCTCTCTCTCACTTTATTACTCTCTCTCTCTCTCTCTCTCTCTCTCTCTCTCTCTTACGCCGATTGCCCTCATAATATTGATTCTCTGTTGCTTTGTTTCCATCATCGTCGGGTAAGGAGCATCACTGCCATCAAGCACCACCGTCGATCCACTATTGGAGCATTATCCCAGTATGTCCTCTCTATTTTGCTTTCTCTCTGCCTCTCTTCCCTAATATATGTCCCTCTCACTCTGTGACTCTCTCTGTCTTTGTTTTTGCTTTGGCTAAAGTAATTTTGTTCTACAATGTCTCACCCACCAAGGCCTTCACCATCCCCATTTTCTAGAGCATCTTCAACTCTCCCTAAAAACAATTTGAGGTATAAATATCCCTCTCTTTTCTATAAAATAATTCAAGGAACATGTAATTTCTTGTTTTTCTTTTTTTGGGTTGTGAAAGCTTGAAATTCATAACATTGAAATTTTATCTTATAGTTTCATCTTATACTTAATTTATACTGGTAGTGCCGGATAAAGATTCTTGAAGCTGCCTTATTGAACTTTGCTTCTGCGATCTTCATTTTATACTTAATTTATACTAGTAGCGCCTGATAAAGGTTTGGAGTTTTGCTGACTAATATTCCTTTAAAACTTTCTAAAGGAGTTTGGATTCTCTCAAATTATCAATCTAAATGTGTTTCGAATATACAGTTATCGATATCCGATTTTCTTGATTTTTTTCATGAATATTCTAGCCAATAAATTGTAAAAAGTGAATGGTTTAGATCGCCAAAATTGGTTTAAAATAAGCCCACAAAATCCAAAGTTGACATAATCAAATTAACAAGATCAAAACTCTTTCCAAAGTTGAAGGGGTGGCTATGTTTGGTTTGATTTTCTGCAACTTGATTTAAATTTATTTTTTTAAGACTAAAAATTAGTTTTGTAAACAAATTTAAAAAATCAAAATTACCTTACTTGTCAATTTTGTATAATTTTACAAAGGATATGATTAGCTTGTTTGGTTTGGATTTTCAGTATTCACTTTTCAGAAAATTGAATTTTTTTATTTTCCGTATTTTTTTATTTTCACTAAATGTTATATTCTATTGTTTTTTTAAAAAATTTCGATATACCAAACATAAATACACTTTAAAAGTATAATATTTGTGAAAAAATATTTTAAAAATTCATTGAATACTAAAAATAACTTCTTCTTTTTTTTTTGAGAAATCAGTACATTTTTTGTATTCTTGTGTATTTATTAATTTTTTAAATTATTTTTTGACAAATATTTTATTTTTTTGATACATCTAAATAAGGTAAATCTAAAAGAATCTAAAAAAATGCTTAAAATTTAAAAAATATTCACTAAAAATAAAAAATAAAAAAACTTAATTCTCAAAAAATTAAAACCAAAAATTCAAAAATATATTTTCCAAAAAAAAAATCAACCAAACAGCACCTAATGTTTTACCTCCCTTCGAAATTCGCCAATGTTCAAATTTCCCTCAAAACTATCTCATTTCGGCACCTCTCTTACCTTATCCCCAAATCTCTCCAAAAGTTTTTCGATGATCGTTGAGTCATCACCGTTGGTATGGACATGGCCTCTGTTGCGAAGAAGCTCGAAAGGAACCACGAAATCAAGGTTGCGAATCCGATGGATTTGAATTCTATGGCGGTGAAGGGGTTGCGAATCCGATGGATTTGAATTCTCATTTCACTACAGTCTCAATCGATTGGCCAAGGTCGTGTTAGGGAAGCATGTTTTCGTCTTTAGAGCATCTCCAATACAATACTCTCACTAAGAGGATGAAAATAATATTTTTTATTCAAAAAGTAAATATAGAGGAGGCTACTATTCATTCAAACTCCAATCACAAACTTTCATTTCCTTCATTCAAACTCTATTCAAAAAGTAATTTTTATTCATTAATAAATATTTAATTTTAAAATTTTTGTAAAATATATTTAATATTATACTCATTTTAAAGGTATGATTTTATACTTTTTAACGATGTCAATTTTACAAAAATTAAATTTATAAAGTAAAAGTTATTTGTAATATAATAACAATTTTATAAATGAATAGTATTTTGGAGGATCCTTCATTTTTTCATCCTCCCTCCAAATATGGAGGATGAACTCATTCTCCTCCCAAATGGAGATGAATTTGAAGGGTGGGTTGGAGGAGCAAATCCTCCATATTTGAAGATATGGAGGATGGGTTGGAGATGCTCTTAGGCCTTAGCGATACAAGGTGGAGTGGTTCCAGAAGTACGACAGAGGCAATTACAACTGGTACAACCCTCACTTTTCTCATGAAAAGGTGAAATTCGCAACGTCCGAACCCTATCTTTGTTATCTGATCGGATCCAAGCTTCATCATATGATGAACTGTTCATCTTCGACTTCTTCTTCATCCTCGAAGAAGAAGTCAAAAAGAAAAACTGCATAAAGAAGAAACAGCAAATAGATCTACGATCCAAAAATTGAGTGCACATGTGTCTCTTCTTTTAGAATAAATTTTCCAATAGACTTAGGGTTTACTAAAGCTTGGTGATATGCGTTATATCTTTAGTCAGAGAACTATCTCTTTTTAGAGTACTCTACTCTCAGATTTTAGGCTCAATATAGTTTTATTTACATAGCAAGAAGAAAACTTAGGGCTTTTAATTAGTATTTCGAGCAAGAATCAAATTGTTGATATTTACGAAACTTAGCATTGATTTTTATGATGTGGGTAGTGCTTGTTCTCAGCTATGTGAAGTGGGTTTGTTATTTGTGTAAAAGGTGAGTCATTTTTGCGCTGTGTTGTTCATTGTTGCTCTGTCAATTGGGTGAAGTGTGGACAATTATCAATCTTTGTAATTACATTTGTGCAACTAACGACGAGTCAATGCCGCAAAACTTAGTAAAAAATTAGGTATTTTGGATTGGGCTCAAGGCGCGGAGGGTGGATCTCGTAATCTCATTACTGAATCGCACATTCTAGTCCTAGTTTTAAGGATGAGCACCAGACAGTGCAGTATTTTTGTGAAGGGATTTTTTTTTACGTGTTTATGGCACATTTTTCACCTTCTAGTGTTTTTATTGAAAAATTTCTGTGAGACTAGATGATGTTGGGACAACAGATGTGTGTGTCAATAGACTCAATATTATATTTTTTGTTTTGTCCAAACTCGGCAAAAAAACCACAGTGACTATCCATGTGCCTATTATATTTTTGATTGGTTTCAGTTGTTAGACTTGCTTTATGGATTTACTGCTGAAGTTTGCCAAGGCTGGTGGCCAAATCTTATAGGTGTGCATGAAAATTGTTTAGTTGTCGATTGATATTTATCAGAAACATCTTTTAGGTGATTGATATTTATGGTGATGGATAAGAAATTGGCAGAAACATCATTGAAATGAAAATGAGAATATTACAAAATTGGAATGTGAAACAGAAGGAAATATTTCAACAAATAGAGCATTATTTGAGAGAGCCAAAACTTCTTGTGTGTCTTCTGTGGGTTATATATTGTTAATTGATTTAGAAAATGCTTAATGATCTCATACTTCAGCAAAAGTGTACTAAAGAAGCCTAAGGACATGTAAAAAAGAGGAAAAAGTGTACTAAAGAAGCCTAAGGATTGATGCTAACAATGCTCCAAGATGGTATGTGTACGGGGAATTGTACGGGGAGCAAATATTTCGGCGAGCTCGTACTCCTTTCTTTCAAGCTCCAAGTCTGTCCGATCGACCTGCGAACACAACGTCGGTGAGCTACCTGGTGGTGTGTGGCCGGAAAATCCCTCCGATGGTCAAGTTAGCACACACTTAGGGATAGAGAGAGAGAGGAGAGAGTTGAATGTCTAAGTGTATCTCACCAAATGATCATCCCTAGCATGGGGGGAGCAGTCATGCTTATACACTTTTCTGTGTTTACCTCTGCATCTATTCGCTCATTGACACGTGGAGCTGCTCTTCCATCTGTCAGCACAAATTCAGCCAAACATCACCTAATCAAACCACTAATTGACATCGGTGGGAATGGGCAGTCCGGCGTAATTATCTTGGCCTCTTTCAACCGAGCTATTTATCAAGCCTAACAATGCCTCTCGCTGAGCTAAATCATAACCGAGCCCCGTAGCACCCCAGTACGGCCGAGCTCCAGACAGGTTAGGCCGGTCCAAGGGAGATCTTCCCACCGAGCTACATGCGCGATCATAAGACCTGGATCGGCAGACGATCATCTCGGCCTCCTTCGACCGGCCTACTTATCGAGCTCAACAGTGCCACTCGCCGAGCTCCATCACAACCAAGCTCAGCAGCACTCCAGTGCGATTGTGCTCCAGATAAGTTAGGCCGGTCTGCGGCAAATCACGATCACCGAGCTAAAAAGAGCGAACAAGAGAAGACAAGCTGGCAAAGGATCATCTCGACCAACTCTGGTCTGGACTTCGGCCAAGCAAGCTTCACCTCGGCTCAGCCCAACCCAGCTCGGCCCAAATATGTTTGGACCACATTCAGCCCGGCCAGAACCGCGGCCCAAGCCCAGATTACGAAAATCCAAGGTTGTTAAAATCGGGATCCTAAGTAGGATCGGTGAGAGGGTCTGGTGGATCGGATCGAGGATCGTAAGATCCTACTTTCTATTAAAAAAAAAGATAAAAATTAAAATTAAAATGATACATATTAAAAATAAGGTAAAAAATCATAAAATCTACGATCCTACTTGCGATCCTACCTACGATCCCATGCGATCCTACACGATCCTACTTGCGATCCTGTTATAACATCGATCCTACAACGATCTGGATCGTTTTGGCAAAGTAGGATCGTAGGATCGTACAATCCGGATCGCGATTTTAACAACCATGCGAAAATCTCCCTCTCAGTATGTAAATGTGAAATGTTTGATTTGTGCATAACAACCAAATTAATGTTTCGAGTAATTATTTTATTTTTTTAAATTATTATTTTATGTCAAAATTAACGCTCGTCTCCCCTTCAAAATTAATGTGAGCAGCAGCATGTTTTTTTTAACTTATTATTTATGTTTCAAGTAATTCTATGCTTGTTTTTTTGTTTTTTGGATTGTCAAACTAATGGCATTTATGTTTTCTCAGCTCCTCTCCATCAGATGCAGTAGTATTATAGGCGGCTTTGGCCCTGTTTGGTAGGGCTTATTTCAGCTTTTAGCTTAATTTAAGCTATTTTGATGTGCTTAGTTCAGCTTAACAATACAGCTTATAACTTTTTGTAAATCAAAAATCAACTTATTCTTTGAGTGGGAGAGGAGAAATTTAATTTATAAGTCAAAAATCAGCTTATATTCACAGTTATAAACTATAAACTGTTAAATTATAAGCTATAATCACTTTCCCACAGCTCTACCAAACGGGGCTTTTGTGTCCCTGATAACTGTTCCAGAAAATGGAATGCTCTTGGTCATTGCTTAACTTTGGAGGCAAAACGAACTTTTGTAGTGGTGGTATGTCCTTAAACCTAAATTACTAGTAGGAATGCTAGTAAGAACCTCAGTACATGGGTTCTAAAATCAGTGTTCGCATAGAATAAGGCTTCAAGCTGTTTTTGGTTTGTACTTATACTTTGGGATAATTGATGGTCCACAGTCAGATACGTTCTTGATGATCTATTACATATTTTGCCGGTCTAAATTCAAAGTTGCTATGATCCTTTATTTACTTTAAAAGAGCATTTTTTTTAATATATGTCTGCTTTGTTCATATGTTTGAAAAAATATTTGTTAAAATTTTCAAATGAAGCGCCATCCGTATTTGTTAAAATATTTTAATACATGTCTCCTTTTCTAAATAATTCTTCTCCTCCTCTTGGATTACCAAGTGAAGTGCCATCCGTGTTTACTTTTAAATCCAACTTTTGACCATTGGAAATGTGTAACCTTAATTGGCCATGCCTCTAAATTCTGTGTTGCATCTTTTGGTGCTATTAAACAGTTGAGTTCTGAATGTAGTTTGTGGTGTCATTAGGTTCTAATTTCTATCCATTGAATGGTGCTATGTTGTGAAGTAAGTTGGGATAGCTAGCATAAGAGCTTTTTTATTTTGTTTTTAAGAATTGTTTTTGTATCTTTCAAGTTTTATTCCTCTCTACTTGTCACTAATCTGTCTCAGGCCCTGCAGCCTCCTGGCTTCAAAATTTTATTGAGCTTCCATGCCTACTATTCATATCATTTAAGATATTGCCAAGTTACTTTCATATTACTTGGAATATTTCCGCTATATGTGGCTAGCAAGAGGTAAAGTTATCCTATCTAGTATTAGATTTCAAAGAGAATATATCATATTATAAGGTGAGTTTTCATGTGCATATATCATATTCTACTCTGGTTACCTTACCTTAGCTTTTGTTTGCTTGTGTGCACGGGGGTTTGTTATTGAAATTGAAGGCTCTTGTGGTTTGTCTCCCTCCAGTGAGGAATTTGGTGAGAACTATCTGCAGTAACTACCCTGGTTACGTCTATATTTGTAAAAACTGACGTGCTGTCATTTTCTTGGAACCTATTAAAGAACCTGGGATTTTGGAGGGACGCAATGGTATTAAAGAAACTTGCCTCCAGGTAATTTGTGTTCGTTTGTCTCAGTGTGTAAATGTTAATCAAATTACTAAAAACTGTCTGCATTGCTGCAGCAAGGAAAGTTCTGTAGTTATTCTTGCATGATTTTGAAAGTAAATATTTACATCAATTTTCCAAAGAAGCATATTCGCATCTCACCTTAATAGGGCTAAGAGAAACAGGTGTGAAAGGGTTGTTTGAGATGGCCTAGCTTAAGTCAGTTGAAGCGCTATTTTTTTCTTATTCAAGAGTGCTCTGTTTTTGCCTGTTGTTTTTTTGTTTTGGTTTTGTTTTTGTTTTTTTTCTTGGTTTAAGTGGAGTTAGGGTGTTCGATGATTGGTGTTCTGAAGATATTCTACTTTGGAAATTATTTGGTGCATCCAGGTGGAAGGAATTGGGTGTAAGCCGGCTGGGAGAAATCCCAAGTCATGTCCTTTTTTTTTTCCTCTCTAGTTTTTCTTTTTTGCTTAATATTTTTCTGCTCCAGTACTGTTCAATCTCCTTTAGTTACGAAACCAAAAATCAATCTATTAAATTTCATTGACTCATGAACCATAATCTTACATATGATCTGTCAAACCATCACTTCCTAGTTGCAGGCTTTAAAATTAAAATAGTGGGGTCTTGCATCATTTGGCTTTTTATTTCCAGTGTGAATGTTGACTTGTGCTGCACTTGAATGCTCATCACGGATTTCATCTTTATGCTTTCACTAGCCTCCTTGCGATTGCACAGCTCTTCTTCATTCTCTTGAAACTTCTATGTAAAAATTGGGTATTGAATGCCATCTTCTCATATTTGTTTGAGCAGTTCAATATGACAATTTTATCATCTTTGATATTGCTTTAGCTTGTTCTAGGCTTGACGCTTTGCCAAATTTTCCTTCCAGCATGCAGCTAGGTATCTTGCTAACCAGGAGTGGGTTAAAAGTGATTCACTCAAGATTGTAGAAAATACTGCAGTAATGCCTCTCTTTATTTTCGTTATATTTTATCTTCAGACATCTTTTTCTGCTGATGTGTCATCTCATCTTGCTGCCTTTCTGCTTGTAGGTTCCCATCATCATGCTTCTTGTTGAAGTTCCTCATGATCTGATTACCCCTGCTGTTTCCACCATATCTACACTGAAAGAAGAACCGACTGAGGTGATTAGTGGAGACAATCCTTTTCAAACCAATATGGCTAATTTGGAAAGCTCTGCTTCACCAAAGTGTTCAAATATGAATACTGATGATTACAAGGATATGAAATCAATTCGTCTTGACATCAGTTTCTTGTCGCCATCACACACAGGACTCCAAACTACTGAACTGGTTTGATTAAAACTTTTCCCTCTTTCTATTTTGCAAAGTCAATTCTTGTTAGCTGACATTCTTCTCATGCATAACGAAGGCTATATAAATTAGGTTTTGCAGTGTTTTGACCTGGTTGCTGCCACTGTTTGCAAAAATTATAATGAAACTGAATAATTTTGGAAGGATACGAATATAAGAATGGTTGAGAATGTTCTAATTTCAGTTTTCATATTTGGAAGGCATATGGGTTGGAATTTCTCGTATGGAATTGTAAACTTCTTAACTACATAAGTTTTGAGTAATGTGCACTTCAGTTAAGTGTGTGACTAATGAAAAAACCTTTTACTGAGGGAATTGATTTTCAGATTCTACATCTGCATATTAAAGCATAAGTTTTATTAGATGCTCTCTTTCCAAGCTACAAAGGCATGTTTGCACCCCTTCATGCAGTGGCCCAAAGTGAAAATAGTAGTTGTAGAGATGGCCAGAGACAAAAATATATAGACTATTCAAAAGTATCTTTTACTACGCTCTCACAAAAACACATGCATTAGTTGGTAACATATAGACTATTCAAACAAAAACACATACATTAGTCTGGTAATATGCTTCTGATAGAGAGATGGGTTTGTTGTTTTGCTGGAGCTTGTGTTGATAATTCCAACCTCATATCTTCCACTCCGCTCTCACACTTACCCTCCTCCAAGTAAAAGTTCAACCAAAGCATATAGACTATTCAGAAGTAGAAAGACTATTTTAACTTAGTTTGCATTGTTGAAACATAGGTCAATATTGGCATATCGTGGAACAATAGTTAGAATTGATATATACATATGAATGATGTTTTATTTACCAAATGGTATTGATAGTCAGTTAATTTATTAATGTTTCCTTTACTTTCGATGTAGAATTTACATTTTTTGTCCAATTTTACAATAAAGTGATGTACAAATATTTTCAACAAAAATTTACCTGATATTATTTCTCATTTTCTTTGGTACAGATGGATTATCTCGTGCGCAAAGCTAAATTGTACTTGACTGATTGGGACTATAAGCATTTTTGGAAGGAATATATATTTTTGGATAGATGTGTATGGAAAAGATTTGAGTGGACTAGTAGTTATATTTTTAGAAAGACTAGTAGTTATATTTTTTGGATGAATGTGTATGGAAAATATTTGGATAGACTATTAGTGTGTATATTTTTTGATAGATGCGCATGGATAACAATTTAAAACATAATAACAACTAATTGTTGTGTTTTAAATTATTATGCTAGATGGATGTGACTTGGATGATTATATAGATTATAAGTGGATTTTTAATTGGAAGAATATGTAGTTTGAAATTACTTGTGGATGGAAAATTATAATAGTTGATGACTTTCATTACAAGTTCAGTTTGGATGATTTATATCGAATGTTCATGATTCAGTTGATTTGAATGATGCTTGTAAATTACATATTATATTAAATGGATTGGATGAATTATTATGAATCACAGATTTATTTTGTTGGATGTTGGCGACCAAATGTTGATCTTGTTTTTTCTTGTTTTGACGACCAATTGATTAGTTGGGAAAGATAACTAATACTTTTGCCGACTAAATAATTAGTCGTTAAAGTCGTTAATTTTGGCGACCAAAAAGGAATTCGTCGCTAATAGATCAATCGCCGACTAAAGTTTTAGTTGTGCAAACATTTTATTTCACGACTAACATGTTTGGTGGTGGAATATGACAATTGACGACCAAACTTGTTGGTTGTGGAATATATTGTCGACCAAACTTTTTGGTCGCGGAATGTGACCATTGGGGACCAAATTTGTTGGTCGTGGAAATGGGCCACAATTGCCGATCAAACTATTTGGTTGGGAAAATTATGACTTCGCGACTAAAGTGTTTTAGCTACTAAATGGATTAGTCACAGTAATTATATATTTAACGATCGAAAATTTAGTCGGCAAATATAATTTTTTCGCGACTAAAAAACTTTTTAGTCGCTAATTATTTTTTGCGACCCTCAATTGGCAACTAAAGTGGCGACCAAAAAAATTAGTCACGGATAACTTTTGCTGACTAAAAATAGACTTTTGCCGACTAAATTTTTAGGCCTCGTTTGGCAAGTGGCTTTTTTAGTTAAAATGTCAAAAAGTCATTAAAAAAATCAAAAAGCCAACAAATCGTACAAAAAAGTCAAAGATTCTCTTTTCTCTCTACTTTTTGTACATCTTTTTCGTAAAAAGTCAAAAAGTCATCCCAAACGTACTAGTTTTTTTTAGCTCATATTTTAGCCAAATAGTCAAAAAGTTACTAAATTAGTCTATTCCCAAACAAGGTGCGAATTCTTGTAGTGGGGGGAAAGCCTTTTAGAGATTCATGTCAAATTATTGCCAAATTTGGTTACGTTACAATATATTAATATTAAAATTTGACAATCTTGTTTTAAAACTTATGACATTTTTTCAACATAACCATTATCTCATCTTTCTAACCGCTGATGAATCTCTATAACTGTTGATAGCAATGCAAAAAACAATCTGTTAAAATTTGTATCAAATATAATATTAAAAATAACAATGTCAAAATTTGACAACTTGGATGATTATCTCATTGGACCACCCACTGTTATAATATAGCCATAACAGGTCAATTAGCAGCCCCATTGGAGCATATCAAAGAAACTCTATAATATGTGTTTTAGTTTGAAATTAAATTACTACTAATTTCATACTTTTTAGATACAATTTTCTTGTGTTCAATGGGTATACCCCCCCCCCCCACACACACACACACACAAACACACACACAAAACAAACAAACAACAAACAAACAAGCCAAATTACTCAATTCGAAAACTTTTTTTTGGGTCAATAATATTGACTTTGCACATTTTGTACAGTTTTAACATGCACGTTATATATGAGCTTGCTTTTAGTCTCAAATTTTCTAAGTCAAACTTATCTAGGCCCTATAAGCTATTGGTATATACCAAAAACACATGCTAAATTGTATGTCCAAATCCACAATATTCTTTATCAATGTTAGATAATTTAGAGTCAACCAATCTAAAACTAATTGTCATGGGTGAGGCCATTGAAGAAGAAGATTTATTTTTGTTGAACCTTTGGATTTTAAATTGTTTTCTAATAAGCCTTTCAATAATTTTTTGTAGAAATTTCTTTTCCTACTTTGAGATAAACATGAAAGAAATTAAAGGAATTTAGAATCTTGAGAAAATCGAGTCTTAAACGATCATTCATAAGCATGTTAAATATGTACTTCTAGTTTAATTATCAAGTTGGTAATAAGGTTTGAACACAATTTATTGTTTATTATCATGCCACTTGTTGGTCTTGGTAATAAGGTTTGAACACAATTTATAGTCTATTATGACGCCACTTGTTGGTCCTAGCTCTCACCAGGTCACTTAATAACTAATCATATTGTTTGGTTTCAATTTTTAAAATTCAATTTTTTTAAAATTGAGTTTTTTCTTTTCTTTTCTTTTTTTTGTTTTTAGTGAATTTTTAAAAATATTTTAAGCATTTTTTTTTTTACTTTTTAAATGTACCTAACTTAGATATACTTAAAAAGTAAATTATTCATAAAAAAATACTTTAAAAAGTCAATAAATACACAAAAATATATTGAATTTTTAATTTTCTTTGTATTTTTGGTATTTAGTAAATTTATTTTTATTTTTTTACAAATATTAGACTTTTTAATTGTATTTGTACGAAGTGCATCTAAAAAGTACAAAATTTTTGTTAGATTTTTATTCTTGGCAATCCCGTTTGGCAAAACTCCTTTCAGTTGTACTTATTTTCGCACTTTTTATTTCAGTGAGGCTGTGAGTTTTTAGATGTGAATCCAACCCGAATTGTGCTTTGCAGAGAAGTTTGTGATGTTAATACTTTCAAGATTGTCACTTCGTTAATTATGATGGGGATCGAGCTGCCCGGTCAGCTCATGGGGATCCAAGGGACAGCGCCCCTTGGCGGGTCCAGGGCAGTGCCACGGCTGGGTCGAGGGGCAGCACCCCCTAAGCAAAATTCAAAATTGCATTCGAAGTTGCATGTCCGCCCTTGCTCACTTGAGCGAAGGAGTTCTCACTCGAGCGAAGGCTGCGTCCGTATAAAAACTTGAAAGAGATGGTTTTACGCTCGAGCGTAGGTTGTTTGGCTCGAGCGAAGTCACTTATGGAAAACATGCATTTTTGGTTCCTCGCTCGACCGAGAGAGTCTTCGCTCGAGCGAGCTTCGCAGTCCCATATTTCTATAAGTACGTGTTTCTGTCAGAATTTAGGATTACTACTCCAGATCTTCTTTTTGGATATTAAGGTTTATATCTGGGGATATTTTGATAATTTTCTTTAATGTTTAATTGAGTATTCAACTCATGGGTTAAGAAGAAAACATCAAAGGTTTGTTTGTTCATTCTACACAAAAGAGAGAGTTGTTCTTCGGTGGATTCTGAAGAGCTTGAGCCTGAAGCTTTGGTGGATTCTGGAGTGGTTCATCGTCAAGACAATTCCGAGGTGAAAACGGGGTTGGAAGGGGCACATAGGGGTTGGTTCAATTCGAGTGTGGATTCCCTAAGTAATTAAGAGCATACCTGTGTAATTTCTTTATATCTTTTTAGTGGATTGTTTTGTGGCTGTTACCGGTGATTTTTTATCACAGTTGGAGGTGTTTCAATTGTGGTTTCTCTACGTTAAAATCGTTGTCTTGATTGTTTGATTGGGATTGTTATATACTGCTTAAAATTGATACATAATCACAAATCAACATCTAGGGGATTTCTAGATTTTTCAATTTTCTTAAAATATTAAAAAAGTTCACTAAAATATATATATATATACTCAACAGGGTTAGTCCAATTGTCCAACACTCCTGTACCTCACTAGGAGATTAGTAGTTCAAATCTCCCCACTTGCGTGTGGATCTTATTCTCCATATATTAATTGAGATTTTCTCTTCCACTTTGGGAGTTTTTTTTTCCAAAAAAGTTTGTATTGTATTTCATCTTCATTACTATAATTGTAATTCATTGACTTTCATTATAATATCTTATATGAATCAAATCTATAAAAAAAAACAAATAATAAAAAAGGCTTTTTAAGACCATGAAAAACAAATTTTCAACCATAAATGTTTTTTTTCTTCTCAGCAAAAACTAATATATGACAACATGATGATGTAGAATTACAAGCAATATGAACTAGCATAAAATTTTAAAAAAAAAAAAAAAAGGTGTGGCTTGGGTGTATGTAAATGCAACCTTAGCTAGGCTCTAGTTTTCTTTAGCGTTGAATAGTCACTTCAGACTTCCTCAATTAACAACAGCTACAAAGAGTCAAAAATGTCCAACCACAAGCTCATCTTAAATTTTTATGAATTCTCATCTATAAATACCCATTCATCCGAACATCATATACATCAATCACAAAGACAAAGGCAAAGGCAACATAACAAGATCTAGCAAAGCATAACACTCAAAATGTCTTCCGATTGTACTAAAGGTGAATATTAGCTTTCATAACAAAAAATGCCTTATTATATGATGTAGAAGTGTGGTTTTAAATTTCTTGAATTTTTGTTATTCTCGATATTAATATAAAACCCTCCTAATCTCGTTTTGAATAAAAAATCATCCATGTCAATCAATTTGCGATATGTATTGGTTCAGAGCTGATCCATACCCATCAACTAATGTAGTCAGTTGGTTGCTATAAAACTCTTATCTTGTGGTTGATAATTTGAAAAGGTATTCAAGTTCAACACCCAGTGACGGACCAAGTTAGGACTGGTGGTTCACGCCCCCAAGTTTTTAAAAATTACATGAATGCCTCTATATTTCATGAATATTTGTAAAATGTATAATAGAACTGCTTTGAATTTTTTGAAAATCATTTTACTAGCTCTCTATTTCATTAAGTTTTTTACAATATAATGAGAAGACCTGCAATTATTTGGCATGCTACTTAATAGTAGCATTAATATAATCTAATCGATTTTATTTATATAAGAGATGTATGGTACTTTATATATATATATATATAATAAAAAAATCAAAGATGTATGTATACTTTTTATTAACAAAATGATTCCATCAATAGTTCAAAACTTTAGAATTTTTTTAAATATAAAATAAAATAACCTATTAGATTTGTTTATCCCCCCCTCTTACCCTCTCTAGATATAATTTATTATTCCACCCCTAACAAAAAATGCCGATACGTATTTCTCGAAATATTGATACTATTATGCCGTGACAAATAAAAATATTTTAAAAAATGTGTTTACAAGTTCTTTTATCTATGTAGGTAAGAGTTCATGGCCAGAGCTCGTTGGGACACAAGGAGAAACAGCAGTAACAACAATCGAGAGTAAGAATCCTCTGGTGAATGCCGTGATTGTGCTAGAAGGATCCATTGTTACCCAAGATATTCGCTGCGATAGGGTTCGTGTTTGGGTTGATACAAATGGCATTGTTATAAGCGTACCTGTGATTCGTTAGAAGTTGAACTGTTCGTCTTTTTATTTATTTAAAAAAGAGTACTCATTAGTATGATTTACTATGCTATTGTATTTGTAAGGAAGACCATGAAAATAAAAATGGAGTTCATAGTCTCCATGTGTTGTACTAAACAGTTAAAAAGAGTGGCTTAATACAGTCAATTATGATGTTTTTTTTCCTCTATTTTTCTCTCCTTCAATTTTATGGTTAGTTGGGGATTTGGATTGAGTAGACCATGATATTGGAACCCTTTTTTGCACTACCAAAAAAAAAAAAAAAACTTAGTACAAATTGAGGGAGAGTTACATGTGCACTACTAAAAATCGGACTTTTTGCGACGGTTTCAAACATCGTAAAAGGTGCACATGCCGTCACAAAAGACTTTTTGCGACGGAGTAGCGACGGGAAATGGGGGGTGACGGAAGGGGACATGACAAAAAGTATTTGCGGCGGTTACAAGCCGTCGCTTTCTTGTAGCAACGGTAAATCAATGATTTTTGCAACGGTTTAACCTAACACAAAAAAAAAGAGTGAAAAAAATATCACTTTTAGTGACGGTTTAGGATGCCATCACAAAAAAAACTTTTTTAGAGACAGTAGTTGACATCGCTAAAAGTGATATTAGCAACGTTCTAAAACATTGCCAAAAAAAAAAGAGAGAGTTAAATCAATAATGTATTAGCGATGGTTTATTACTGTCACAAAAAAAATATTTTTATAAAACAAATATATATTTTATTAATTCATTGTAGTTTTGTAACAGTTTCTAGACATTGCAAAAAATAAAAGCATATATAATATATTATAATTATTTTTCTGTACAAATTATTAATATTTTCTGAAATAAAATACATTCACATTCACATTCACAAAATCATATATATTTACGAATAATAATATATATGTTTTGTAATGATACAATATTAACCAAACATTCATTACAAAAATATATAAAATATCCTTCAACAATACTAATAATTTTTAATAATTCAAGAACTCAAATTTGTACTAAAATCAAACGAAAGTGGAAACAGAGAGAGAGGGGGGAGAGAGAGAGTCACAATGAGAAAGAGAGATAGACAGTCGTGAGAGAGAGAGCTTTCTAGTGTAGACAATATGCCTAAAACGATTTTGTAAACCCTAGCTTATTTTTTTTCCCCGACTAACCTTTTTTTAGTCATCAAAAACAAAAGAAGGTGTATTTTTCCCGCTCAATAGCTCAAAATTATCCTTTCATGATTGGTGACAAAATTATTTTTCACCAAAAAGTCCAAAAGTATTAAAAATTGTTGGTGACTAAAATATATTTCTGACCAGATGATCTCAAAATATTAAAAATCATTAGTGAAGAAAATATATTTTTTATTAATAATTTTTAATTAGTGACAAAATTATTTTCTCACCAAAAGTCTCAAAAATTTGGCGTCCTCCAAAAAAAAATAGTGGAAAAACCTCCAGTGACGAAACTTAATTTTTCCTCTCCTAAAACTAGGGCTGCAAATAAACCGAGTTGTTCATGAACAAGTTAGGCTCGGCTCGTTAAGGACTCGGCTCGGCTCGGCTCGGCTCGTTTAGTAAACGAGTCAAGCTCGAACTCGAATATTAGACTCGTTTAGTAAACAAGCCGAGCTCAAGCTAGCATAAGCTCGGCTCGTTAAGCTCGGCTCGTTTACCTTTATTTAAATTATATAATAAATATATTATTTATACATTAAAAATATATAAATACTCGGCTTGTCAAACTTGGCTCGTTTATCCTTATTTAAATTATATAATAAATATATTATTTATATATTAAATAATATAAATAATATTTTTAAAAAATTTATCGAGCCGAGCCAAGCCGAGTTCGAGCCCAGTTTCTTATCGAGCCGAGCTCGAGCTGAATAAAGGAGCTCAATAAGTAAACGAGTCGAGCTCGACCTCAGCAAAGCTCGACTCGGCTTGGCTCGTTTGCAGCCCTACCTAAAACGAAGTATTTATTGACGAAAATAAATTTTCTCACCGATTATTTTTATTTTTTTTATTATATGTGAAAAAATTTATAATTCCTTATGGATTATTCTTATTTAATGAAAAAAATTATTTTCTTCACTAATTTTTGTTATTATGTTACTTTTGTTGTTGTGGCGTGAGAGAGACAGAGTGAAGTTAGAGCTGGGCGTGAGAGAGAAGATTGAAATATTGGGGACAAGTGTGTGTGTGTGTGTGTGTGTGAGAGAGAGAGAGAGAGAGAGAGATGTGGCGCGAAAGTGGAAAATCAGAGGATTAAGTTTTTGCAACGGTTTGAAAAGCCGTCGCAAATTAACAAAATGAAAAAAAATAAAACCTTTTGCGACGGTTTTGGGTTATCTGTCTCTAATAATAATATTTATTTGGTGCCTTTTTGGTGACAATCACTTGCCGTCGCAAAAAAATGATTTCGCGATGGGTTTTATTACCGTCGCAAAAGCCTATTTTTTGTGACGATTTTTAAACCGTCACAAAAAGTTCCGTGTCTAAAGCTCCATTTTCTAGTAGTGGTAAGTCCTAATAGATGAACTTATTGTCCAATAGGTCCTATGATAATTAATGGTATTTTTTGTCAAACATTATTTAAAAAATCATTAATTGTTAATTTTTAACGACAGTTCGAAAATTGTCACAAAAAATGTCACTAATTATAAGTTTTATTGACAGTTCAAAACAATCTTTACGAAAAGAGTCACTAATTATAAGTTTTATTGACAGTTCAAAAAAATCTTTACGAAAAGAGTCACTAATTTTTAACCTTTAGTGATAGTTAGAAAATTTTGTCACAGAAAAATGTCACTAATTATAAATTTTAGCGACAATTAATAAAAATTGTGACAAAAAAGTCACTAATTGTCAATCTTTAGCGATATTTGTAAAAAATATCACAAAAAATAATTATAGCGACGATTTTACTAAGACTTATTTTCAATAAAATTTTATGGAAATTAAATTCAACTATTAGGACATATTGATAATTTATCTTTGATTTTAAACATACCTGCCCAAAATATAGAATACGCAAATAAGAGAAACTCTGTAAAACTTTATTAACAATCCAATAATTTGTATGTCCGTAAGATTTACGAACTTATAACAAACTCTGGTAATTTTCTGGCTGGCATGGCCTTCCATGTGACTAGTCCACATATATTATTTAAATCTTTAATTTTAGCAAAAATAAAAAATAAATGAAAAGCAAATAAAACCCAAGGAAGGAAAAAGAGGCTCTTGGCTCTGTCCTCTGTGAACCTGTTTGGGAATTTTGAATTTTTTTAGTAATCTTTTGATTTTTTAACTTTTTATACAGTAAAAAAAAAAGTAACATGTTTGAGATTTTTTTTTTTTTTTAAAATTGAATAGATGTGGAAAAAAAAATTATTGATTAATGGTTACGATATGATCTTTTGCTATTTTGGCTTTTTAATTTTTTTTAAAAAAAAAATTAAAATAAAAAATCACTTCCAAAAGAAATCTTAGGGGTGAGAAAATAAATATAAGAGAGGGAATTAATTATGGAGAGATCATGGTGGCTAAAGAAATCTTAGGGGTGAGAAAATAAATATAAGAGAGGGAATTAATTATGGAGAGATCATGGTGGCTGTGTTGGAGATATGCAAGTATATATTGCACTACAACATGTAAGAGAATTAATCTTAGGGGTGATTAATGTTTGGTTTGTTTTTGAGAAATAAATTTTGAATTTTTTTTTTACAAATTGTGTTTTGTTTAGTGATTTTAGAAAAAAAAAATTCCAAAATCACTTTCTATCTCCTATATATCAATCAATCACTTTTTCTCTCCATTCTCTCATTCTCAATCACTTTTTCTCTCACACATATTTACTCAACTACAAAAAAATATGAAATTATTTCAAACTCCCATACTCCAAAACTATTTTCAAAATATACAACCAAATAAACTAAAAAAAATTCTAAACTCTTTTCTCAAGATTTTTTTTAAAAATTTATCTCCCAAAACCAAACCAAACACACCCTAAATGTTTTGGTTTTTAAAAATGAAAATTTTGTTGCAAAATACATTTAGGGACCAATTTCCATTATCATGAAAATAGTCGCTAAAAGGTCGTCTCGAAAAGTTAAAAAAAAAGGCTTTTAACAACAAAATTTTGAAAATGTTATTAATAAATAGATTTTTAGGGACAAAATAATTTAGTGTCAAGATAGTTTATTTTTTTAGACAAAAAATTTGGTCCCAAAATGATATGATTCATCACTAATATCCAATTTTTGTTGCTAAAAATATAATAACGACACTTTTTGCAACAAAATTATTTGGTCCCTAAAAAATAATTTTGTCTCTAAATTTTAATCTCTAAAATATTAATTTTTTTGTAGTGTTGGCTGAAAACAATTATATGACTTTTAATTATGGAGAGATCATGGTGGATGTATGCTACGAATTTTTTAAAATAAATTAAATTCTTGAAATACTTTTTTTTTTTATCAGCAAAGAAAAATTTCATTTAACAGCATGAAATTAAGAGTACAGAAGATCGCTTCACTTCACATATGATGGTGTAGGGCATGCACTGTTAAATTCTTGAAATACTTGATACTTGAATAAGAGTGTGAGATATATATTTGATATTTTTTGTAAGAAACTTTTTAAATATTTGTATTTAGGGTAAATTACAAATATGAAGTTCCTTATTCAAGTGACATAGTGATGAATCTCAGTTCGGTTTTTGAAATTGAAATTACGATTAAAATGAAATCTTAAGTTAAATATCACATATATGCACCTATACATGGAGACATGTATACATATATATCTTAGTCGAAGATTGAATAAAAAGATGAAGAAAATTAGACTAGCCAGTGAAATCATAAAAATGAAAGACACAAGGATGCCCAAATACAAGCACGTGTTTACATACTACAAACTTATTTTTAAGGGTTAATTATACTTTTTAATCCTTATAATTTGACTCAAGTTTTATTTTAGTCCATATTATTTTAAATTGAATAGTTTGTGTATGGGGAACAAATATTCTACGCTTTCATACTCCTTTCGTCCAAGCCTTGTGTTACTCCGAACGATGTCGCACAACCTGAAAAACACAAAGACAATGAGCTACCCATCGGGTTACCAGAAAATCCCTCTGACGGTCAAGTTAGCACCCTTAGAGAGAAGAAGAAGAAAAATAAAAAATAAAAACAAAACAAAGGATAGTTGTGTGTATGGAAAGATTGCAAACCTTTTGCATGGAGGCGCCGCATGGCTTATATAGTTTGTGTGTGCACTATCTTGCCCGTCCAAATAGTATTGATGCATATGGATGGCGAATTTCTTCACTTGCATTGGAATTAGGCCATGTAGCACACACCGACCGAGCTATCTCTTGATCGGTCCGTCAACACGCACCTCACAGCTCTACTTGATTTGCATCTCAGTCAAGATATGGGATGCCCCTCAGTCGAAATCCATAACTCGGTGGTGAGTCTTGTTATCTTCCTGAACTCTTCTCGGCCTGGCATAACTGCCCGACCAACGTATTTGTTGAAAAAATAATGATTTTTTGGTGACTTTAATACAATATTAAAGTAGGTGCCAATCCTTAATTGAGGTGGAGTAAAGTGGGTCTAAATTCTTTGTAGTGAAATATTTACACCACAAAAAGAATGTCCAAAAACCATTAAGATTTGAATGAGAAAATAACTCATTAAGTTGGCCTCATGAAAAAGGTGTTGGGAAAGGTGTAAAACCTTGTATCCCACAATGATTATAGATGAGAGCATTGATGGGTATTTAAATCCCATTTTTTGCCTTAGGGTGTAAGCCCTTTGGGGCATCCAAATTTTTCGAAGGAATGGAGTTATGGATGCTTCAAGAATGGACTTGGGCCAAGATTATAGTCCAAGTTGGTTATGCTAAAATTGCCACACACACGCGCGCGCACCGCTTGCCCACCCGGGCCTAATCCGTGGGTCGTGGATCGTGGATCTTGGGTTTGGGCTTGGATGGATTGAGTGTGGGGGTTGGGCTTGGCCCACCCATCTTAATCTTTTTGGGCTACATATACATGTACACAAAACTTATGTGTATAACTCCTCTATTAATGATGGATTTAATCCATCAATTTTGCAGATTAATATAGAATTAATTTATGCATTAGTGATGGGCCTTGATAGTTGGAGCCCCTTCCTCTCTCCCTCTATATGTATAAAAGTAGACCCTTCTCCTTCATTCTTGGTACCTAGAAAATTTGCTCCTCTTTGTCTTCCAAAGGTTTCTCCAACTTTTATATTCTTCCTATGAGAGAGTGCTGCAAAGTTCTATTCATCGAAACTACTCAGTCAGTGCATTGCTGTAGCTGGTCCAACCGTCGTATCCTGGAAGACAGACGTCGAACAACCTCCAACACTCAACTGGTGAGGCGGCGAATCTGTTTTAAGAACACTGTCTAGTGCAGGCTTTGGTTTGCCTTCTGTTGCTATTTTATTTTATGTGTTTTTGTTCTTCTACTTGTAATTTCTAGCATGATGTTGTAGTCTATAATTACAAATATAAAATATGAATTTATTTGTTCTATGTGATCCTACAATTTATACAACAAACTTAAAACAGATTATGTATTTTTTATGAAACTACATAAATAGATTCATACATTATTGGTTTTTGCTAGTGTTTCGAAAAGTTGCATGCTATTGCTTTTGTTATTTGCTTAGACTACTGTACCAAATAGGAAGCCCACTGTTTTGCATGACTAATAATTAAAATATATATGCATATAGTTTGGCCTGCTGTTGCCTTGCTCTCTGGAGCACCATAGTAATAAAATATGAAAGTGCACGGGTAGAATATAATATAAAATATATTTCTTTATGGACTTCTATTGTGTTCAGAACAGTAGAATTGTATGTTGATGGCTATAGAGCTCAATTCCATGTGTAATATTTCCATTGCATGATAGCAATTGAAATTGATTGCCTTACATTGCTGTTAGTTTTAGACATTTAATTTATATAAAAGGGCCTCTGTTTCATTCTTTCGAATTTATGTTTAGTAAATTAACAAGAACGGCTTTTGTTTCATGCTTATTATTTTAGAACATTTTGCTAGAGTCACTTGCATGATTTTTGTGAATTAAATGTTATATAGCTCTTGCCTATTAAATTTAATTTAAGGTTTTGGAGTTATCAGAGTTGTGTTACTTGTCTACATTTATTTACTTGTTTATTGTGTAAATAAGACTGTAAATTTATTTTATTGGTGTAATAATGTCATATATAATTACCTCATAATTTGAATTTAATTATGTGAAGTTATAAGATATATGTAACTCTTGCTAATTAAATTTTTTCATTTAATTGTGGAGTTATAATTTTTTGTAACTTGTATATATTTATTTACTTGTTTATTGTGTAAATTAAATAGTAAATTTAATTTTGGAGTTTTAGTTGTGTAATAATTTCATACATAACTGATGGGTATTAAAGTTTTAATTTAATTTAATTGTGGAGTTATAAGCTTATTTTTATAACTCATCTAGCATTTTAATTCATTAGTTAATTTTATTATTAAATAGTTTGCTAGATGGTTTCAAGTTTCTTTAGATTGTTTGGCATGTATTTTCTTATAGTTTTCTGCTAACTTTCTTTACAGGAATACCTACGCGAAAGGGATTGGGAAAAATACAAAACCAAATGGCTAGTATTTGGGACTGAGGAAAAAAAATCAAAAATTTGAACTACTAACATATTTGAACAGGAATACTTAAGCGTAGAAAGGCTTTTGGACTAAATAGAATCCTTATGGATTGGCTATTTTACTTGTATACAAATTGAAGCAATTTTTTGCTTGGACTTTAGTTATGATTTTTTCCAATATGTAAAAGCAAGTTTTATTTGCTTGTATTGTTGTAGCAATTTTTATTACATTGCTTGTAATTTGGTTAGCAATTTTTAAATTGCTTGTAAGTTTGGAACTTGGTTTGGTTTTCTGTAATAGAAACCAAAGTGTTTAGCCTTGGCTAAAGAGTATTTCTTATTTGTTCATAAATGACAACTAAGACAGATTTGGTTTCAAACCTTTGGGGTTTGAGGAAGTCTTAAGGTTTAATAATTACTTTCCCAAAGTGTTGGAAAAACCAAGTTTGGAAAAAGTCTTTGGTTATAACTGATTATTTTCAAAGTGTTTTGGATTTGAGAAAAGAAACCAAATTTTAGCATTAGCTAAAATATTTCTGATTTTTATTTAGAAATAATGGGCTCAGTTCCGAGAGTACTGGTTAACTTTAATGAGTAGTGTAATTCTAATAGTAATTTTTAATTGCTTATAAGTTTTGTAAACTTGATTTGTTTTAACGTAGTTTATCTCTTGAAAAACTTAATTCTAAATTTGTTTCTCATTGACTAGGAGTCAACATGCTTTTGAAATTTTTTTCTAAGGTTAATTGGGTCTTAAGTGGGACCAGTGTGACCCCTCCAGTTTTCCTGAAAATGTTCCTGACCATGTTCGATTCTAGGGTAAGTGGTGAGATCAGTTTTGAATTAAATTTCAGACTTTGGGATTTTCTAGTGTTAAGTTTAATTTCTGGAAAAACATAATAGTGAAATTCTATTGTGATTTTTCAAAAATGGCTTCAAGAGGTGACAACAGGGAATGTTGTTTCACATGACAACTTTAAACCTTGTGAGGTTCTTAAAGGAAGATCTAGAGAGATCAAATATGATTAAAGGAAATCATAAGATTGCATGATGATATCTCTGAATTTATCAGAGGCAATTAGTATGTTATGTCAATTATAGCATATGATTGCTATGTGACTTTGCTTGAAAGTAAAGATGACACAATCCGTTAGGATGAGTGAATCTATTTTTGAAATTTTCAATTCCAAATATATTGGTGGCTCTTAGTGAGTACAAGATCACTAATCACAGAGATAGAAAACTAGTGGTTCCCAGGAGGTGTTAAACCACTGGCTACATAGTTATGAGATTGTGGTTCCTAGTAGTGAACAGATTACTGATCACATGTCAAGAAATGATGGTTCCTAGTAGTGGAGAGGCTACTGATCATATGCCAAGACATGATGATTCCGAGTAATGAAAGAGTATATCGATCCTATGTCAGGACGTTGTGATTCCTAATAGTAAAGTGACTACTGATTACATGTTAAAACATTGTGATTCCTAGTAGTAGAAACTCTACTGACTACATGTTGAGAAATTAGCGATTCCTAGTGACAAGACTATTGGCCATGTTATGAAGTTTCGAATAATAGACTATTGAACACTGAATTTGTGTTTCCTAATAGTAAGACTATAGGCTTCAAAGTGATAGGTTGGACCAAATATGTTAGGGGGCCTAATTTGGTTGATGACATTCTGGGAATGTATTTACAGTGATATGATTTTGAGAGTTTCATAATCATTGTGACACAAGAAATTGTTTAAAAACTCTGTATGAATTTTTGGAAAAGGCCAAAAGCCTTTGTATAAATTCTACAAATGTGAGGGTGTCATGCAAAGCCTAAAAATCTGTTGACTTTGTATTCAACGATTATGCACAATATAGTAGTGTATATCGATTTCTTGTGTTTAAATCTGCTATTCCAAATATACACAAGAATACAATCATGGAATCTAGAAATGTATCTTTCTTTGAAAATGTAGTTCCTTGTCGTATCCAAGAAAGGGTTCCAAGTTCCATAAAAGAGGTTGAAGGTGACAATGATCACATAGATGATCATGTAGATGATCAAGTCGATGATCAAGCTGAGGAAGTAGATGAGTCAAGAAGGGATAAAAGGGCTAAGACCGCAAAGCCCTTTGGTCTGGAGTTCTTGACTTATATGTTAAAGGGAAAACCTTGAACTTTCCATGAAGCTGTAACTTCATCTGAAAGTCCTTTGTGAAAAGAAGCAATTAACAGTGAGATTGACTCCATCTTACAGAACCATACTTGGGAGTTGGTTGATCTACCCCCAGGCAGTAAGGCCTTGAGGAGCAAAGGGATCGTTAGAAGAAAGGTAAAAGCAAATGGATCAATTGATAAGTATAAAGCTAAGCTAGTTATCAAAGTAGTGAAAAGGCCTGAATTACTTTGATACATATTCACATGTGACAAGGATTATATCCATTCGCATGATGGTTGTGATAGCACCTTTACGTAATCTGGAGATACATCAGATGGATGTAAAGACAACTTTCTTAAATGGAGATTTAAATGAAGAAATCTAAATAAAGCAACCCAAGGGGTTTTCAACTCCAAGACAAAATAAGAAAGTCTATAAGCTTGTCAAATCATTGTATGGTTTGAAGCAAGCTCCTAAACAATTGTATGAGAAGTTTGACAACACTAAGTTGTCAAATGGATTTAGAATTAATGAGTGTGACAAGTGTGTATATGTTAAAGACACTGACAGAGGTTATGTCATTTTGTGTCTATAAGTTGATGACATACTCATTATTGGTAGTAATGATAAGATGATTAGAACTACCAACAGATTGTTAAACTCTAAGTTTGACATGAAAGATATGGGCATTGCAGATGTCATTCTATGTATTAAGATTACCAGAACATCTACTGGTATTAGACTTTCTCAGTCTCACTATGTTGAGAAAATACTTGAAATTTTTGGTAAATCAGATACAAGTGTGTCTAGGACACCAATAGACGTGAGTCTATATTTGACCAAGAATAATGGTGAGAGAGTCTCTCAACTAGAATATTCTTGGGTCATTAGAAGTTTGATATATCTGATAAATTGTACATGGCCAGATATAGCCTACTTTGTTAGCAGGCATAGTAGATACACAAGTAATCCGAATGCCACTCATTAGAGAGGCATTACGCGAGTGTTAGGTTATCTACGCTACACCCAAGATTATGGACTGCATTATACCAGATACCTAGTGGTACTAGAAGGGTATAGTGACGCTAATTAGATATCTGATATAAAGGACTCCAAATCCACTAGTGGTTATGTGTTTATCCTTTGAAGGGCAGCCGTGTCTTGAAAATTTTCCAAGCAAACGTATATATCAAGATCAACGATGGAATCTGTGTTTATTACTTTGGATAAAGCAATTGAAGAAGCTGACTGGCTTCGCCAATTCGTTAAGGATATTCCACGTTGGCCGAGGCCTGTGCCTGCTATCTGTATTTATTGTGATAGCTAATCGGCGATTAGACGGACATAAAGTCATATGTATAATAGAAAGTCTAGACATATCCGTCGTAGGCATAATTCCATACAACAACTACTCTCTAATGGCGTTGTCTCTCTAGACTATGTAAAGTCGAAGGACAACATTACGGATCCGCTAACCAAAGGGTTAAATTGAGTGTTAGCAGAGAAGTCGTCAGAACGAATGGGGTTAAAGCCTATAGTGTAAGGTGTTACTAGAATGGAAACCTAACCTAGTTGATTAGAGATCCCAAGATCTAGGTTCAGTCGGACAACCTACTTACGTCGAACAGTGATATGTCACTGAGGAGGTTAAATCTCCAGCCATTTCTTTTATCAGTGATACCTGCGAGTGTAAAGGTTAAGCTAAGCTTTTAATGACTCTGGTGTGTTAAGTTGTTGAACTGAGTATAACAGGATATTCAACTAGAGTCACCTATGTGAGTGTGAAGTGGGGTCTCTTCTATAAGAATTGACAAGGCCGAATTCTTTAAACCACTCACTGAACCAGGCTAGTGTTCCAGGGCCAAACCGGACACAACAGTGAGAACAGAACGATGGTTGGACTAATACTTGTGTGATGTCAATTATCTTGGTTTACATAAACGGCAGAACAGTTCAAGACTTCGTATTCACTAGATAGCCAATAAATCTAATAGACTTCACTATAAGGGGTTCAAAGCCAAAAGTTACCTTCTCTGATGCAGGGGTTATTCCGTTGCACTCTCTTCGAGTCTTTGTTGTTGAGCGTTGTCCGTTTGTTGCTATTCGGCTAATTTTTATTCATGTGGGGGATTGTTGGAAAAATAATAGTTTTTTGGTGACTGTAATGCAATATTAAAGTGGGTGTCAATCTTCAATTGACGTGAAGTAAAGTGGGTCTAGATTCTTTGTAGGGAGATCTTTACACCACAAAATGAATGACCAAAAACCATTAAGATTTGAATGAGAAATTGACTCATTAAGTTAGTCTCATGAAAAAGGTGTTAGGAAAAGTGTAAAACCTTGTATCCCACTTTGATTGTAGAAGAGAGCATTGATGGGTATTTAAATCTCATTTTTTGCCTTAGGGTGTGAGCCCTTTGGGACATCCAAATTTTCCGAAGGAATGAAGTTATGGATGCTTCAAGAATGGACTTGGGCTAAGACTATGGTCCAAGTTGGTCATGCTAAAATTGCCACACGCGCGTGTGTTCGAACTGAACCAGGCTGGGGCCGGGTTTGTGATCCATGGGTCATGGATCTTGGATCTTGGGACTTGGGCTTGGGCCTAGATGGATTGAGTGTGGGGGTTGGGCTTGGCCCACCCATCTTAATCTTTTTTGGCCAACCCAAATCTGTGGGCGGCAAATATATATACAGAAAACTTATGTGCATAGCTGGTAACTTCTCTATTGATGATGGATTTAACCCATCAGTTTTACAGATTAATACAAAATTAATTTCTGCATTAGTGATGGGCCTTGATGACTGTTTTTGTGAGAGAAGAATGTAATGATTATGGGTTGGATGTGATGTTTTGTTTGTTATGACTAAAATAGTCTATTTTGTTTTTTGTGGCTAAAATAGCCAAAAAAGCCTGGAAACTAACTTGCCAAACAGAGGCTCAAGTTTTTATATTCTTCATGTGAGAAAGTGCTGCAAAGTTTTGTTCGCCAAAGCTATTCAGTGTGTGCATTGCTGTAACTGGTCCAACCATCGTATCTTGGAAGACAGACGTCGAAAAACTTCTAGCATCCAATCGATGAGGTGGCGAATCTGTTTTAAGGACACTATCTAGTGCAGGCTTCAGTTTGCCTTCTGTTGCTATTTTATTTTATTTATTTCTATTCTTCTACTTGTAATTCCTAGCATGATTTTGTAGTCTATAATTGCAAATATAAAATATGAATTTATTTGTTCTATATGTTCCCACAACTTATACAACACGTGTTCAGTTTGATCATGGATTGAATGGCTAACCTTGGTCATCTCTCTAGTCCGGTCAAATCCCGCTCAACTTTCATGGCAAATCCCGCCTAGCTTCAAAGTTTGGCCGAAGTCATTAGCCACAACCCTTAGCCCTATTAAAGCTAGGTTGCTACCTGACCGAGCTTGTCTCTTGCCCCATACCTATTAGATATCTCGGTCCAACATCTAGACATCCTTTGAGCTTGGTTATGAAATTCAAGACAACAGCCCAGATTCGAATTTTGCTTAGCCCATTTGTCCAGTACAAATTCCCCTCTCAGTTTGGTTACTATTATTTAAATTTATTTTTAGTTTGGTTCTTCTATTTAAGTTTGAGATTAAAGTTAACGATATTAAGACACTCGCTAGTCTCCTAGAATAATTAATTAAAATTTGAAAAGAAAGATCAAATTGAAACAGAATTTAAAATGTAAGAATCAAATTATTCAAATTAAAACTATAATGATTAAAATAAAATTTGAGCTAAACATAAGAGTAAAAAATATAATTAATCTTATTTTCAATTATTTTGAACAACATGGAGATGGTGTCGGGCAGATTTGGTGGTGGCTAATTGTGGTATTGGTCGGTAGGTGGGTCAATGTTGGGCTTGAGCTTGAACTTGGGCTTGGGTGGGGAGAAGTTGTTCACGGGTCAGGAAAAACACCGTCGCCAAATGTGAAAAGCAAAAAATCAGAGAGAAAGGTACAAATTTGAAAGGAAGTGAGAGAAAAAGCACCATTTTTCAATACTCATCTACAACATTTATATATATATATACTAGCATTCACCCGTGTTATGTACGGGATAAATATTTTTTATCCATATATATTATACTTATTTTTTTTTAATCATTTTGTTTCTCTTATATAAAACTTTTGATTTAACTCACTTTTTAGAAATTTAAGTTTTTATTTTTTAGTAATTTTTTTAATATTTTACATAGTTTTTTAAAAAAAATTAGATATACCTAATCTAGATACACTAAAAAAGTATAATATTTATATAAATTTTTTTAAAAAAAAAATTCACCAAAAAAAATAAATAAGTAAAAAATAAGAAAATTCAATACATTTTCGTATTTTGTTGTATTCAATAAATCTTTTAAAGATTTTTGTACAAATTTTATACCTTTAAGTATATCAAGATTAAATGGATCTAAAAATATAAAAATACGAATTGAAAACTCAAAAAACTGTTTTTGAAAATTCCAAACCAAATAGAGTATTATTTGTAAATTTAAAAGTTGTGTAAAATTATAAAAAAAAATTAAAAAAATTATGAGTTTAATGCACAAATAACTTAATACTTGTTATGATTTTATAATATACATAAAATTAATTAATTTCCCCTTACTCCACCCAAAATAAATTTAGTTGTATTATGTGTAAAATTATTGATTTTATTTTTCATAACATAAAATAAAAATAAAAATAAAACTAACATGTATAGTTAATATAATGGTAAACTTGCATTATCTTATTGGTGGAACACTACAAATGCCTATCAAAATATACTTTTAACCATCTTAAACTTTATTTTTTATTGAATTATTTATCCACTAAAATTATGAACAAAATATAGTATTAAATTTAATAGATTATTGCAATCTAAGAAATTAAAGAAGTAATGAAAATAATTAAATTTTAATCTTAAATTAAAAACTATAAAGAAAAACAAAAGAATTGAAATTATGATAGAATTTTCATTTCAAAACATAATATTTCCGTTTTTCAAGCAAAGTATGTACATATATATTTTGGATTTTGTAAAACAAAATAAAACATGAAAGATTAAATTCGGAGATTACAATTTTCTGCAATCTTTGTAGTCAAAATACAAAATCTCAAATGCTTGGAATAAAAAATAAATTCTTGAAGAAAAAGAAAAAGAAAAACCGAGACTTGCATTCGATGGCAGATTGCGGACTGCTGGCATTCATTGCTGATGAAGGAAGTTGATGAAGTATATATATTTGCAGTAGTGGATTGTTAGAAGTAATGGTTTAAGGGGATATGGATAGATGGGTTGTTTTATATATATATATATATATATAGAAAAGAAAGATCAAATTGAAACAGAATTTAAAATGTAAGAATCAAATTATTCAAATTAAAACTATAATGATTAAAATAAAATTTGAGCTAAACATAAGAGTAAAAAATATAATTAATCTTATTTTCAATTATTTTGAACAACATGGAGATGGTGTCGGGCAGATTTGGTGGTGGCTAATTGTGGTATTGGTCGGTAGGTGGGTCAATGTTGGGCTTGAGCTTGAACTTGGGCTTGGGTGGGGAGAACTTGGGCTTGGGTGGGGAGAAGTTGTTCACGGGTCAGGAAAAACACCGTCGCCAAATGTGAAAGGCAAAAAATCAGAGAGAAAGGTACAAATTTGAAAGGAAGTGAGAGAAAAAGCACCATTTTTCAATACTCATCTACAGCATTTATATATATATATATATATAATAAAGCAGGATAATTTTTAAAAATGTATCAAAATATATTATAGATATATTTGATTTGAATGGCTGAGATGATTCCTAATAATATCTAATGGTTGTAATCAATTTTTTTTTTCTCGCCCAAACACTCTTTGCTCTCTCTCTCTCGTCTCTTCAACGAGCAAGGATCCTCTAGAGTGATTTTTTCCTAAAGTTTCCTAAAGTGCTACAGTGTATGGTTGAGATTTATTGGCAAGTCACATCAATTTTTCTGATGTGACTTGCCAATAAATCTCAACCACACAATATAGCACTCTAAAAAACTTTAGAGAAATTTCACTCTAGAGGATCCTTGTTGCCCTTCAACTCCCTCTCTACATGTTATCTCTCACGCCTCTTCAAAATGTGTCAGAGAGCCTGATCTCTGCTATCATCGGTGGAAGCAGAAGAAATAGAAGCGGCAACGGAAGCCATTATTCCTACCTTTCCCTTTCTTCATTCTTCACTAACCGATGGCCACAACCATTGCCGATCACCTATGATCATCCGATACTCCTCCAATCGCAAAAAAAAAAACTATAAAATCCTCTCTCTCTCTCTCTCTCGACGCCGCTCACCAATGAAGAGGAAGATCAGAAGACAACAAAAACCCATCTCTTCTTGTGACGACTACCGCTATCGCCAGAGACCCAAACCCCGAACCCGAACCCCGTATTTCCTATCCTCCTCCCTCTTCCCTCATCCCCCTTCATCACTTCAGTCCTCTGATCCTCCTTCCCTTCGAACTGGCAAGGTAAGATTGTTTGTTTTGATTTTGGTTGTTTTGGAATTAGAAATTATGAAATCATTGTTATTTTGATTGTTTGTTTTGTTGTTCAGCATCGACACCCACCCTCGCAAGATAAGATTAAAGCCTCTCCCCTTCTCTCTCTATTTTTGTTTTTGTGGTTGTGTCTATTTTAATATTTACAATTAATTAAACCCATTGAATAAGAAATTAGTTTATTAGTACATTAATTATTTAATTTTTCAATAAAAAGAAACGTAATGTGGTTATGGAGTTTCTGATTGAAGGATAGAAGAGATATGTAGTAATTGACTAATTGTTAGTCTAAAGTGGAAACAGAGGAATGGACTTGATAGCCACGGACATGGAAAAGAACGGTAGGAGGAGACTCTGATTGTCATATTCTTTGTAATTATAAAGATATAACGATTTGGGCTTGGCCATTTTTATGGTTTTAAGTTTCCTGTTATTTCTGACCATGAAGATGGGAAATTGTTCATAGTGATTTGAAGATTTATATAGTATCATATATGTAATGTAATGCAATGTTCATAGTTAAAGATGGCAAGGATGTTATTTGCTGAATTGTATGTACGTTTCTGTTATGCTTTGACATAACCATGAAATGAAGGTCTGTTTGTGTGGAACTGAATTTGATTTTTGTTTAATTTCTTTACATTTTCAGTGATTATACCGTACTAAGTCAGATTTGATCAATGCACTGTAAGCAAAACTGGAGTACAAACCGGTCTTATTTTCTTGCTTTCTGTAAATTACATTTTTTGAGAAATTGTGTAAATTACATTGATGTGTCTTCTTCTTCTGTTAACTTTATTTGAAGACACTCAGTACCAGTCTGTTGATTATGTTGTTTCAGTACCAACGCTACTCCCTTCAAACTTGCGCTCGGTTAGTAATTTCAGTATTTTTTTTTTCAGTTGTTGTTGGTTATATTGATTTTGTTGTTTCTCTTCTCCTTCTTCCCTTACAACCCTTCGAACTTGGCTGTTGATCATGTTGATTATCGCTGTTTTGGTTTTTGGTTGTGTTGGGTATAGCTGGGTTTGGTTTTGGTTGATGGTACAGTTTTAACTCAGTATGAAATTGTAATAGTTAGCAATCAGGCATATTAAACCTGTTTTGCTATTAGTTTTAACTCTGTTTTGCTTTTAGAGAAAAGTGATAAAGGCATTGCAGTTGAGATTGTGGTGGTGTTCTGCTTTAGAAAATTGATGTGTTGGTTGATCTCTTGATTCAATCAGGCATATTACCCATTAATTTTTTTAGTTGGGTTTTTTCATCAAACACCTTTGCGTCAATAAAATTGCTTCATTTAATCTTTTTTCTGAATGGATTTTATGTATCTTTGCTATTGAGATTGTGATTATTGTCTGATTTAACATCAAAGTTGCTTATAGATTTATCTCTTTTGTAACTTGTATTTATAAACCATCTAAAAAAGCAAATGTCTTGCTTCACGGAGATGTACTTTTTTGTGTGTTTTGTTATGATATTTTGATGAATTTCTTGATACCCAATTCAAGATCGATTTTTGGTCACTGGTTTTTACTTGTGTATTGCTTGATTCTTGAACCCATTAATTTTAGTGGGATTTTGCAAGAGTTTGCAATTCAGCTAACTCTGTTCTTGATGGCATTTTGTATCAATGAAAATATTGTTGTGCCAATATGAATTCGTATTTTCATTGATCTAAATCACTAAATTATTAGTCTGTAATGTCCTGGAAATTTGTTAAGATTCAGAATTGGATCTTCAATGAGAATCATATGACATTTAGTGGAATATGATTTTGATGTATTTGTGTACGTTGTTGATTGGCAAGGTTGTATTATGTCAGAAACATTGTCCTTATACATGAAAATGTAATGTGATGTAATGTAAATCCCAATGTACTGTTTTTCATCGTGATGTCTAAAGATCCCTCATTTTTAAAAATTAAAAAAAAAAATCTTTTATGTGCCCACGAATTCACTATGCGTTTGGTTTGAACAATCTATTTGTGGATTGTCAAATTTGATTTGAGTTTTAACAGAATATTAATGTGATCATTTGTTTATTCTGATCCTTATTTTGATGAATTTCAATCAGATATATTTACAAGAAGATGAGAGGGGGTTTGTGGCAACTTGGGCTATCAATCAATCACTCACCGACTTGCTCAAGTTGATAAGATGATCGTAACACGATGATGCTTTGCCACGGAAGCTGAACTCAGGAAGACAGTTCTGTATGATTTCCATGTCTCAAATGGTGGCAAGATGGTCCCATTTGCTGGATGGAGCTTGCCCATTCAATACAAGGACTCAATCAAGGAATCCACTTTGAATTGTTGGGAAAACGGTAGCCTATTTGATGTCTCTCATATGCGTGGGCTAAGTCTCAAGGGGAAGGATTGTATCCCATTTCTTGAGAATCTTCAATATATTTTTGACCTATTAGGATATTTGGACGGCTTAAATCTGTTTAAATTACAAAACAACGGTTGTGATGTGTCTTACATGTACATTTTCTATTTTCTCGCTTTTTTCTCTTACTTTTTTCTTTTCTCACCCACCTTCTCATGATCTCATAAATAATCTCATGAATAATCTCATGATGCAACATTCCTCCTTTTCTTTTTATTTTTGTTATTCCCCTCCTCCCCCCCCCCCCCCCCCCCCCCCCTTTTTTTTTCCTCCCTATTTATTTATTTATTTATTGTTTTCTTCTTTTTATTCACTTATTTGTATTTACACCGTAACTTCAGACATGTGCATATACTAGTTTTAGTATAAAAGAGATGAAAAAAAAGTTCGCATTGACTACCAAATTATTTATGTGAAGTGAGCTATATATTAAAATTAAAAAAAAAAAAAACTAATGTAATGTGAATCATTCATTTCTAATTAAAGCGCCTATCATTTTCACAATTTGAAAAATACCATTGGCACATTATTTCTAATGTGATTTTTTTATATAATCCTTTTGTATGCAAATCATTTTTCATTGGTTTATCCTTAAAACAAAAAAAAAAAAAAGACAAAAAATGCCAATAGAAGTGAACCAGTCTTTGACTATAGAGGATTATGAATTTTCTTTTTTAAAAAAAAAAAAATCAGATAAGTAAAAAATTTCATAAAAATGTTAACAACAAATTACCGAAATAATATTTGAGCTTTGTAACTAAATAAAATCTTTTTTTTTATTTTGTCAATTTAAATCATAATATTTATTTTTTTCCACAATCTAAACTATTCACATTTTTTCATTAAGTAAAACTGATGTAAAAAAAGATAATTTAGTCATTAAGCTTAATAGAAGATGATATTTTAGATATTTTTTTTACTCTTAAATTTTTTAGTTTTGAAGCTTCATTTGGTTCATTGGAACGATGTGAAATGATGTGGAACAAAGTAAAATAGTCATTCCTTGAGTGTATTTAACAAAATGATCAATCATTTACAATAGTGAAAAAATATTCTATTTATAATGCATTTTTTTTTAATCATTATTTTAGTAAACCAAGAGTAAAATAAATATTTGATGGAATGATAATTCTATTCTATAAATTATATAAATTTTGAATAACTAATGTAGTGTTTTAATATAATTCAATACAGCAATTGGAGTAATTTTTATGTTTCTAAAGTATCATATTTTAAAACACATTCGAAATTAAGATAATAATTTTTAAATTATAATTGTATAGTGATTTAAATTCATTACAGTTAAATAAAATATTGAAAATATTTTTGTATATTTTCTTACCTAATTTACTTATAAATGTAGTTAGCAGCAAATCCATTATTTTATTTTAAGATTTTATTTTATATATATATATATATATATCAGCATTGATTTAGAGCTCTAAATAAGGAGTTCTAAATCCATCACTAGTAAGGTGGAAATTGAAAAAAAAAAAGAAAAGAAAAGAAGAGGAACAACATACACTGGCAATGGGTGAGACCCACTACCACATCATTAGTGGTGGCTCTAATTAGAGCTCCCAAGCAATTTTCATATATATATATATATATATATGTTATTTTTATTTTTTGTTAAAAATCATACAAATATATAAATACTTTTCATATTAAATTAAACTAACACTGCAGGTTTTTAATTTATTTATTGATTTGTGTATCTCTAGTGAAAATATGATGAGTTATGAGTTGAGCAACTTTATTTTAATATTGTCATCAATTTAAATATTGAACATCAAAATAATACAAATTTATATACAAGGATAACAATATAATTAATTCAATCAATAATCTAATAATTTTTTAAACCAACAGTGTTAAAGGATCCTAGCGAGGCAAGATACCTTGCAGTGCCTGTGGCATTTCGGTGGGACACATTCCGATTTTAATTTTTTTTTTATAATTCAAAAAGGTTCATCAAGTATGTTATTCCTAAAAAAAAAAGATTAATTGAAAATGTGTAGCTTCATGATCAAATTTTAATTGTTTTAAAAAAAATTACCAAAATCATGCCAATTTTTTATTGTTATTTTTATTTTTAAATGTGTTCTTGTTACGAAATTATAGATGTCCAGCCATTTTTTTTTTTTTTTATATAGATGATTTACTCAAATAACTTTACAGTATAAGCGATTTGGATTAGCGGAAAAAATTCAAGACAAACCCCATCTAAACGTTACGACGGCCATTTAAAACGACAGCCACCTCTCAATTGGTGAAAGAGTCAATCGCACTACGCCAAAATTGGGCTTTAGCGGCAGTTTTTTACCGCCGTTAAAGGCTGTAAAACCGCCGTTAAAGCCTTTAACGGCGATATTAACGGCGGTTTTGTTACCGCCGTTTATGCGCGTGTCGGAAAAAGTACAACCGTCGTAAAAAGGTAAATTACCGTCGTTAAAAGTCGACCAAAAACGGCGGTTTTTTACCGCCGTAAATAGGTTTAAAATTTTCAAAAAATAATTCTTTCTTCTTACACTCCCCAAGTCTTGAACCCTCCACCTCTCATCCACCCACACTAACCACTCTACCATAGCCACTCTTCATGAAATATATTCCCTAAATAAATATTTAAACATTAGTTTTACTTTATTGTAGATGGTTTCGCCGGAGCTCGCCGGAGTTTCGCTGGAGCACGCCGAAGTTTCGCCGGCAAAGACCGCCGTCATTAACGGCGGTAATGATTGGGCATTAATAGCGGTTTTTTTAACGACGGTAACAAAACCGCCGTTAATGATACCTTTAACGACGGTTTTCGTTACCGCCGTTAATGCCCTGTTTTGGCATAGTGCGCAAGTGCTTACCTAGCCAAATTCCAAGAATGGGCCTCACCTTTGTAAGAAAATGAAATAGCAAAAAGAATTTTTCTCGTAGAAAATACCAAAATATATACAAGCCTTGCTTAAAAGACCCTAACAAAGAAGTAATTTGTTGAAACAAATGGAGCAATTCCGGTAAAAAAAAAAATACAAGCCATCTTAACTAAAGAGATTCTTATATTTATAGATATATGGGTTATCATTTATTGGTTGTTTATATTTTTGGTGGGTTCAAATTCATCGGTTTATTTACAAAGACAATCGCAAACTAGCTGTCACACTACAAGAAAAAACACTTTCCGTGACCAACATTTTGGTCGCGAAAAGTACCATATTTGGTCGCTAAAACCTTTTCGCGACCAAAATATGTTGGTCGCGAGTTGGTCGCTAAAGCCTTGTCACAAATAGTTTTCTGCGACCAAAAAAGCCTTTGGTCGCTAAAAGTGACCATTCGCGACCAACTTTTTTGGTCGCGGAAAGTCCAATTCATATTAGCCAAAAGTAAACTTTGTCAAATTCGAGATGCCATTGCCAAATATGGTTATGTTACAATATATTAATATTAAAATTTGACAATCTTGTTTTAAAACATATGACATTTTTTCAACATAACCATTATCTTGTCTTTCTAACCGCTGATGAATCTCTATAACTGTTGATAGCAATACAAAAAACAATCTATTAAAATTTGTATCAAATATAATATTAAAAATAACAATGTCAAAATTTGACAACTTGAATGATTATCTCATTCGACCACCTGCTGTTATAATATAGCTATAGCAAGTCAATTAGCAGCCCCATTGGAGCTTTGGTTATGTTACAATATATTAATATTAAAATTTGACAATCTTGTTTTAAAACATATGACATTTTTTGAACATAACCGTTATCTTGTCTTTCTAACCACTGATGAATCTCTATAACCGTTGATAGCCATACAAAAAACAATCTATTAAAATTTGTATCAAATATAATATTAAAAATAACAATGTCAAAATTTGACAACTTGAATGATTATCTCATTCGACCACCTACTGTTATAATATAGCTATAGCAAGTCAATTAGCAGCCCCATTGGAGCATATCATCAAAGAAACTCTAATAATATGTGGTTTAGTTTGAAATTAAATTACCACTAAATTTCATAGTTTTTAGATACAAATTGCTTGTGTTCAATGGGTGTGTTAGGTTTTATTTCTTGGCAAGTTTGACAAAACTCCTTTGAATTGTAATTTTATTCGCATTTTTATTTTAGTGAGGCTATGAGTTGTTAGATGCGAATCCAACCCGAATCGTGCCTTGCAGAGAAGTTTGTGGTGTTTAATTCTTTCAATATTGCCACTTCGCTGATTATGACGGGGATCAAGCTGCCCGGTCAGCTCGCGGGGGGTCAAGGGGGCAGCGCCCTCGAAGCAAAATGCAAAAATGCATTCAAAGTTGCATGTCCGCTCGAGCGGACATTTCCCGGCTCGAGCGGAGAATGTTGGGTCTCAAAAGTGTGTTTGCCAGCAAAAATACTGGATATTGTTTTTTCCCGCTCGAGCGTAGGTCCACTCGAGCGGCCAATTTGACGCTCGAGCGGAGATCATGGGACAGATTTCTATAAATACGTGTTTCAGTCCAAATCTAGGATTACTTCTCCAGATCTTCTTCTTGGGTTCTAGGGTTTATATATGGGGATATTTTACTAGTTTTCTTTAATGTTTTGATTGAGTATTCAACTCATGGTTTAAAAAGTATACATCAAAGGATTATTTGTTTGTTCTACACAAAAGAGAGAGCTTTTCTTCGGTGGATTCTGAAGAATTCGAGTTTGAAGCTTTGGTGAATTCTGGAGTGGCTCATCGTCAAGACAATTCCGAGATGAAAACGGGGTTGGAAGAGGCACATAGAGGTTGGTTCAATTCGGGCGTGGATTCGCTAGGTAATTGAGAGTATACCTGTGTAATTCCTTCATGTCTTTTTAGTGGATTGTTTTGTGGCTTTTGCCTGTGATTTTTTTTTTCACAATTGGAGGTGTCTAATTGTGATTTTTTCACATAAAATCGTTGTGTCAGTTTGTCTTGATTGTTTGATTGTGATTGTTATATACTGCTTAAAATTGATACATAATCACAAATCAACATCTAGGGGATTTCTAGATTTTTTCAATTGGTATTAGAGCGGGTCGTTCTATTTCTTTAAAAAAAATCTTTTAGAACGAGATCTTATTTGATTTGTGATAATGGATTCAATTCGTGAAAGAAATTCAATGGTTCGACCACCCCTACTTGACGGATCCAATTATTCGTTTTGGAAAGCTCAGATGAGATCATTTTTAAAATCTATTGATGAAAAAGTTTAGCAATCTGTCATGTATGGGTGGACTGAACCGACGATTACCGTTGATGGAGTAACTTTTCCCAAACCAATTGATAAGTGGGACACAATTGATTACCAAAATAGTAGCTGGAATAGTAAAGCCATCAATTCTCTCTTTTGTGCTGTCACACTTGAAGAGTTTAGTTGAATTTGCAATTATGAAGTTGCAAAAGAGGCTTGGGATATCTTACGAACTATTCATGAGGGCACTCCTTCTGTTAAACGCTCAAAACTTCAAAGGCTCACGTCTAGTTTCGAAAACCTTTCAATGAAAGATAGTGAGACCTTTGATGAATTTTATGCGAAGTTGAGTAACATTGTAAATTCCAGCTTCAATTTAGGTGAAAAAAATACCATAATCCAAAATTGTGGGAAAAATTTTGAGATCCTTGCCCGATCGGTTCCAACCAAAAGTTACGGCTATTGAGGAGGCTCAAGATGTTGACAACCTCAAGCTGGATCGCTTGGTTGGAAATTTCCAAACTTATGAGGCACATAGGAATTTCAAAAAGAAACAAAAAGATACTATTGCTTTTAGTAGTGCTCATAGAGTTGGAGAAGATTCTGATGAGGATTGTGAGATAGATTCTAAGATTAAGGCTGTTTTTGTTAAACAATTTAGAAAATCTTTTTTGAAAAAGAATTCTAATCTTTTGGAATCTACTCATACTTATAAATCTAAAGGAAAAGATAAACTCAAAATTAATTTTATAGCCAAGAAGGAGAAAGGAAAGATACAGGGGAACTCTGAAAGAGTCCAATGCTATGAATGCCAAGGATTTGGCCACTTTGCTTCAGAATGCCCCACTCGTTTGAAGAAGAAGAAAGCCCTCGCCATTACTTGGGATGATGAATTAGAATCTAATGAAGATGAAAGTGACAATGAAGATCAAGGAAAAGAGGGACATAAACAATTCCTTGCTTTCATGGCGGCTTCTGAAATCGAAGGACGAACAGAGTATCCGAAGGGGTCGGTTGAGAATGCCAATGATGATGAATCCTCGGAGAGTGATGATGAAGAGCTTGAGCAAGCTTATGAAAAATTGTATAATGAGTCTCTTAACTTATCCAAATTAAATGACAAACTCACAACGAAACTCAAAGCATGTGAAAGTGAGAATGTCAAACTTAAGGAGGAGATTTCTGAGGTTAGGATTGATGCCATCAAGATAGATAATGATCGACAAGCTCTTTGTGCAAAACTCTTGACTTGTGAGACAGAGAGGAATGAGCTACAACAAATCTATGCAACGTATGAAGAAAAGATTAAACCTCTCGAGATGTCTCAAGTTGCTTTGGAAGAACTAATGATCAAGAAAGAGGAAGAGCTCAAGTGTGCTATGGCTACCATTGGTCTTTGGAATAAATGATCAAAGACTTTGGAGGATGTCATCGGGTCTCAACAAATGTGTTGTGACAAGAGTGGCATTGGTTTTGGTGATAACAAAGAGCAAAAAAAGAATGCATCCACATCTCATGATACAAGAACTCAAGGGCAAGGGGAGCACAAGATTCAACAAGAGGAAGGACTTCTCAAACTTCCTAAAGTTGGTAAGGTCAAAGAAAAGAAGGTACACCCTGTACACCCTGTGTTTATTTGTCATCACTGTGGTATGCATGGTCATATTCGCCCTTATTGTTATGAGTTGCATGGAATGTCAAACTTAAGGAGGAGATTTCTGAGGTTAGGATTGATGCCATCAAGATAGATAATGATCGACAAGCTCTTTGTACAAAACTCTTGACTTGTGAGACAGAGAGGAATGAGCTACAACAAATCTATGCAACGTATGAAGAAAAGAGTAAACCTCTCGAGATATCTCAAGTTGCTTTGGAAGAACTAATGATCAAGAAAGAGGAAGAGCTCAAGTGTGCTATGACTACCATTGGTCTTTGGAACAAAGGATCAAAGACTTTGGAGGATATCATCGGGTCTCAACAAATGTGTTGTGACAAGAGTGGCATTGGTTTTGGTGATAACAAAGAGCAAAAACAGAATGCATCCACATCTCATGATACAAGAACTCATGGGCAAGGGGAGCACAAGATTCAACAAGAGGAAGGACTTCTCAAACTTCCTAAAGTTGATAAGGTCAAAGAAAAGAAGGTACACCCTGTACACCCTGTGTTTATTTGTCATCACTGTGGTATGCATGGTCATATTCGCCCTTATTGTTATGAGTTGCATGAGAGAATGTCTCATAGAGATGGAAGAAATTCCAACATCTCGTGGGGAAAGAGACACTTCATTGGTGGTAATGAGGTTAAGGATCATATTAGACCTCATTATTTTGATTTGCTTGAAAACAAACATGAACAGAGGCTATGTTTTCCTAGACCTAAAAATAGAAAGTTGGAAACCAAGTCGAGACGGGTTCCCATTGTAGAGGAAGGGAACCACAACGTCAAGACACCACCCAAGAACCGCAATGCTCACAACTTTGTTTATACTAAAGTGGTTTGGGTGAGAAAACTTGACTTGTGTTAATTTGTTTATTTGTTTTAGTTTTTGGGCTTCTGTGTGTTTTTTTTTTAATGAGAAAAAAAAATGTGTGCTTGTTTGGTTTCTGACATGTTCGTTTTTTGTCTTGCTTTGGTTAAGGAAAAAAAAATGAAAAAAAAAATCCAAAAAGATTTTCTTAGTTGATTTTGCAAGCTTGACATTATTGAGTGGTCCTTAGTGCATATTGGAATTGATAAGAATATCCATTACATGTTAATATGTGTGTGCTTTCTGTGGTCATTACTCATTTCGGAGTGTGTGTTTTTTTGATTAGTATGTTTCATTCTATACACACTCTTGGATTAGCAAATTTTAGAGTCTTCCGCCTTAGTGATTTTTTTCTCTATGGACTTCTGGCATGGTATCTTTTGTTTTTCTAGAGGAATTGATCGATACTAACATATCTTGGGTGATGTTGAGTCTCTTAACTACCTTCTATCTTTTTGCATCTCCCCGGCTTTCCCCCTCTATTCTTTGGAGTCCAACTGTGAGGAAAAGGCTACCTCAAAGTCACCAACCAGGCTATCCTTATTATATCCATGCTTCTCTGGTTCGGTTTTCATACTCTTGAGCGTGTCAGCCGCCAATGAGTGTGAAAAAGAAAAAAATGTGAAAAAGAAAGAAAAAAATGTGCAAAAGAAAGAAAAGAAAAAAATATGTGAAAAGAAAAAAAAAAGGGGGGATTCATTGATTGAGGGGGAGCCTCCGCTATTACTCAACAAATACCCCTTGATTCCTAGTGGTTTGACTTTCCTTTGTTGTACTTAGATTCTCTTGCTGGAGGTCTAGTTATCAGATCATTTCTAGGATTTGAATCTTGTGTTTGTCGAACTCCAAGAGTCACACACACACTTTTATCATGGGATCTATATTTTTCACATAATGCATCACTTTTTTTTATGAGGAATCTTCTAGAGGCTGTGCACATTGTGTTTTCAAGTAATTGTGCTTTTTGGATAATCTTGTGTGTTTTAAGGTACAACTCTGAAATTCCTTACTTGCTCCACCATATTATTTTTGTTGTTTTCTTCTTGTTCACTGTTTTCAGTGTTTGTGGTTGCTTTTAGTGAGGGGGAGTTCGGTTAATCATTGTCATGTCATTGCTTGTGTGGTTTATGATCTTGCTTTTGTTGTTTGAGCTTCCTTTGTAAATTCGTAACAAAAAGGGGAAGAAAGTTTTTTTTCATGTGTCTTAGGATTTCATGTATTCATGTCATGTGTCGGGTGCATATGTCTTAGTGTGTCGGGTGTATATGTCTTAGTTTTCAGGTTTTCATGCTACATGTTCTTAAAATCTCCAAGTCGCATCTATTCATATTTTCCATCTTATGCTTCAAATGTTTCAAGATAGTCCAGCCATATGTTTATTGTTTTTTCATATACTCTTGTGGGATTAATAGTTGTTTTGGATATTGTTGTACTAATAACTGTTTTGTAGATCATGACCTTGAGAAAAAAGTTGGCTTTTGTTGGCTGTTATGGGTTGGGGTGTTTAGGATTTTATTTGTTTAGGTGTGTTTTGCCATGGCATTGCCAAATGGGGAGATTGTTAGGTTTTATTTCTTGGCAATCCCGTTTGACAAAACTCCTTTGAGTTGTAATTTTATTCGCATTTTTATTTCAGTGAGGCTATGAGTTGTTAGATGCGAATCCAACCTGAATCGTGCATTGCAGAGAAGTTTGTGGTGTTTAATTCTTTCAAGATTGCCACTTTGCTGATTATGACAAGAATCGAGTTGCCCGGTCAGCTTGCGGGGGGTCGAAGGGGCAGCGCCCCTTGGCGGGTCCGGGGCAGCGCCCAGGCGGGGTCGAGGGGCAGCGCCCCCGAAGCAAAATGTAAAAATGCATTCAAAGTTGTCTGTCCGCTCGAGCAGACATTTCCTCGCTCGAGCGGAGAATGCTAGGTCTCAGAAGTGTGTTCGCCTGCAAAAATACTGGATGTTGTTTTTTCCTGCTCGAGCGGCCAATTTGACGCTCTAGTGGAGATCGCAGGACAGATTTCTATAAATACGTGTTTTAGTCCAAATCTAGGATTATCTCTCCAGATCTTCTTCTTGGGTTCTAGGGTTTATATCTGGGGATATTTTGCTAGTTTTCTTTGATATTTTGATTGAGTATTCAACTCATGATTTAAAGAGTATACATCAAAGGATTATTTGTTTGTTCTACACAAAAGAGAGAGTTGTTCTTCAGTGGATTCTGAAGAATTTGAACCTGAAGCTTTGGTGGATTCTGGAGTGGCTCATCGTCAAGACAATTCCGAAGTGAAGACGGGGTTGAAAGAGGCACATAGGGGTTGGTTCAATTCAGGCGTGGATTCGCTAGGTAATTGAGAGTATACCTGTGTAATTCCTCTATATCTTTTTAGTGATTTTTTTTGTGGCTTTTGTCCGTGATTTTTTTTTATCACAATTGGAGGTGCCCAATTGTGGTTTTTTCACATAAAATTGTTGTGTCGATATGTCTTGATTGCTTGATTGGGATTGTTATATATTGCTTAAAATTGATACATAATCATAAATCAACATGTAGGGGATTTCTAGATTTTTTAGGGTGTACCACAAAAAAAAAAAAAGAAAAAAAAACTAGCCAAATTACTCAATTCAAAAACTTTTTTTGGGTCAATAAATTTTGTACAGTTCTAACATTCACGTTATATATGAGCTTGCTTTTGTTCTCAAAAATTTACCAAGTCAAACTTATCTAAGCCTTATAAGCTATTGGTATACCAAAATTGTATGTCCAAATCCACAATATTCTTTATCAATGTTAGATAATTTAGAGTCAACCAATCTAAAACTAAATTGTCATGGGTGAGGCCATTGAAGAAGAGGAATTATTTTTGTTGAACCTTTGGATTTTAAATTGTTTTCTAATAAGCCTTTCAATAATTTTTTGTAGAAATTTTTTTTCCTACTTTGAGATAAACATGAAAGAAGTTAAAGGAATTTAGAATCTTGAGAAAATCGAGTCAACGAGAATGGTTCACTAATTTATTTAGAAGTTTAAACTCTCATTCATAAGCATGTTAAATGTGTACTTCTATTTTAATTATCAAGTTGGCAATAAGGTTTGAACACAATTTGTCGTCTATTATGATGCCACTTTGTTGGTCTTAGCTTTCACCAGTTCACTTAAGAACTAATCACATTGTTTGGTTTCAATATTTTAGAATTTAATTTTTTAAAAATTGAATTTTTTATTTTTATTTTGTTTTTGGTGATTTTCAAAAAATATTTTAAGCAATTTTTTTTTTTTTACTTTTTAAATGTATAAAAGTTAAATTATTCTTAAAAAAATACTCTAAAAATTAATAAATACACAAAAATAAGGAAGTATATTGAATTTTTTTTTTTTTTGGTATTTTTGGTATTTAGTGAATTTTTAAATTATTTTTACAAATATTATACTTTTTAATTGTATTTGTACTATGTGTATCTAAAAAATAAAAAAAAAAATTGCTTAAAATATTAAAAAAAAAATTAGTAAAATCAAAACAATGCGAAAAATAAAAAACTCAATAGGGTTAGTTCGATTATCCAAAACTCATGCACCTTACTAGGAGATCAGTAGTTCAAATCTTCCCACCTACATGTGAATCTTATTCTTCGTATATTAATTGGGATTTTCTCTCCCGCTTTGGAAGTTTCTTTGCAAAAAAAGTTTGTATTGTATTTCATCTTCATTACTATGTGTGGGGATATATTTTCTGAATACTAACACATGGCATGGTGACGCCGACATGTCAGCCGAGGTGCCACGTGTCGTGGTAGTTAGGCCGAGATGATCTCGGAGTTGCCGAGGTTATCTCCGAAGATATCGGAATCCGAGATGATCTCGGAGTTGCCGAGGTTATCTCCGAAGATATCGGAATCCGAGATGATCTCGGAGTTGCCGAGGTTATCTCCGAAGATATCGGAATCCGAGATGATCTCGGAGTTGCCGAGGTTATCTCCGAAGATATCGGAATCCGAGATGATCTCGGAGTTGCCGAGGTTATCTCCGAAGATATCGGAATCCGAGATGATCTCGGAGTTGCCGAGGTTATCTCCGAAGATATCGGAATCCGAGATGATCTCGGAGTTGCCGAGGTTATCTCCGAAGATATCGGAATCCGAGATGATCTCGGAGTTGCCGAGGTTATCTCCGAAGATATCGGAATCCGAGATGATCTCGGAGTTGCCGAGGTTATCTCCGAAGATATCGGAATCCGAGATGATCTCGGAGTTGCCGAGGTTATCTCCGAAGATATCGGAATCCGAGATGATCTCGGAGTTGCCGAGGTTATCTCCGAAGATATCGGAATCCGAGATGATCTCGGAGTTGCCGAGGTTATCTCCGAAGATATCGGAATCCGAGATGATCTCGGAGTTGCCGAGGTTATCTCCGAAGATATCGGAATCCGAGATGATCTCGGAGTTGCCGAGGTTATCTCCGAAGATATCGGAATCCGAGATGATCTCGGAGTTGCCGAGGTTATCTCCGAAGATATCGGAATCCGAGATGATCTCGGAGTTGCCGAGGTTATCTCCGAAGATATCGGAATCCGAGATGATCTCGGAGTTGCCGAGGTTATCTCCGAAGATATCGGAATCCGAGATGATCTCGGAGTTGCCGAGGTTATCTCCGAAGATATCGGAATCCGAGATGATCTCGGAGTTGCCGAGGTTATCTCCGAAGATATCGGAATCCGAGATGATCTCGGAGTTGCCGAGGTTATCTCCGAAGATATCGGAATCCGAGATGATCTCGGAGTTGCCGAGGTTATCTCCGAAGATATCGGAATCCGAGATAAAC
>NW_021024949.1:1137587-1267041 GCF_004153795.1 Camellia sinensis
TATGCCCAGGGTATGGCCGACGTCGCAGAGGATTATAAACTTCAAGTCAGGCAGGCATGCAACAGGGGATTTTCTCTTGGTTGGATGTCCCTGATAAAGAAGCTTGATCTTCCTACTGACTCGCCATTGCTCCAGGCCGACGCTATTCCTTTACCATTTCCTCCACCTCCACCTGAAGGCGAATTAGAGTCTGAGGCTGATGCTGAGGATGAGGATGAAGAGAAAAATGATGATGAAGCCTTGGTGAGGAAATCCAAGGATGGTGCTGAAGCCAAGTCCCCTCCTCCACCCGAGCAAGTTACGGACTTAACCTTGGATGAGGAGGGTGATGAGGTTGAGGGGGCAACCAAGGGAAAATCCCCTGTTGCATGCCTGCCTGACTTGAAGTTTATAGTCCTCTGCGACGTCGGCCATACCCTGGGCATAGGCCTTTTTATCGGCCTCTTTGACTTTGGCCTCTTTGGTGGTCAGAGCTTGCTGGAGCTCTTTCTCCGCTTGGGCCTTCTTAGCCTCGGCCTCTCTTTTCCCAGCCTCAGCAACTTTTTTAACGGCCTCAGCGGATTCGGCCTTCTCAAGAGCTAAAGTTTGGGCCTTAGTAGCCGCCTCGGCCTGATCTTCCAATTTTTTCATCCTTGATTCAAGAGATTTGATCTCTTTCTTCATGGAAGATGCTTCCCTCTTCATATCAACCAACCTTTACCGATTTTCAAAGGATTGCATTGAAAATGAATGGGCGTGTTGGATGGCCTGAAGAAAAAACAGAAGTATTAGAAAATATTCTCAGTAAGAAACAAGAAGAAAGAATCACAAGTACAGACAGGAACACTTACTTGAACGGAGTGTTGGAGCATAAGAGCGTAATTCTCATACTCACTAAGCTCAGCATTTCGGTTCAAATCCTTCGGAAGAAGAAGAGCAGTGCTGAGGGCGACACCAACGTTAATATCGTCGGCACTTTCACTGGCCATGATGGGCCTATCCTCTAGAGTTAGTTCAGGAGCCCATGGAACGTCGGATTTCTTTGACGCCGAGGTCGTCGCGGACGATGACCTTGGCCTCTTTGATTGTGTAGACCCTGAGGGTTGGCCCTCAGCAGACCTCTTGGTGGAAGCGGAGGTTGATTTTTTGCTTTCTGCCAGTTTAGAAATAGGCAAAGCATCCTCAGCCTCGGCATCTATAGCCTTGGCCTTGGGCTGAGCCTTTTTAACTCTCTTTGGCTTTGGTGGGGGCATTGATTGCGTTGGTACAGCTTCGGCGTCAGTTGGAAGGTTGGCAAGAAGATCTTGAACGACAGGCCTTGGACGAACTATCTCGGCAGTCTTTACAAGTCTTCGTCGACGTTTACGTTCTGGAATTGGTATTAAGTAGGGGGCCGAAGTTGATGGAAGATCGACTAGGTCAGAGGTGGATCCTTGATCTGTTCGGGATGAAGAAGCGGTTACAGTTGTAGCAGTAGGTGGAGAGAGACTCTTTTTCTTCCTTTTTGGGATGTCGGGCAAAGTGGATTTATATGTAGGGATGAAGTTTAGTAACAGTGGGGCTTTTCGTTTATGGACTGGAAGGTCAAGGAGTTTTTTCAGATCTGTTCCTAGGAAGAAGGATTGAGAGAAGTTTTTCGGTGGCTGATGAAGATCTGCAGGACAAAGAAACAGACGTCAGAAACAGAAAGTATTAAAGACTTAAATAAAAACAACTAAGTGTTGGCTCAGGGCTCTTACCCTTGCCCTCTGTAATTGTTCGAGGAAGAGGGTGGAGGTGGATATCTTCGTCTGGGCCAAATTCCCAATTTCCCGACGCAATAACAAAGTCATCTCCAGCCCCCTTGTTGGAGTCTGGAAGGTCGGCTACAATTTTAAACTGGGTAGATCTCGGCTTAAGGTAATAAATGAAGCCCCTATCCTTTAGGTTGAGGGGACACATGGTATAGCAGTACTGAAGGTCGGCCAGGGTGATTCTAAGATTCTCCTGCCTAGCTAAAGCTATAATACCGTTAATCACCCTATAGGAGTTGATAGTAAGTTGCATGGGGTTCAGCCTGTAGAAATGAAGAACTTCACGAAAAAGGGGGTGAAATGGAAGCCGAAGTCCACATTCGGTAAAAGCTACTATAGGAAAAGGCATTATATGACCTGTGGACATGATGGTGTCATTATCCCCGGCTAGCTTAAGGTGAACATCGGCTGGGATAGAGAATTCCTGCCTAAAGTATTCAAGTTTTGTTGGGGTATTTACCCTATGCCTCCACATACCCATTATGTCGGCTTAAAATGTGTTTCAGAAGATGGGCGTTTTAAGAAGGGTTGCAAGAACCTCGGCAAAGACCTAGGAAAGGACTGATAAGGCTTGTTTCAGTTTTTCCTAAAAATTGAAGGTTCTACATACAACTCCCAAGCCAAAGAACTATAAAGATCAAGATCGAAGGCACAAATCTAAACAAAAAAAACAAAGGCGACGCTTCAGAATCAAAGAACGGAGGTATGATTCTCAGAAACAAAAGAAATACAGAAGAAATCAAAAAAAAATCAAGAACAATGGCAAAAAAAGTGGTGAAATAATGCAAGTGTTCAAGATGTAGCCATGATTCAAGATACAAACAGATCCAAGGCTTTGAACAAAAGCGATAAAAGCAACAGGCAGACGGAAGCACATAGAGAGAATTAAGCATGAAAGGAAAGAATCTTACCAGAACAAATGAAGCCGGGGCAATGTTCGCCGAGCTCATAAATCGGTTGCAACAGCAAAGAAAGCTTCACAAGAATGGGAGATTAAGGACAGTTCCAGACGAGAGATCGAAGCAATGGCAGATTCGAAGGAGAAAGAAAGAGCAAGAAATCAGAATGAAAAAGTGAAGGAAAAATAGAGGCAAAGAAGAGTTTTGTCAAAAATTTGAAACGGCGGCAAAATTAGGGCTATTATTACGCCTGGAGCAACGCACGCGTCAGACGGCACAGACAAATGACAGACAGCTTTCAGGCGCGTCACAGACACGCTCCAATGAAGACAAAACATGTGAAAAGAACGGTTAGATATGCATGACAGCTCATGCGCGTGGGAAAGTACGTTCGAAACCTTGTTCTCCGAAGAAAACACGTCGACTGGAAAAGGATTATCTCGGCTAAACAGTTTTTGAGCCATTACTCAGAAAAGAAATGTTGAAATGTCGATATAGGTTCCATCACCTCAGAATGCCGAGGTAATAGAACCTAGGGGGCAGTTGTGGGGATATATTTTCTGAATACCAACACGTGGCATGGTGACGCCGACGTGTCAGCCGAGGTGCCACGTGTCGTGGTAGTTAGGCCGAGATGATCTCGGAGTTGCCGAGGTTATCCCTGAAGATATCGGAATCCGAGATAAGCAGATAAGGGACAAGAGTCCTAAGACAAAGAGGGGACTTAACCAAGATAAAGATAAAGCTCTTAGGGAGTTTATCTTTATCTCTTAAAGAGTCCAAAGTAAGTACTAAATTGGAGTTCATAGAAGTCATACTTCTAGTGGGACTTGGATTTAGTATATTATAAAAGAGAGGCACCCCCGTGGGTCTAAGGTACGCAATTTATGTTTTGAGTATTAAATTTTTCACTTGATTATCTTTGAGAGATATACTGACTTGATCGTCGAAGTGCCCCCGGGTGGAAGAACCACCGTCGGAGCCTTTTCTTTCTGTTTCAGGTTGCTGAAGCCATCTATTCTGCCTGTGCTCTCCAGTTGATCACTAAGCAGGCAGTGTGGTCAGATTTTCACCCACACAATATATATATATAAATAAATCAAAGATATATGTATACTTTTTATTAACAAAATGATTTCATCAATAGTTCAAAACTTTAGAATTTTTTTAAAAATAAAATAAAATAACCTATTGGATTTGTTTATCCCCCCTCTTACCCCTTTAGATATAATTTTTATTCCACCCCTAACAAAAAAATGCCAATACGTATTACTCGAAATATTTGATACTATTATGCCGCGACAAATAAAAATATTTAAAAAAATGTGTTTACAAGTTCTTGTATCTATGTAGGTAAGAGTTCATGGCCAGAGCTCATTGGGACACAGGGAGAAACAGCAGTAGCAACAATCGAAAGCGAGAATCCTCTAGTGAACGTCGTGATTGTATTAGAAGGATCCATTGTTACCCAAGAAATTCGCTGCGATAGGGTTCGTGTTTGGGTTTATACAAATGGCATTGTTATAAGTGTACCTGTGATTCGTTAGAAGTTGAAGTGTTCGTTTTTTTATTTATTTAAAAAAGAGTACTAATTAGTATGATTACTATGTTATTGTATTTGTAAGGAAGACCATGAAAATAATGATGGAGTTGATAGTTGATGATAGAGGCCGTCCCGAGTGGATGGGTCAGGCTGGCTCAGGTTCTTCAGGTTTTGGTTTCGGGTGGTGATTCCGTCAAATGACCTGCAAGCAAGTCCAAAGGGGAACGGGGCAGTCCCCCAGTGAACCCTCCGGCGAGAGAATTAGTAGAAGGAAGACAGGAAAATGTAGCGAAAAAGATGGAGAAAATGAAAAACTTAACCTTATTCTTGTGCTTCTCTTGTTGCTTATATCCTTTGGTAATCATTTCACTGTCCTTTGTGACGTGCCCCCTTTCCGCCGAAAGCCTATGCCGTAGCTTGCCTTGTTCAGGGTGAGGGGGCTCTGTTCCGACGGGGAGGTGTTGTCGTAATAAATGCTGTGATGGGCTGCATTAATGGTGATGTGTTGTGGCAATAACTCTGCAGATCTTTGTCTGCTGATGTGGCCTGTGTCTCTTCTGTCATGTGTCCAAATGCCCTTGGGTGATACAGTCCAGGTGGACTCCAGCTGTCCTGGGCTTTGCCAATTAAGTTATGCTACGGGTCCGAGGTGATGGGTTCGGGGCGGTTTGCCGTGGGCTGTATGCCCCGTGGGCCTGTCCATGTCAATAGTCTCCATGTGTTGTACTAAACAGTTAATAAGAGTGGCTTAATACAGTCAACTATGGCATTTTTTTTTTCCTCTATTTTTCTCTCTTTCAATATTATGGCAAGTTGGGGATTTGGATTGAGGAGACCATGATGTTGAAACCTTTTTTTTTTGCACTACCTAAAAAAGAAAAAAAGAAAAACACAACTTAGTACAAATTGAGATAGAGTTATATGTGGGTCCTAATAGGTAGTCTTATTGTCTAATAGTTCCTATGATAATTATTGATATTTTTGATCAAACATTATTAAAAAAATCATTAATTGTTAATTTTTAACGACAATTCAAAAATTATTACAAAAAATGTCACTAATTATAAGTTTTAATGACAGTTTAAAAAAAATTGTTACAAAAAGAGTTACTAATTTTTAACTTTCAACAATAGTTTGAAAAATTCGTCATAGAAAAATGTCACTAATTGTAAGTTTTAATGACAATTAATAAAAAAAGTGACAAAAAGTCACTAATTGTCAATTTTTATCGATATTTGTAACAAATGTCACAAAAAATTATTTTAGCGACGAATTTATTAAGACTTATTTCCAATAAAACTTGATAGGAATTAAATTTAACTATTAGGACATGTTGATAATTTATCCTTGAGTTTAAACATAATTGCCCAAAATATAGAATACGCAAATCAGCGAAACTCTCTAAAACTTTATTAACAATCCAATAATTTGTATGTCCTTAAGATTTATAAACTTATAACAAACACTGGTAATTTTCTTGTTAAACATGAATTTAATGAAGAAATGTAAAGAATTACTAAATTATATAAATTTGATAAGGGAAATTACCAAACCCCCCTGCGTAAGGCGACTGGTTTTTTCTTTTACTGGCTGACATGGCTTCCATGTGAATAGTCCACATATATTATTTAAACCTTCTATTTTAGCAAAATAAAAAATAAATGAAAAGCAATAAAACCCAAGGAAGGAAACAGAGGCTCTTGGCTCTGTCCTAAGTGAACCTGTTTGGGAATTTCGATTTTTTTAGTAATTTTTTTATTTTTTAACTTTTTATACAGTAAAAAAAAAAAGTTAACATGTTTGAGAATTGTTTTAAAAAAAATTGAATAGATGTGAAAAAAAATTATTGATTAATATGTACGATATGATCTTTTGCTATTTTGGCTTTTTTTTTATTTTTTTTAAAAAAATTAATATAAAAATCACTTCCAAACGAAATCTTAGAGGTGAGAAAATAAATATAAGAGAGAGAATTTAGTGGCTGTGTTGGAGATATGCAAGTGTATATTGGCTGAAAACAATTATACGAGTTTACCGGGGTGATTGATTTGCCGATGTGTAATCGATTATGCTATGAATTCTTTAAAATAAATTAAAATAAGGGTGTAAGAGTATTTTTAATGGTTCACCTAATTTTTTATCAAATCTGAGTAAAGAAATAATCATTTTCTCAATCTGATACAGAATATTTCAATGGTTGATTTTCATCAAATCTGCTCCAGGGACAACCGGTTGGTCGACCGGTAAGGCAATATATATATATTTTAATTGTTTGAACCTAGCTATTTGAACTGTTTGAACCTTTTAGTGGTCAACCGGTTGGTCGATCGACTGGTCAACCGGTAAGGCAAAAAAATATTTTTTTTTGAATTGTTTGAACCTACCCATTTGAACTGTTTGAACCCTTTAGTGGTCGACCGATTGGTCAACTGGCCGGGCAACCGGCTGGTTGACTGGTTCCTCTCCTCCAACGGTCACAAACAGTAATTTGCTGAAATCTGTACCATGTTCTTAGTTTGATGATTTTTTTGTTCAATTCTCAATTTGATACCAGTTTAGTGAAACCGTTGGAGCTTCAAAAAATGCCTTTTTCACCAAATTTCAAATTTGATGCCAGGTTTGATGAACCGTTGGAGATGGTCTAAGATATGTATTTGATGCTTTTTGTTAGAAACTTTTTAGATATTTGTATTTAGGATAAATTACAAATATGCAGTTCCTTATTCAAGTGACATAGTGATGAATCTCAGTTTGGTTTTGAAATTGAAATTACTATTAAAATGAATTCTTAAGTTAAATATTACATATATGCACCTATACAAACAAGGAGACATATATCCATATATATTTTAGTCAAAGATTGAATAAAAGATGAAGAAAGTTAGACTAGCCAGTGAAATCATAAAACTGAAAGACAGAACAAGGATGCCCAAATACAAGCCTGTATTTGCATGCTGCAATCTTATTTTTAAGGGTTAATTATACTTTTTAATTACTATAAATTGACTCAAGTTTTTATTTTAGTCCATATTATTTTAAATTGAATAGTTTGTGTACGGGAAGCAAATATTCTACGTTTCTGTACTCCTTTGGTCCAAGCCTTGCATTACTTTGAACGGTGTCGCACAACCTAAAACCACAGAGACAGTGAGCTACCCAGCAGGTGTATTGCCGAAAAACCTCTCCGACGGTCCAGTTAGCACCCTTAGAAAGAGAAAAAAGACAAGAAAAGATAGTTGTGGGTAAGGAAACATTGCAGACCTTTTGAATGGAGGCGCCACAGGGCTTATATAGTTTGTGCGTGCACTACCTTACTCGTCCTTTCTTGAACACGTGGATATACTATCCTCTCTTCACCTTACACATGCCTATGTCAATACTAGTAAACAACATTAACTAAACCTCCAAACAGTATTAACGCGTACGGATGGTGAATTTCTTCACTTGCCTTCAAATTGGGCCACGTAGCACACACCAACAGAGCTATCTCTTGATCGGTCCATCAACCAGACTAGACTAGCTCTAGCCAGACTGCTACGCATCTCACAACTCTACTTGACTTGCATCTCGGTCAAGATATGGGATGCCCCTCAGCCAGAATACGTAGCTTGGTGGTGAGTCTTGTTATCTTCCTGAACTCTTCTTGGCTTGGCATAGTTACCCGACCAACGCATTTAGCCCGGTCACGGGTTGAGTGGCTAACCTCGGTCATCTCTCTAGTTTGGTCAAATCGTGCTCAACTTCCATGGCAAATCCCGCCTAACTTCAAAGCTTGGCCAAAGTCATTGGTCACAACCCTTAGCCCTATTAAAGCTAGGCTGCTACTTGACTGAACTTATCCCTTGCCCTAGGCCAATTAGATATCTCAGTCCAACATCTAGGCATCCTTTCAGCTCAGTTATGAGATTCAGGACAATAACCCAAACCCAAATTTTGTTCGGTCCATTTGTTCAGTACAAATTCCCCTCTCAGTTTGGTTACTATTATTTAAATTTGTTTTTAGTTTGGTTCTTCTATTTAAATTTTAGGCTAAAATTAACCATATTAAGACACTCGTTAGCCTCATAGAAAAATTAATTAAAATTTGAATAGAAAGATCAAATTGGAATGGAATTTAAAATGTAAGAATTAAATTACTCAAATTAAAACTATAATGATTAAAATAAAATTTGAGCTAAACATAAGAGTAAAAAATATAATTAATCTTATTTTTAATTATTTTGAGCAACATGGAGATGGTGTCGGGCAAATTTGGTGGTGGCTAATTGTGGTAATGGTTGGTGGGACATGTTGGGCTTGAGCTTAAACTTAGACTTGGGGTGAGGAGAAGTTCACTGGTCGACTGGCCGGGAAAAATCCCATCACAAAAATGTGAAAAGAAAAAAAAATCAGAGAGAAAGGTACAAATCTGAAAGGAATTGGGGAGAGAAAATGCACCATTTTTCAGTACTCTTCTACGGCATTATATATATATATATATATATACAATCTAAATAGGCATTCGAATCTCATGTCATAATGTTATGTTACGTATATTTAAAAAAGAAATGTTTGAGGCTCTTTTTTAGAAAATTTTATGACTCTTAATTTGATATTGACTCTTAATGTGTATGTATAGTCTATTCATATATATATGTAAGTCTCATATTAGAAATGGTTGGAATGAGAATAGAGATTGTAAAAAGAGCAATACTAGGTATCATGAAAAAACTTTCATGAAAATGATCATGAAAGATTTATGACTCTTGGATTACACTTAAAATAAAGCACCACACACTAATCAAGGTAATTCAAGGGTCATAATTCTTTCATGATCATTTCCCATGCAAATGAAAAAAAAAAAAAAACTTAGTCATTTATTATTTTCCTAACAAAACTCATTATTTAAAATTCAGTGGTGTCATATGTATTAATTAATATATTAATTAATGTATCAATATTTGTTATGACATTATCATTTTAAAATTATAAACTCTCAAATTACACAAATTATAAGAACTTAAAATTTCTAAAATTATGCAACATCATCTGTTAATGTACTAACTGATATACCAATTACTATATATATAATTATTTTTAAAAATTTAACAAATTTCAACACTCATTAAATGAAATAAATTATTATTAGAATAATGTTATATGTATCAACTGATATACTAACTAGTGTACCAATTGATTATGTGAGATAATTTAAGAAGTTTTAGAATTTGTATTGTGATTAATGAGTGGAATCAATAATAACGTTATAACTAGTATTGGTACACTAGTTAATATACTAATTAGTACATATAATACCACCGTTATTATTAATAGATTTTGTTAAGAATGCATTAAATAGGGTTAATTACTGGCACTAGTTATCATAGGAGGTGAATAAAGGAATTAAATGTATTGTATTAAACAAATAAAAAAAATTCTAATGTGACTACAATACCCTTTTATGTATTTCTCTCCATTTTTATTTTATTTTTAATTTTTGGTGATCCATTCATCTCCCACCCGCCTATATATTTTCAAATTAATTAATATTCAAATATTTTTTATAATTTTAAAATATTTTTTCACCTAAAAATTTATATTTTATTTACATTTTTCATTAAAATGATTCATAATATTTTTCATTACAAATGATTTGTTACATTTTTGCCAGATTTTTCATAACACAAATACTACGGTTCGTTACTTTCACTTCTATGGTGAAAATCATACACTTTTTATTCTTAAATTTGATCACAACCGTAGATTTAGGGATGAATTATTTTGAAGAGAAATGTAAATAAAATATTAAATTAAAATTAAAATAAATATTTAAAATTATAAATGATAATTAAATATTTATTTGATTAAATAATTTGAAAATACATTGGTGGGAGGTGAACGGATCAAAAATAGTAACAATAAAATAAAATGAAGAGAAATACATATAATGATATGGGTATGGCTTCTGTCCAGTCCGGGATCGGATTAGACCGTGCTGTTGGGTCCGTGGGGGCTTACCAAGGGTTCTGTTTTGATAATCTAAACCGTTAATGTGTAGAACTCGTCGAGTACTATATGCCTATAAAAAATCACGTTGATCGGATATCGATAGTTATATGATCAAATCAATTTCGTATTAAAAAAATTGGACGGTGAACAAATTAACGATTGACAAAAAACTGTTCTGCTCACATAGCTATCGAAATCCAATCAACATAATTTTTTACAGGCATATAGTACTCGACGATTTCTACACATTGAACGGTTCAGATTATCAAAACGGGACCCGTGGTGGGGCCCCACAGGCCCAACAACACAGTCCAGTCTGATCCCGGACTAGACAGAAGCCATACCCTAATGATATTGTAGTCATATTAGAAAATATATGTCTTTGTTTACTTTCTATGATAGTGAGAGTAATTAACCTTATTTAATGCATTCTTAATAAAGTACCAAGGGCATTTGCTAACAAAACCTATTATTGATTAGGCAGTGGCTTCCCTCCGGTCTCAGATCGGACTGGAGGATGCTGTTGGGCCCGTGAAATTCCACTACAAGTCATGTTTTGATAATCTGAACCGTTCGATATGTAAAAATTGTCGAGTACTATATGCCTGTAAAATGTCACGTGATCAGATATTGATAGCTATCTCATCGAATCAGTTTTCTATCGACCGTTTTTTTTTCAATGTCCATTTTTTTTATACAAAACTTATTTGATCACGTAACTATCAATATCTGATCTATGTAATTTTTTACAGGCATATAATACTCAATGATTTCTACACATAAAACAGTTTAGATTATCGAAACGGGACCTGTAGTGGGCCCTTACGGGTCCAACAGCACCTTCCAGTCAGATCCGGGACAGATCTTATTGATCACTCAACAAATGCCTTACGACTAGGGATGTAATTGGTTCGGTACGGTCAGTATTTAAGTAAAAAATTACATCGAATCAGTAATGTCGATTTTATTATTTTAAACACCGATACAGACCGTTTCTCCCATCAAACTGCACCAAACCAAACCAATTAAAACGGTTCGATTTTATGCGGTTTAATTGGTTTATGATTTTGCAAACTTGAGCCACTTTTAAATATAATCATCAATATAGATAAAAACATTAAAGTAATTTGTCTACTATTTCAAACATAATCTATCTATTTAATACATACTTTCCAATTCTTATTAACAAAAAAAAAAAAACAAAAAAAAAAGTTTGAAAATACTAAGGTTTCAAGAATAATGAGTTAAAGTTAAGATTATATATAATAAGAGTTTACAAATTTAGGTTATAAAGATAATAAGGTTAATAATTTATTATACTTATTAATATCATTATACTATTAAATTAATTATATATATATATATATATATTATAAATACAATATATGTTGAAACGGTTGGTTTTGGTTTAGATCAATGCATAAGGTGCTTAAACCGATACCAAACTGAAAATCGAAAAAAAATCAAATTTAAAAATCGCACAAACCGACTCTTGTTAAAAAACAAACCAAATATAGCCGGTTGGGTCCGATTTAATCGATTTGGTCAGTTTTTTCGATTTTTCTTATATCCCTAGTTATAGCTTTTGTTAACATGAACAATGGTAACTCCAGAAATTTTGATAGATCGGTCACTCCAAAAATTTAAGTTCCACACATTTTATGACCAGAAAAAAATTATAAACTAATTAACATTTGAATTTTTCAATTTAAAGTAGAATAAATTTCTAATAAAATACAATTGTCTTAACAAAATAAATATATATAAGCTTTTATAATTTCGGGGAGATATCAATTTTAATATATATTTTTACAATTGCATTTGATAAGTTGCCATTTTTGGGAATCATTCCATGATAATCTCAATGTCATTAGTGTCTATCACTTCATTTTTTATATGTGTGATGAAGCAATTATTCAAACATTGATATCACATTTGGTCATGTAATCGATTCTTTATATATTTCATTTTCGAGAAAATTCTTTTAACGGTCACAACCAATATAAATATTGTTAATTTCATAAGCAAATAATGATAATGTTAATTTCACAGGAAAATAATGAGTTCTTATTAGATTTAAATTTCTAATAAATGAGTTATCTTATTTTGTTTTTAATGGGAATTTTTTTTTACCATAAAAAGTTTTTGAAAAATATTAGAGATCTCAAAATTTCTATCAAATATCTCACATAGACATGAACCCGACCCTTGTGTAGGGTGACATTTAATAAAATATTTGGTAAAAATTTTAATACCCTGACATTACTCTAAAAAGTTTTTTTTCCAATGGTTCTTGACACATTAATGGGTGGATGGGACCCATCAATTGTTCTATCGGGTTGCCCCGGTTAAGAAAGGTAGTACAATTTATTCTTATTTGAATGGAAAGTAGTAAAAGTTTTTAAAACTATTAAAATTAAATAAATTTTTTATATAGAGACCAAAACATCCATTTTATATTTTTCTCAATTTCATCCATTAATTTCCTTCTATTATTTTATTTTATTATAATTATAAATTTTCTTTTAATATGTAACACATACCGTGATGATATAATTCTAGATAAAGTATTTTTATTTATTTGGTTTATTATTTTTTGAATTCAATTGAAATGAATTTTTATTTTCATTTTTTGTTGTAATATAATAACATGAAATTTTTTTTCTTTTCTTTTTTTTCTTGGGGGGAAGGGGGTTTAATATTATTGCATTAATGGATTGATATCTAATTGTAAGTGAAATTCATCAATCCATTTTAAGGAATTGTTTCAACTTAAATGAGCTACTAAATAAAGAAAAATTATTATTTTTTATTTATAATGACATATTAATATTGTTTTATTTTTTATTCAAGAGGGTACTACAATTTTATTTTATTTTTATAAATAATTGAATTTCTTTGTTTTTTTTAATAAATAAGTGAATTTCGGTATTCCCAAAGTGAGGGTATTTTTGTCCATATAAAAACTATCTAGTTTTTTAAAAGAGTGGAACTAATAGCACCCCATGAATTATTTTGGACCCACATTTTTTTGGACCCTCACTTATAAATTTTGAAAGCTTTAAAATTTATTCCCCCCAAATAATACCAAAATTATCATTGTAAAAACATTCCACCTATTGAATGCACACTCCCCACACCCCAAAAAAACCTTAACAAAGCCCACGAAGAAAAAGAAGAAGAAGAAAAAGTGGCAATGTGATTACTATCTCTACTGCCTCATCTACCATTGTCACAATCGGTATGCACTATATATATATATATATATATTTACACATAATTTCTTAGTTTTCTCATAATAATTTCTTCTCTTGCAAAAAAAATTATAATAATTGATTTAATTTTCTTAGTAAAATAGGCCCAAACCTATGAATAATGTTCGGTTACCTGTTTCCGAACAAATAATAAATGTTCGGTTACCGGTTTCCGAACAAATAAATAATGTTCGGGCCTATGTTCCCCAATTTTGATCATATGTTCGGGAGTTCAGTTCTAAAAAAATGACGAACAGATTTTACTATTTTTTCTTTTTTTTTTCAAGAAACTTACCCTTACAAGACCAATCTCTTCTGAGCTAAGAACGACACCGAAGCTGTGAACCTCATCTAAGCTTTTATTGTTGTACTCCTCTCGTCTTATAGAGTCGTGGTTACCAGAAAAATTTTCAGTCATTGTCATTACCAGAGAATTTTAAGTAATCAAATGGTTGTCACCATTATCACCAGAATATTGCTGCCAAAGGATTTTCAACGTTTTGAGGGTGGGTATGTTTTGAAGGTAGGATTTGGAAAAGATAGATGGGTGATGATGGAGGTGGGTGTTCTCATAAATCCTAATTCATGATATAGTGGGTGTGTAGCTTTAATTGTGTGATGAGGTATCCCAAAATTAATGATGTCCTTTGTTGTAATTTTATTTGAGATTATTATTGTAATAAAAAAATATTAAAAAAATTAAAAATTAAGGAGTCCAAAATAATTTATGAAATACTAATAACAACACTCTTTTGAAAATTATCATATTTACATTGCCCCCTATAAGTGGAGGTAGTTAAACTCATTAATTACATTCTTAACATGTAACCTTAGGCCATGTTTGTTTGGCTCCATAGGATGGAGGAGATCAAGAGTACAATGAGATTGGGTAAAGAGATTATTAGTGTAGTAGTATTAGGTTAGAGATGTAAGATAAAGAGTGTTTGTTTGTACACCACCGGATTAGTAATACTATAGATAATATTAATATATTTTAATCTTTAGTAATTTTTTAATGTTATAATTTATTTTATTCTTTTTGGTTCTAAAAAATATAAATTTTGCATAAAAATTATTTAAAAATTCACTAATCCCCTCACTCAATTTCTAATCCCAACCCCACTATGAGATTGATAGTCCTAACAATAGAGGGGATTACTAGTCCAAGGGGATAGTTAATCCCCCTACTCATGATCCCAATCAAACACTCTATAGGTAGGTCCCACGGATTATTAATCCAATCCCCCTCACCAAAGAGCCAAACAAACATGGCCTTAGGGTACATGTTATCAATATCTTTAAATAATAAACTAAAATAGAAAGCTATTAAATATATTTAATTTAATTAATAAGTTAAAAATAGAATGCTATTGAACTCATGACAATTTTAATACAACATTATTAAATATGCATTAAGAAGTTAAAATTAGAAAATTCAACACAAATTAATACAATAATAAATATACCTTATCAAGTGTACCAGGCACTTGTCAATATTAGCCTTTAGATAAGGAGTAACGATAGGGATACAAAAAGATCTGTCAAATGTTTTACCCATGTGGAACTCACAGTCATGTTGCAAGATCCACATACATTTAGAAAAACTTTTAATAGAAATTTTAGGACGTCTTAACATTTTTCTTAAATATAATGAAGGCTCTGTTTACACGTGTATTTGTGTGTCAATGATGTTTTGTAGACTATTCTAATTGGGCCGCTTCATTAATTAACAACAAAATAATATTGTGAAACTTAACAAACCTTACAATTTGCTATCACTATTTAATAAGTCATTCATGTTGGCATAATACATCTTTTTTTCTTTCTATTTTTTTCCTGAGATAGTGTTAGTACATTAGTATAGTTAAATTATAACTGAAAGAACGTCGTTGCTCCATCAACTCGAACCCTTAACATCCCACTTACCTAAAGTGTAGCTACTAGACCATTGGAGCACACCTCAATGCCTTACGGAAATGAGCTGTAGCTCGAATCCAATGGCTCGAATTGGCTCGAAAGAGGGAGAGAAGAGAGGAGGAAGAAGCAGAGGAGAAAGAGGGAGGGAAGAGAAGAGGAAGAACAGAGGAGAAAGAGGGAGAGAGGATCGTCGCTGCTCGCCTCGCCATGGCCACCGCCGTCGCCTCGCTGCCACCGATCGTCGCAGCACGAGCGATCGCCGGCTCTGCCTCGCCTCCGCCCCCCGGCCCCCACTTCCAGCCCCAAATGTTGGGCCCCCTTCAGTCCCTCCTCCTCCTCTCCCTCCAGTCCCTCCTCCTTCCTCCTTCCTCCTTCCTCCTCCTCCCCTCCTCAAATGTTGGGCTCCCTCTAGTCCCTCCTCCTCCTCCCCCTCCAGTCCCTCCTCCTTCCTCCTTTCTCCTCCTCCTCTCTCCCCTGCTTCTGGTTTTGCTTCACCTTCATCTAAAAAACAAGGCCGTTTTTGAATTCACGCCATTTCGAGCCGCTCGGTTTCGAGCTACCTATCACTGCCGAATGTCTTATGTTGGCATAATACTTTACTTTCTTTGTTTTTGCAGAAAAAAAAGTATATATATATATATTTTACATTTATTTCATAATCAATGAAAAATAAATTTATTAGAGTAGAAAATATTTTTGTTTTTAAAAGGTAAAAAAACATTTTCTTAACTTAAAGCTTACCAATGCAACCACATTAACATTATTGTTGTCACTATCACCATCACCATCTGTCTACCACCGGCACATCCCAACTATCACCATATCCACCACCACTATCACTCCACCCATGACAACTGATACAACTAGGATCTTGTTAACAATCTTTTGTGTACAATAAATAAATTGAAACAAAATCAAATAAATAAAATAAATAACTTACATAATTTATTTTATCGAACCGAATAAAAAATAAAAAGATCAAATCGAGTGTGTGACACTCTGTCTTTAAGACAGATTCGCCCCACAACGGTGCTAACGATAAAGTGGCGTCTATCTCCCAAGATACAATGATCTTCACAAATTTGTAGTAGCACTCCAAACAAATTTGTCCGGCAAACTAGAACCTTGTGTTCTATACTCTCTTTATTTTTTTTTCCTAAAAATTATATAAAGAATAATGCAACAAAAGAGAAAAATAGGACAGCAAAAAGGAATTTTTCAGATTGTTTTTTTTAATGTCCAAGACTACTGAAAAGGCTGGTATATATAGGCAAATTAATTTGACCCGAACAGGTACAAAAGAAGTGAACATGTATAGTTTTGAATTTGAACAGATGCTGTTTGAATTCAAACAGATCTGCCAACTGTTTCAACAAATTAACTGCTAGACAGCTTGAAAACTATCCAGAAACTACTGGCAGTTTAAATTTGTTAGGGAATTCAGACAGTAAAGGTAACATATGGACAGAAAAATTTGAATTTAAATGCAAATTATATTAGCGCAAAATTTAAATTAATTTTTTCCCGCAAGAATTTAGGAAAAATTCAAATAAATTTTGTCCAAAAAATTAATATTAGAACCAACTCGACCCACAACCCACACCTACGCCCGGTATGGCTCGGTTCGGCCAGACGAATGGCAACGGCGGCCGGCGCGCGTGTGTGGTGGTTTGGGCTAAGGTTTATTTTGTCCATAACTCTTCCCTTCTACAAACTTGGGGTGCCCCTTGGGGCCCAACCCAAATGTTGTAATTTAGAACTTATATACACTCAAAAGCTCTATTAAAGTTTCAACGTGGAACAACCCATTTCAAAAAAAACCCACATTTACTTCTTTAATTGTCCTTTCCACGAACCCAAAAATGACATCAACTTCCCATTCACTCATAAATGGTTTTGACAAACCGCCTTCGCCGTGTGACTTGCCATGCGGTGAGGAACACGTCACCTCTTCAGACTCACTCCAAAAGATGTTTGGAGCCCACTCAATTTTGGGCTAAAAAATGGCCCAAAATAAGCATATATAAAACTAATTTTTCCAACAATCCCCGATGTGAATGGAATTTGACGGAGAGAAAATGCAACAACATGATCTAATTACAAAGAGTACATAAATTGGAAATATTCTACAAAAGATAGGTAGCTTTTGGCTTTAAACCTTCCATTGTGAGACACTATCGGATTTACTCACTAACCAGTGAACATAATGTCTTGAACTGTTCAGCTGTTTGTATAAACCAAGACAATAGAACTCACACAGTATATCACCAGACACAGTTTAGTTCTCACTATTGTGTTCATTTTGGCCCTGAACAACCTGGTCTTTCATGAGTGCTCTAGAGAATTGTAGCCCTTCATAAATCTTATGGAACCGACCCAGTTCACACTCACAGAGGTGATTCTTATGAAGAGTATCCTGCCATACTCCACTAGGTTTACCTAGATATAAAAATCATTAAAAGTATTACTTAACCTAAAACGCTGCAGATATTACTATTTCATCATAGAAATGGATAGGAGTTTGACTCGCCAGTGATCCTTCTAAGTCATACACAACTCAGTTGTCCCTTTGAACCTAGATCTTGGGATCTCCAGTCAACTAGGTTGGATTGCTGTTGTGGTAACTCTTATTTAATAAGCTTGAGTCTCATTCCCCTCGATGAATTCTCAACTAGCTCTCTTGCTAACCCTTTGGTTAGTGGATCCACTATGTTGTCTTTAGACTTCACATATTCAGTGGAAATAATTCCATTTGAGAGTAGTTGTCTCACGGTGTTATGTCGACAACGAGTGTGTCGTGACTTACCGTTATACATATGACTCTGTACTCTACCAATTGCTAATTAACTATCACAATGTATGCATATAGCAAGCACCGGTTTTGGCCACGTTGGAATATCTTCAAGGAAGTGGCGAAGCCATTCTGCTTCTTCTCCAGCTTTATCTAAAGCTATGAATTCTGATTCCATAGTAGACCTCGCAATGCAAGTCTGTTTGGAAGATTTCCAAGATACAGTCGCCCTACCAAGAGTAAAGACATACCCACTGGTGGACTTCGAGTCTCTAATATCCGATATCCAATTTGCATCACAGTCTCCTTCAAGTACTGCTGGATATCTAGTATAATTCAGCCCAATGTTATGAGTAAATTTGAGGTATCTTAGAACCCTTATAATTGCTTTTCAGTGTTCTACTCCTAGATTACTCGTATATCTACTTAATTTACTTACTGTATAAGCTATATCTGGGCGAGTGCAGTTCATCAAGTACATAAAGCTTCCAATAATTTGGGCATACTCTAATTGAGAAATACTTTACTGCACATTCTTAGATAGAAACAAATTAACATCTATAGGTGTTCTAGCAAGATGATCATCATCTTTGCTGAATTTGTCAAGTATTTTCTCAATGTAATAGGATTGTGACAAAGCATATCCTTCTGATGTTTTAATAATTTTCATACCAAGAATTACATCAGCAATGCCCATGTTCTTCATGTCAAAATGTTTATTCAACATTTTTTTGGTAGTTTTAATCATTTCATTATTACTACTTATGATGAGCATATCATCTACATAAAGACATACAATGACATAACCTTTGTCTGTACTTTTAATATAAACACATTTGTCACACTCATTAATTTTAAATCCATTTGACATCACTGCTTTGTCAAATTTCTCATGCCATTGCTTTGCCGCTTGTTTTAAACCATATAATGATCTAACCAATTTACACATTTTTTTTCTTTTCCTAGAACAGAAAAACCTTCTGGTTGTTTCATGTAAATTTCTTCATCTAACTCACCATTTAAGAAAGCGATTTTCACATCCATTTGATGAATTTCTAGATTGTACAAAGACGCAATAACAATTAGCATTCTAATGGATGTTATTCTAGTAACCGGTGAGTATGTGTCAAAGTAATCAAGACTTCTTTTTGTCTAAAACCTTTGACCACAAGTCTTGCCTTGTATTTGTCAATTGATCCATTCGTTTTCATTTTCCTTTTGAAAATCCACTTATATCCAAGAGGTTTACAACCTGGTGGTAAGTCCACTAATTCCCAAGTGCGATTTTGCAAGATGGATTCAACTTCACTATTGACAACTTCATTCCATAAAGGAGCTTCAGGACTAGACATAGCCTCTCTAACACCTAAGTTTCTCTTCCTCATTTTGATCTATCTCTTGCTCTTGATCTTGCTCTTGATCATTACTAGAATAGCATCAAAAGATCTTTTATTAATATCAGTCTCTTGTCCAGTCTTATTTGGAAATATATGTTCAAAAAATGATGCATTCCGAGACTCAATAATAGTATTTACATGCATTTCGGTATTACTAGAATAGCATCAAAAGATCTTTTATTAGTATCAGTCTCTTGTCCAGTCTTATTTGGAAATATATGTTCAAAAAATGATGCATTCCGAGACTCAATAATAGTATTTACATGCATTTCGGTATGTTCTTATTTATAAATCACAAACCAATATGCACTACTATTCTTGGCATAACCAATGAAAATGTAATCAACTGTTTTAGGACCTATCTTAGTCTTTTTAGGACTAGGAATAGCCACTTTATCCAAATACCCTCACACTTTTAAGTATTTGTAGGATGGTACTCTACAATGCCACAATTTATAAGGTGTTTGATCAACTTTCTTTCAGGGTACCTTATTAAGTATATAATTAGCAGAAAGTATTGCTTCCCCCCACAAGTTCTAAGGTAATCCAGAACTGATTAACATGACATTCATCATTTTTTTTAAAGTCTTATTTTTCCTTTCAGTAATTCCATTTTGCTGAGGTGAGTAAGGATCGGTGGTTTGATGAATTATTCCATATTCTTTACAAAACTCACCAAAAGGTGATTCATATTCACCACCTCTATCACTTCTTAGTTTTTTTATTTTCTTACCAAGTTGATTTTCAACTTCATTCTTATATTAGATGAAAGTTTCCAAAGCTTCATTTTTGGTTCAAATTAAATAAACATAACTATATCTAGTATAGTCATCTATAAAAGTGATAAAATATTTTTTCCCACCTCTAGTTTGAATTGATTTAAAATCACAAATGTCACTATGAATTAATTCAAGTGGTTCCGTACTTCTTTCAATTGAATGAAAAGGAGTTTTGGATAATTTTGCATCAACGCAAATTTCACATTTATGATTTGAATGAATGTCAAATTTAGGTAAACATTCCATATTAATTGATCTACGCAAAGATCCATAATTAACATGTCAAAGTCTACCATGCCATAAATTTGAAGACTCAAGTAAGTAAGAAGAAGAAGTATTTTTATTAATAACTGATGGTACAACGGTCATTACATTCATCTTGAAAAGGCCATCAGACATGTAACATTTTCCTATATATATCACATTCTTAATAAGTACAAATTTATCACTCTCAAACACTAGCCTAAACTCTGTTGTTCAAATTGTGAAATTAAATAAATAGATTTATGAATAAATCAAATTATATACCAAGAACATATGTTGATAATTACAACTAAATTTTAACAGAAATACACAAAACAATAAAAAGGTAAAGAGACGAAACCGACGCCTACACGGAAGCAGTTTCCTTAAAACAGATTTCGCCGCCTCACGAGTTGAGTGCTTGAGGAAACCCGGCGTCTGTCTCCCAGGATACGACGGTCAAAACCAGCTACGGCAGAAGCACTATCTGTTTAGCTTAGCGAACAAAACAATGGCAGTACTCTCTCACTGAAGGAATTTTCTGGCAAACTGACTTGTAAAATGGAAGCAAAAATTTCTATATTGAAACTTGATAGGAGGGTCTCAATTTATACATGTATAGGGAAGAGAGGAAGAGCCTCCAGCTTTTAAGGCTGGTCATTAAAACACCAAGCATCCATAGCCCCTTTCCAAAATAAAAAGTATGGATGCCCAAAGGATTCACACCCTTTAGCCAAGAAAAAAGATTTAAATACTCTTTAAAATCTTATTCATGAATCTAATATCATGAAGCAATTTCTTGGCAATTTCTTATTCAAAACCCAATGGTTTTTGGCTCACTTGGACCCAACACAGTAAATGGTTAGGACCCACTTTAATATTTAATTAAAGTCACCACACTTTAATATTAAATTAAAGTCCCCAAAAATCATTTTTTCCAACAATCCCCCACATGAATAAAAATTGACCGAATGACTCAACAAACGGACATCGTTCAACAATAAAGACTCTGAGAGAGAGTACAACGGACTAACCCCGACATCAGAGAAGGTAGCTTTTGGCTTTGAACCTCTCCTAGTGAAAACTTATCGAGTTTACTGGCTGATCAGTGAATAAGACATCTTGAACTGCTCTGCCGTTTATGTAAACTGAGACAATAGATCTCACACGGGAATTACTCCTACCACCATTATGTTCTCACTGGTGTGCCCTGTGTGGCCCTGGACAGTAGCCTGGTTCAGCGAGTGGTTTCAAAGAATCTTGGCCTGCCCAATTCTTCTAGAAGCGGCCACACTTCAAACTCACATAGGTGACTCTACTAAAGTATCCTGCAATACTTAGCTCAACAGCTTAACACATAAGAGTCATTAAAAGCTCAGCTTATCCTCTACACTTGCAGGCATCACTGACAGAAGGAATGGCTGGAGGTTTAACCTCCTCAGTGACATACCACCGTTACACGCAATTAGGTTGTCCCATTAACCCTAGATCTTGGGATCTCCAGTCAACTAGGTTGGGTTTCCATTCCGGTAACTTCCAAAGGCCTTAACCCCATTCACTCGACTTAACCCTTTGGTTAGCGGATCCGCAATGTTGTCCTTAGACTTTACACAGTCTAAAGAGACAACTCCATTCGAGAGTAGTTGTCATATGGAATTATGTCTACGATGGATATGTCTAGACTTTCCATTATACATATTACTCTGTGCCCTACCAATTGCAAATTAACAATCACAATGAATACAAATAGCTGGCACAGGTTTAGACCAACATGGAATATCTTCAATGAAATGGCAAAGCCATTCTGCTTCTTCCGTTGCTTTATCCAAAGCAATAAACTCTAATTCCATCATTGATCTAGATATACACGTTTGCTTGGAAGATTTCCAAGACACGGCTGCCCACCAAGAGTGAACACATATCCACTAGTGGACTTTGAGTCCTTTATATCTGATATCCAATTCGCGTCACTATATCCTTCAAGCACCGCTGGATATCGAGTATAATGCAGCCCATAATCCCGAGTGTAGCGTAAATACCTTAACACCCGCACAATACCCTTCCAATGAGAAGCATCAGGATTACTTGTGTATCTACTAAGCCTGCTAACCGAGGAAGCTATATCCGGCCTAGTACAACTCATCAGATACATTAAAATAGGATACTTGAGAAGTTTAGTGGATCAGATACGAGTGTGTCATCGACACCTGTAGACTTAAGTCTACACTTTACCAAGAATAATAAAGAGAGTGTCTTTATTATTCTTGGTAAAGTGTAGACTTAAGTTTATAGGTGTCGATGACACACTCGTATCTGATCCACTAAACTTCTCAAGTATCTTATCAACATAATGAGACTGAGAAAGTACAATTCCGCTAGAGATTCTGGTAATCTTAATTCCCAGAATAACATCTGTAATGCCCATATCCTTCATGTCAAATTTAGAGTTTGACAACTTCTTGGTAGTTTTGATCATTTCATCGTTACTACCTATAATGAGCATATCATCAACATACAGACACAAAATGGCATAACCTCTGTCAGTGTCTTTGACATAAATACACTTGTCACATTCGTTGATTCGAAACCCATTTGACAACATTACATTGTCAAACTTCTCATGCCATTGTTTAGGCGCTTGCTTCAAACCATACAAAGATTTGACAAGTTTACAGACTTTTTTTCTTTGTCCTGGAGCTGAAAATCCTTCAGGTTGCTCCATGTAGATTTCTTCATTCAAATCCCCATTTAAGAAAGCTGTCTTTACATCCATCTGGTGTATCTCAAGATTGCGCAAAGCTGCTATCGCAATCACTATGCGAATGGATGTTATCCTAGTTACAGGTGAGTACGTATCAAAGTAATCCAGGCCTTCTCGTTGCCTGTACCCTTTGATAACGAGCCTCGCCTTATACTTGTCAATTGACCCATCGGCATTCATCTTTCTCTTTTTAAAAATCCATTTGCAGCCTGAAGGCTTACAACCTGGAGATAAATCTACCAACTCCCAGGTGTGGTTCTGTAAGATGGAGTCAATCTCACTTTTGATCGCTTCTTTCCATCAAGGACTCTCAGGAGAAGTCACAGCTTCGTAGAAAGTTTGAGGTTTGTTCTCAACCATATAAGTCAAGAAGCCTGAATCAAAAGACTTAGACATCCTAGCCCTTTTACTCCTTCTAGGCTGATCATCACCTTGATTCTCAACTTAATCATCAAAATGATCATCATCACTAGCAAGCTCATCAAATTGCTCCAAAACCTCAGAACCCCTTCTTAGGTTCGGCAAGGAAAAATGTCTTCAAAGAAATATGCATTCCTTGACTCCATGATGGTATTCCTATGTATGTCTGGAATTTCAGACTTATATACAAGAAACCGATATGCACTACTATTATGTGCATAACCAATGAATATACAATCCATGGATTTCGGGCCTATCCTAACCTGTTAGGGTGTAGGAATCGCCACAATTGCAAGACACCCCCACATTTGTAAGAATTTATAAGAAGGCTTAACGCATTTTCATAACTCATACGGGATCTTGTCCACTTCGCTTCAACACAAGTTTCACACTTGTGTTTCGTCAGAACGACCTTGTCGGACTCAAAAACCACGCGAAAAACATGTTTACTGAGAAGAGACCTTGAGACAAGATTCTAACAAATGTCCAAAACATACAGGACTTCGTTTAAGTTAGCTCTTTTCTTAAGGTTAACTTCAGGACCACCTTTCCCTCAACAAATGAGGTAGTAGAGTTTCTCATAAACAACTTCTCACTGTTTGTAACCGGTTTGAAAATTGTAAATAGCTCCTTCAAGGAGCAAATGTGGCGTGTAGCCCCAGTAAAGCTAAAAGCCTCGCTACCACAGTTGTAGTACTTCCCAAAGGACCTATAACCAGGTCTCCGCGGCTTGTATGCCAGCTTCTTTGCAACACCACCCCTTAGCCCCAGCTTAGAGCCCTTGTTCAAGGGGGGGGCTTCTTCTTTACTCCAGAAGATTTGCCATGCTCAACGACATTGGCCTTTACTAAGGAGGTGCTCCCTCCTTTCTTTCTATTATCCTCCTCAATTCAGAGTCGGATAATAAGTCTTCTTTGTAGAATTTATACAAAGCCTTTTGGCCTTTTCCAAAAAATTCATACAGTGTTTTAAACAAATCCTTGTGTCACAATGATTATGAAACTCTCAAAATCATATCACAGTAAATACATTCCCAGAATGTCATCAACCGAATTAGGCACCCAAATATATTTGGTCCAACCTATCATTCTGGAACCAATAGTCTTACTATTAGGAAACACAAATCCAGTGTTCAATAGTCTACTATTCGGAACTTCATAACATGGCCAGTAGTCTCATCACTAGGAATCACTAATTTCTTAACCTGTGATCAGTAGTCACTTTACTACTAGGAATCACAATGTCCTGACATAGGATCAATAAACTCTTTCATTACTAGGAATCATCATGTCTTGACATATGACCAGTAGCCTCTCCACTACTAGGAATCATGATGTCTTGACATGTGATCAGTAATCTGTTCACTACTAGGAACCACAATCTCATAACTGAGTAGCCAGTGGTCTAACACCTCCTAGGAACCACCAGTTTTCTATCTTTTTGATCAATGATCTTGAACTCACTATAAGCCACCAATTTAAGAATATATTTAGAATTTAAAATCCAAAAAATATTCACCCACTATAACAGGTTGTCTCATCTTTGCTCTCAAGCAAAGTCACATAGCAATCATAAATGCTATAAATAACACAAGGATACCATACTAGTTGCCTCTGATCAATTCAGAGATATTTTAAAGCAATCTTATGATTTCCTTTAATTATACTTGATCTCTCAAGATCTTCTTTTAAGAATCTCGTGAGGCAAAGGTTGTCAGGTGGAACAACATTTCTGTTTGTCACATTTTGAAGCCATTTCTGAAACTTCACAACAGAATTTCACTTCTGTGATTTCAGAAATTAAAATTAACCCTTAGAAAATCCCTCAGATGGAAATTTAATTCAAAATTAGTCTCACCATTTAACCTAGAATCGAACATGGTCAGGAATGTTCCCAGAAAGACTGGAGGGGTCACATCGGTCCCACTTAAAACCCAGTTAACCTTTTGACAAAACATCCAAGAGCATGTTGACTCCTAGTTCATAGGAAACAATTTTAAAATTAAGATTTCCAAGGGATAAACCAGGTTATAACAAACCGATTTCCAAGCAAATAAAATTTGCTACCATAATTATACCATTCATAAAAGTTAACCGGTACTCCCAGAATTGAGCCCATGAAAGTTAACCGGTACTCCCGGAACTAAGCCCGTTATTTCTAAATAAAATCAGAAATATTTTAGCTAATGCTAAAATTTGGTTTCCTTTCTTAAAACCAAAACACTTTGGACATAATCAGATTATAACCAAAGACTTTCTCCAAACACGGTTTTCCAACACTTTGGGAATAAAATGATTAAACTCAGATATTTCCTCAAACCCCAAAGGTTTGAAACCAAAAATCCGTCTTAGTTGTCATTTCTGAACAAATAAGAACTACTCTTTAACCAAGGCTAAACACATTGGTTTCTATTACAGAAAACCAAACCAAATTCCAAACGTACAAGCAATTTAAAAATTGCTATCACCAAATACATGCATATAAAATGCTTCTAACAAAACAAGCAAATAAAACTTGCTACTACAAATTGGTGAACAAATCAATTACATCTCAAGCAAACATGCTTCAAACATTTTGATAAAATAGCCAATCCATAAGAATTCTATTTAGTCCAAAAGCCTTTCCACGCTTAGGTATTCCAATTCAACACAAAAGTTAGTAGTCCAAACATTTTTGTTTTTACATTCCAAATACTATTCATTTGGTTTTATATTTGTTTTTTTTGCATTGGTATCCCTACAAAGAAAGTTAGTAGCAAACCACAACAAAATACAAACAAATAATCTAAAAATTTAATTATAATAAATAATTGAAACCATCTAGCCAACTATTAATTATATAAGTAACCAACTAATATAAGGTACCAAAACAAAATACAATTTATAACTTCAAAATTAAATTACAACTTTAAAATAAAGTTCAGTACTCATGAGTTATGAATGAAATTAATTCATAATAAACATTTAAACTAATAACTCCAAATAGATAAGTCAAATTCAAAGTTAATGCACCCAATTAAATAATTTGAATTAATGCACCTAATTAAATAATTCAGATTAATGCACCTAATTAAATAATTCAGATTAATGCACCTAATTAAATAATTCATATTAATGCACACAATTAGATAATTTAGATTAATGCACCCAAATAAATAATTTAGATTAATGCACCTAATTAAATAACTCAGATTAATGCACCCAATTAAATAATTTAGATTAATGCACCTAATTAAATAATTCATATTAATGCACACAATTAGATAATTTAGATTAATCATGTACACAATTCATAAAAAAAAAAAAACTCTATAACTCCAAATTACATTAAATTATGTAATCTAGTCTAGAAAATAATGAGCATGTAACAAATTAAAACTAGAATAGAATTAGCATGTCAAAATTGCAACATCCATAAATTATATTTTATAACCTTAAAATTCATGCAAATCATGGTAGGAGAATGATGAACCATACGAATAAAATAAGATCATACTAATACAATTAAGTATGCAAAATATGATAGAGCATTCTAATTAAACTAAGCAATTAAAGAATAACATTGCATAATTTACAATCATTGAAATAGTGAGCAATTCTGCAACAGTTCCTAGTAACATTATACGAAGCTAACCTAATAGTCTATATAAATCTATTCGATCAATTTCATAGAAAAGATATATAAAATCTGTTTTAAGCTTGTTGTTCAAATTTTGAAATTAAATAAATAGATTTATGAAGAAATCAAATTATATACCAAGAACATATACTGATAATTACAACTAAATTCAACAGAAATACACAAAACAATAAAAAGGTAAAGAGACGAAACCGAAGCCTGCACGGAAGCAGTTTCCTTAAAACAGATTTCGCCGCCCCACGGGTTGAGTGCTTGAGGAAACCCGGCGTCTGTCTCCCAGGATACAACGGTCAAAACCAGCTACGGCAGAAGCACTATCTGTCTAGTTTAGCGAACAAAACAATGGCAGTACTCTCTCACTGAATGAATTTTCTGGCAAACTGACTTGTAAAGTGGAAGCAAAAATTTCTATATTGAAACTTGATAGGAGGGTCTCAATTTATATATGTATAGGGGAGAGAGGAAGAGCCTCCAGCCTTTAAGGCTGGTCATTAAAACACCAAGCATCCATAATCCCTTTCCAAAATGAAAAGTATGGATGCCCAAAGGATTCACACCCTTTAACTAAGAAAAAAGATTTAAATACTCTTTAAAATCTTATTCATGAATCTAATATCATGAAGCAATTTCTTGGCAATTTCTTATTCAAAACCTAATGGTTTTTGGCTCACTTGGACCCAACACAGTAAATGGTTAGGACCCACTTTAATATTTAATTAAAGTCACCACACTTTAATATTAAATTAAAATCCCCAAAAATCATTTTTTCCAACAAACTCATTCTTATTTAACAAAGATCCGGAAACAAGATTCTTGCGAATGTCCGGTACATGCAGCACATTGTTGAGAGTGAGTTCCTTTCTAGATGTCATCTTGAGAACAATCTTCTTTTGTCCTTCAACTTTGGGAGTTGAGGAGTTACTCATAAAAGTTGTTCACCATTATCCACTGTAGAATAAGATGTGAACATCCTTTTGTCGGCACAGATATGGCAAGTAACACCAGTGTCCACCCACTATTCTTTAGGATTTCCAACAAGGTTTGCCTCAGAAACAACTGTAGAAAGATTGATGTCATCTACACCAACGGAAGTTTTCTTGAGTAGGCTTCTTACTTGTTCTTTTTTTGCTTTTGCCTTTGCTACGGCAATCTTTGACCCGATGTCTATCTTTGTCACAGATATAACACTTGCCATTAAACATGTACTTTTTAATTTCTCCTCCTTTAGAGCCTTGTGATGAACTTTCTCTAGAAAACTTCCGTTTCTTTACTTTTGGAGCATATTCCACCACATTTGCCTTAGACTCCATAGGATGCTTACCTGCCCACTTTTCAGAATTGCGGTTGTCCTCCTCAATTCTCAAACGCACAATTAATTCTTCTAAAGGCACTTCTTTGCGCTTGTGTTTGAGGTAGTTTTTGAATTCCTTCCAGCCTTGTGATAATTTCTCAATTAAGGTTGCAACTTGAAAGGATTCACTGAGAGACATGCCTTCTGTATGAATGTCATGCAGAATGAGTTGGAGATCTTGAACTTAGATGATCACAGTCTTAGAATCAACCATCACAAAGTCCAGGAATTTGCCAAGCACAAATTTCTTTGACCCGGCGTCTTCCGTTTTGTTCTTTTTCTTGAAAGACTCCCAAAGTTCCTTTGTTGTCTTAATAAGACTAGAGACGTATAATGTGTTGTCAAGTCCGTTCAAAATGTAGTTCCGGCAAAAGGAATCAGCATGTTTCCAGGCATCAACCGCAACAACCATTTGTTGATCGGTTTTATCCTCTTTCAAAATAGGAGCATCCTCATGGAGAAAACGAGCCAAGTTCAAAGTTGTAAGATAGAACAACATTTTCTGTTGCCATCTTTTAAAATCAGTTCTTGAGAACTTCTCTGGCTTCTCACCGTGATTTACCGGTACTATCACAACAGGAGAGAGGGTTGGCGCAATTATAGCCACCACACTAGTACTTGTTTGAGCATTTGTTTCAGTAGCCATGAATTCTAAATTATAAAACAAAATTATAATTAGAATTTATACTATACAGAAAATTAATCCAAATTCACAGAATTAAATTCTGTAAAAATAAAAGAAACAAAAATGTAACTTTTATTTTTCAATTAATTTGGAAATAAAATAAAATTTTATTTAACCGAATTAATTCCACACAAAAAATTAAATTTCTGTAACACTTCAATAATTAAAAAAAAATGAATTTATTTTTAATTAATGAACACTCAGAAATTATTTAAGAAAATTAAAATTAATTTCTGACAAACTTCACAAATAAATGTTCTGAATTGTTAATTACACCAGTATATTACTACTAGTTGTCAAAGAGAATAGATAGTATATTACTACAATATGTCAAACAGTATATTAATACTATTTGTTTTTTAACCAAAATATTATTTTGTAAAATCACAGAAAATAATTTCTGTATAAATAAGAAAGAAGAAAGGAAATAAACGAAAAATTCTATAAATAGAATAATTCGAATCTGTCTTAAGATTGTTGGAACAATCTTCTGTGTACAATAAATAAATTGAAACAACATCAAATAAATAAAATAAATAACTTACAAAATTTATTTTATCGAACCAAATGAAAAATAAAAAGATCAAGTCGAGTGTGTGTCACTCTATCCTTAAGGTAGATTCGCCTCGCAACGGTGCTAACGGTAAAATGGCGTCTATCTCCCAGGATACAATGATCTTCACAAATTTGTAGTAGCACTACAAACAAATTTGTCCGGCAAACTAGAACCTTGTGTTCTATACTCTCTTTATTTTTTTCCTAAAAATTATATGAAGAATAATGCAACTAAATAGCAAAATATGACAGCAAAAAAGAATTTTTCAAATTGTTTTTTCCAATGTCCAAAACTGCTGAAAAGGCTAGTATATATAGGCAAATTAATCTGACCTGAACAGGTACAAAAGAAGTGAACAGGTATAGTTTTGAATTTGACCAGATGCTATTTGAATTCAAACAAATCTGCAAACTGTTTCAACAGATTAACTGCTGGGCAGTTTGAAAACTGTCCAAAAACTGCTGGCAGTTTAAATCTTTTAGGGAATTTGAACAGTAGAGATAACATATGGACAGAAAAATTTGAATTTAAATTCAAATTATATTAGTGCAAAATTTAAATTAATTTTTTCTCGCAAGAATTTAGGAAAAATTCAAATAAATTTTGTCCAAAAAATTAATATTAGAACCAACTCGACTCACAACCGCGCCCGGCACGGCCAGACGGACGGCGCACGTGTGGTGGTTTGGGCTAAGGTTCATTTTGTCCATAACTCCTCCCTTCTACAAATTTGGGGTGCCCTTGGGGGCCTAACCCAAGTGTTGTAATCTAGAGCTTATATACACACAAAAACTCTCTTAAAGTTTCAATGTGGGACAACTCATTTCAAAGAAATCCACATTTACTTATTTAATAATCCATTCCACGAACCCGAAAACGACGTCAACTTTCCATTCACTCATAAATGATTTTGACAAATCGTTTTCACCGTGTGACTTGTCATACGGCAAGGAACACATCACCTTTGGACCCACCCCAAAAGACATTTGGGACCCACTCAATTTTGGGCTAAAAAATGGCCCAAAATAAGCATATATAAAACCAAAATTTTCAACAATAACAAGTGCCCTGGGGCATAAGATTAAGACAAAATAAGTGTAAAACACAATATACTTTGTATTAGTTGTAGAGTGGTGCTATACAAACAACACATTTGACAAACTTGGTTTACTCACTGGTGTGGCATACCAAGGTGGCTTCCTAAATCAGCTATTAAATAGTCAAATAAGATAACAACAACAAAAAAAATAAAAAACACAGCTTGCGCGTTTTTTTGTAGAAACCATCCATATTCCACTTTTGATAGATAATGTCCAAACCTTTTGTATTCCCTTTTTGCTTTCTCAAAAGTTCTCGTATCCCCATTACTTCCAAGCTAAAGAACAAAATCAAAGCAAGGAATTTTCCATTATCGGTATAGAAATCTATAGACTTAGAGAAATGTCTTATGGTAAGGAAAGTGGTGAAACTGACAAAATATGAGTGTAACTTTGAAGATATATTAGATGTCAGTAAAAAGATCGAAGCACCAAAGGTCGAAATGACATTCGGCTCAAAAGATGAAGCTCATCAATACTATGCATCTTATGCTCGACAAGAAGGTTTTGAAGTCATGATAAGAAGCTCAAGGCAAGGAGACAATGGGAGTATAAAATATTTTACACTTGCATGTGCTCGTACGGGAAAAACAGGATGTACCTTATTGAACTCTTTTAAGCCAGACTCAACAAAAAAAAAACTAGGGGTGCAATTTGGACGGGTTCAACCCGAGCAACCCGAGCCCAGTCTGAATTCTTTTAGGGTTTAGACAAAATATTTTTAAATTCGGTACGTTGGGCAAAGATGTCAAACAACCCAAGCAACCCAAAGCCCGAATTATACATACATAGATATATAAAAATATTAAAGTAATTTGTATTATTAAATATACATAAAAATTATTAGCCATTACATGATATTAAAGTAATTTATATTATTAAATCATATTGAATTTATATTATATATATAAATAACATAAAATCGTACTTTTTTTCTTTTTATTTTCACTCATAAATTGTAAAGACTACTATAGTGGCATCTCTCTTACATTATATAAATTATTTTGTTTTGATGGTATTAATGATTTTCTATAAATAAATAAAAAAATGTAAATATAGTCAAATTTTAATAACTTAATAATGTAGCTGCAAAAAAAAATACTGAAATTCATTTACAATTCGGGTAATTTGGACAACTCGGGCAATTCGGGTTTAACTTGGGTCGGGCTTGGGCAGACAATCTCAGGTTATAATTCGGGCTTGGACGGATCTCAGCACAACTTGGGCTAAGCTTCGACAACCTCCCAACCTGACCGAACTCGCCTGAGTTGCACCTCTAAAAAAAATAGCTTGTGAAGATAAAATGGAGTGTCATGTTCTGATGGAACATTTAGCTTGTTTAAATCTATGCTTGAACATAATCATTCATTAAGTCCTGGGAAGACACATTTCTTTCGAAGTAATAAGATGATGGGTACGCATGTGAAAAGGAGGCTAGAATTAAATGATCAAGCTGGAATAAATGTGAGTAAAAATTTAATTCTTTAGTTGTTGAAGTTGGAGGTCATGAGCATCTATTATTGACTGGAAAGATTGTCGAAACTGCGTTGAAAAAATGAGGCGTTTAAGACTTGGAACTGGTGATGCTGAAGCAATTCTCACTTATTTCACTAAAATGCAAAACAAAAATTCAAGTTTCTTTTATGTAATGGATTTAGATGATGATGGTCGTTTAAAGAATGTGTTTTGGGTTGATGCAAGAGGTAGAGCAGTATACGAGTCTTTTGGAGATGTTGTTTCATTTGATTCGACATACCTAACTAACAAATCTGATATGCCCTTCACTCCGTTTGTTGGGGTGAATCATCTTGGGCAATCAATTTTGTTTGGATGTGGTCTCTTGTCGAATGAAAATATACGGACACTTATATTTGGTTATTTCAATCGTGGTTGGCATGTATGTTTGGGAAAGCACCAAAAGCGACAATTATAGATCATTGCAAGGCTATGCAAGGAGCTATTGCAAAAGTGTTCCGAATGACTCATCACCGATTACGCTTGTGGCATATAATGGAAAAGGTTCCAAAAACGTTTTGTGGATATTTGAGATATGAATCAATAAAAAATGCTCTACATAATGTTGTTTATGATTCGATAACTCCTAGTGATTTTGAAGAGGGTTGGAAAGAAATGATTGAAGAATATAGTCTGGAAAACAATGAGTGGTTACACAAATTATATAATGATAGGCATCATTGGGTATGTCTACTACGCAGCGCAGTGAGAGCATGAATGCATTTTTTGATGGGTATGTTAACTCAAAGACTACCTTGAAATAGTTTGTTGAACAATATGATAATGCATTACGAAGCAAAGTGGAAAAAGGAAACCAAGTAGATCATGCTTCTTTTCATTTTAGAATCCCATAGATTACTAAATTCGATATTGAAAAACAATTTCAAGAGATATATACCATGGCAAAGTTTAAGGAATTTCAAGATGAGTTGAGGGAATTGATTTATTGCAATATATCTTTTGTTAAGCAAGAAGGCTGCATTTTTACTTTTGAGGTTGAAGATAGTGTCAAAGTTGGTGACTCAAGGAAGGAGGTCAATTTTAACTTATACTACAATGAAAAGGAATGTGAAGTACATTGCTTGTGTCATTTGTTTGAGTTTCGTGATATTTTGTGTAGGCATGCAATTGCTGTGCTTAATAAAAAGAAAGTGAAAAAAGTTCCATCTCGTTACATTCTGTCATGGTGGAGGAAGGACTTGAGGCATAGACAACATAAACACTCTTTCATCAAATGTTCATAAAATGTTCATACAATGATCAGGAAACTAATGAACAAGTGCAGCAGTATGATAAGTTATGTAGTTATTTCTATGAAATTGCTGAGATTGCTGTAGAATCTGAAGAAAAATGCAATCATTTGATGAGTTGTTTAAGTGAAATAACGGAGAATATGCAAAAAATTGATGATCAATTGATTGAAAGCCAATGTCCATCTTTGTCTCCTTGCAACGAAGAGTTTAATGGAATGTCCAAACCATGTACTAAGGTGCTTAGTCCACTGCCAGTGCGAGCTAAAGGTCGTCCGCCATCAAAACGCAAGGAGTCTAAAATAGATCAATTGGTGAGGAAGAAAAACGTAATTTATGTATTTATTTATATTTTGTAAATGTTGTTGGGTTTATTTATTTATATTTTTTAATTTTGGTTTGGTTTGGTTTGGTTTGGTTTGATTCTCTAAAAATAAGATTATATTTGATATAAAAATCATTGTAGCAGGCATCTAAAGAGGGGGAAAAAAGCAAGAAGTTCAAAGTGAATTGTACCAATTTCAACAAAAACAAGTTTTTAAATCAAAATGTTGTGTGGTATCCATTGTTAAATTCCTTCTATTTTTTTCTGTTCTTTTTTTTTAATGATTTCCAATAATATATGCAATTTGGCAGGATTGTTCAAACAAGTTAAGCTTAGCAAATGATTACAGTGATGCTCCTCTGTATATATCACATTTATGACAAGAGGGCATGAACCATATGGTTGGAGGTGCAAGCATGTATATCAATTATTCAAATCCTAATGGAAACCCAACACAAGGTATTCCCAATCCATTTTGGAGTGGTTGTTATAATGGAGTAGCTGCTAACATTCCCGATTTAATTGGGAACAATCCATAGGTACTAAAAAGTATATGCTAATGATAAATAAAATTCGTTAGCTATCTTGATTTAAAATAACAATGTTTCCAATTTATGAATGGTTTATGTAGCCTTACCCAATTCACTATATGGCGATGAGAAATTAACTAGCACTGCCAATCAGTCACTTGCATGCTTTACAGGTATTGGTTGGATAGTTTACACCAATCAAATTTATTAAAATTTATTTCAATCGTATGACTAACTAGTTTAAGTTCATCAGGGAATTCATTTTATGCCAACAACTTCAAATGATGATGGCTTTTTACCATGTAATAAAGGTATATAACACTGTCTTCAAAATTTTCTCTCTCTCACGTTATACAGCTATGCTTCTCTAAGAAATTTATTATTTTGTGTAGGCTGAGTTCTTCAAATCATACATTCAAGTTGCAATGGAGGGGAAATGATTCTGATTCAGAAAGTTGATTATTTGGGCATATTTACACTATGTTTGGATCGAGTGATTTGAAAAGAAAAGAAAAGAAATGGAGTGATATGTATTTTTTTATTTGTTTGGCTAACCTAAGGAGAGAGAAATGGAAAGAAATGGAGAGAAACTCATTTCTCTTATGAGACTCATTTTCAATCTTCCCAAAAGTGAAGAGATTGGGAGAGAAAAGAAATCACTATTCTCATAATACCTATTTTATCCCTATAAAAATAAAAGAAATAAAATGATTGAAAATATAAAAAGGTTATTTTGGTAATATAACATAAAATAATTTTTTTTCTTTTCTCTTAATGAAACCTAACCAAACAAAAATGAGAGAAATTACAATCATTTCTTTTCTTTTATTTCTTCCTTATCTAAACAAAAAGGAGAGAAATCACAATCATTTTTTTTTTCTCTTATTACTTAAGTAATCATTTCTTTTCTTTTCTCTCCTAGCTTCCCAAACATAGTGTTAGTGAAAAGTTTACTAGCATGGAGTAGATCTATTGAACATTGGATTTTTGTCATGTATTTTGTTCGCTATTAGATTCATTGAACATTAGGCTTTTGTCATGTATTTTGTTCTATAAACAAAGAGATGATGAAATCCTTATTTTCATATTTACAGCAAGTTTGTTCCTTGTCTTCTTCCTTTCTATTGTAGAAGTAATTTAATTATTTTTGTAAAAGAATGTTACACTGCAAAGGAGACTCCTTCCTTCACAGTGTGCTCCAATGCAAGGGAGGCCTCTTCCTTTATACTGAAACAATCATCAAACAATTGGTGAGCAAATTATTGAAGTTTGGTCCATATAACTCATGCTTGAGTAACACATCCCTGCGCTTCTCACAAACCAAATGTTGAACAGTTGGTGAGCAACGAAAATAGAAATGCTTAGTTTTCACTATGATGTAGCTAATCCAAATCAATCTCAACAAATTACTTAGAATTAACAACCACCAAAAAAAAACAAAAGTCTAACAAATATTACATAATGAGAATAAATTTAATTCTCAGCATCAACAACAAATTTGAATAGATTTTCTGAAATAAATAAAAATACAAGGAACAAAGAGATACTTCCTTTACCCATACGTAAACAACTTTTATGGAACAAAAAATACACAGTTTCTGGTTGATTAGAAAAGAGAAACAAAAAGAATGCCCAATATTGCTAGTCTCATCAAACACGAATCTCGCCTCAAAGTCGATTCCAACTCCGGTGGTAGCTGCGGGTTGCAGATTTGGCTATTTACCATCTCCAACATCAAGGGAGGGATGGGGTAATGTTGATAAATCAGCAAACTAGTGTACAAAAACACACTGCAAATATGTACACTCTGCAAATCGGTTTTTTTTTTTTCTTTTTTTTTTTTTTTTTCTTTTTTAAACAATAGAGATTCAGAGGGCTGCAGTGTGAAATGAAGAAACAAATTTAGAGATTTGTGTTAGGGTTTTGTGAGGGTGAGACTGATAGGGGCGAGATTGCGAGCCAAGATCGTCTGAGGAAGAGGGAGACCGAGAAGGACGTTCAAAAATATCTTGGGACAAGGCGCGGCATCGCCGACGAGTGAAACGAAGAGGGCCAAGATTGCCGAAGGAGAAGGACTGAGACTTCCTGGTCTTGTGAGAGAGAGAGAGAGAGAGAGAGGGTGAGAATGAGAGATGAGGAGTTGTGTATTGTGCACCACAGCTAGACCTGCTCTATGTAAGAGAATGCTTTATCATCTCTGGTGGGCCCACAGGACAATGACATGTATCTGTCATGTCAGTGCATAAATTGAGTTCGTATAATATGTGCGTTTGCGTAGCAATTTCCTTAGTTGCATTTTTCAAGGGGTGGAATTTGGGCGGGTTCAATCCGAACAATTTAAATTTAATTTGAATATTTTTAGAGTTTGAACAAGATATTTTTAAATTCGGTATGAGTTTAAACAAAAATTTAGAAGTTCGAATTAAATTTAGACGGGTTTAGACAAAGACGTCAAACAACTCGAGCAATTCGAAACCTGAATTATACATATATAAATATATAAAAATATTAAATATAAATATAAATTAGTCATTACATGATACTAAAGTAATTTAAATGATTAAATCATATTAAATATATAATATATATACAAACGAAAATGAGTTGGACCCCTAGTGGGGGTGCTGTGGATTTCCTTCCATTGGTCAAAAACTATTTTTTTTTTTTTTCCTCCATTGCCAGCCCCCCCACGTGGAGGTGGGGTGCTGGGGGTGCCTCCGTACTGGGAGTCGGAATCACGGCTCATATACAAATAACATAAAATTCTACTTTTTTATATTTTTTATTTTCATATATATATAGTAAAGACTACTATAGCGATATCTCTTTTACATTATATAAATTATTTGTTTTGATGGTATTAATGATTTTCTATATATATATATATATATATAATTGAAATTTATTTACAATTCGGACAATTCAGGAAGTTCGAGTTTAACTTAAGTTGGGCTTGGGCTGGCAACTTCGGATTACAATTCGGGCCTAGGTGGGTCTCTGCATAACTTGAGTTAGATTTGGACAACCTTCCAACCCGATCAAACTCGCCCGAGTTGCAACCCTACCTTTCACTCAATTTAATACATTTTTTAACTTTTTCACTATTTTCAAAATCCTTTTCACATTAATCCCAACATTAAACAATGCATGAGGGACATTTGTTAACATTTATCATACAACTATTAATATATTAACTTTAATCTTACAATCAAATATAATTGGAATAAAAATGTAAGTCTCGTTATATTTTAGGTGGTCAGTCATAACATAAAACAAAATGATGTGACTGTGATGAAACTGTGATTATATAATTTTATCGGAGAATTACACATTGTGGTGTGGTGTGGTGTTTTGAAAAATTGGTAAAAAATTGACTTTTTGATTTTTTATCTTTTTTGGTGGCTTTTTTGGCTAAAAAAACAGACTTTTTTTTGCTAAAAAAACTAAAAAGTTAAAAACTGACTTTTTTAGCCTCCTCTCAAAGTGCCTTAGTGTGCTAGAAAAAAAATTTATAAAAAAAATAATAAATTTTATGAATGTTAATAATTAAAATTAATTTTTTTTTTTACTATTATGTAATCTGACTTTTTTAGCCTCTTCTCAAAGTGCCTTAGTGTGCTAGAAAAAAAATTTATAAAAAAAAATAATAAATTTTATGAATGTTAATAATTAAAATTAATTTTTTTTTACTGTTATGTAATAATTTGTCAAAACTCCTCCAGAATAATAAGTTTATTAATTTTTAGTTACTGGACCTATTTTATGCCAAATTCTGCTTTGACTAAAGGAGTAAATTTTCATGCAAGTTTGCGTAGTTTGAAATAGGGATTTTCAGTTTAAAATTTTTGATATTAAAATTCTATAATATAAAAAATATGTAATATTTTTATAATAGTTGGAATCTCTCAATATAATAGTTGGAATATCTCAATATAAAAAATATGTCACACACTCGACTTGGTCTTAATTTTAATTCGGTTCGATAAATATATCCGGTATGTTATTTATTTTTATTTTTTTGAATTTATTTCAAGTTATTTTATTTACACAGAAGATTGTTTCAACAATCTTAAGACAGACTCAAATTATTCTGTTTACAAAATTTTTCGTTTGTTTCTCTTTTTCATTCTTCGTAAATAATTTCGGAAGAAAATTAAAATAAGTTTTTTTTTTTTTTTTTTTAATTGTGATAGTCAATTTCATTTAAGTCAAGTTCTAACAACTCAAAAATTAAAATGCAACATTTTTCAAGAAAAAAAGAAAAAGAAAAGAAAAGTTTGTTTTGGGGTGTGATAGATGGGAGGGGATTAGGATAGAGGTGGGGTTATTTAGGTGCCGTTTGGTAACACTTATATTTTCAATTTTTTGTTTATATTTACAAAAATTTAAAAAACTCAAATAAAAACTTGTTTGGTAAAATTTTTGATTTATAAATCAATGGTCTCAGTTATAAATTTAGCCAAAAAAATGAAAACACAAAAAATGTGTTTTCATTTTGAGTTTTCATTTTTTTTTTACCACCCAACACTAGCCACCACCCACCACCGTCTTCCGCCACCGTCTTCCGCCACCACCTAACAATTCCTGTACACTAACAACAATCATCAAAACAAACACAATTTTACTTAATCCTCTCACTATCAATCCCCTCACTAACAATCCCCTCACTATCATTCCCCTCTATTCTACTTCTGAAAGCAAACGGAGCCTTAAAGTGTAGGTTGCACTCAAATTTGTGACAACTTCCATTGTGAATGCTTCGTGGTTGTTTGGAAAATTATTAAATAAGCAGCTTATTTGCTATAAGTTGTCACATTATATTTTTATTTTTTTTATAAAAAGTAAAAAAAAAAAATCACTAAATAAGCAAACTCCAAACACTGCTTAGTAAAAAAGAAAAGAAAAGAAAAATGCATGCTTTGTAAAAGAAAAAATATCAAATAAGTTATATTTTTTTAATGAAATTTTCATTGATTCTTATTAACAAGTGATTAGCCATCTATACTTTATATTATATATTAAGTAAAAGGGGGTTTTTAACCCCAAGCCTTGTAGGAGCTCCAATCTTTCAATCTAAATTTCTTGATTTTTTGATTTAAAAAAAAAAATAGTATTTATTAACTTATCCCAATCCCCAAGTCTTACTCTCATAATAACACTTTAATGCATTAAGAATAAGCATAAAAAAAATTCTTTGAAATCCAACACATGAATTCCTTGAAAAGTCCCAACACATATGATTATTATCCCTCATAATAACATTTTAATGCATTAAGAACAAGTATAAAAAAAATTTCTTGAAAAGTCCAACACATATGATTATTATCAAAATATTAAACTTTAATATAATATAATGAAAAAAAAGACATTTAATTCCTTGAAAAGTCTAACACATATGATTATTATCAAAATATTAATATAGGGCAAATTACATATACCTCCCTCGAGGTTTAGCTAAATTACAGATACCCCTGAGGTTTCGGAAATTACAAATACCCCCTGAGGTTTATATTTTCATAACAAATTGCCTCATGAGGTTTATATTTTCATAACAATTTGCCCCCTAATTTGTTATGCAAATAGTACCTTCAGGGGTATCTGTAATTTCTCAAATTTCAGGGGGATATCTGTAATTTTGCTAAACCTGGAGGGGGTATATGTAATTTACCCAATCTTTTTTATATAAAAAAAGAAAAAAAAGAAGACATTTAAAAAAAAAGAAGAAGATATTTGATTTTTTAAAAAAAACCTTAGCATTTATTAACTTCGCCCAATCCCCAAGTTTTACCCCCATAATAACACTTTAATGCATTAAGAATAAGTATAAAAAAAATTATTTGAAATCCAACATATAAATTCCTTGAAAAGTCCCAATACATATGATTATTATCCCTCATAATAACATTTTAATGCATTAAGAACAAGCATAAAAAAAATTTCTTGAAAAGTCCAACACATATGATTATTATCAAAATATTAAACTTTAATATAATATAATAAAAAAAGCATTTAATTCTTTAAAAAGTCTAACACATATGATTAATATCAAAATATTAAACTTTAATATAATATAAAAAAGAAAAAAAAGAAGACATTTAAAAAGAAAAAAGAAGATATTTAAAAATCACAATTCACATATATAGATAACTGTAAACACAATTCGTGTATAACACAGGTGATATGTTAATTATAAATAGTGTTAATAGCATTCAACGAAAGTTTCATTAGAAAATTAAAACTTACGAAACATTTTCCATTGATAAAACTGACTATACACACATATCAACATCTAGATGTATATTAAAGAAAAATAAAGTTTTAAGAACAGAAAGTTTTTTGAGCTCCAAAACTTAAAAATTTTAAATTGCCAACAATATCCCAAGGTTTGTGGTTTGTAAAAAGATAGTATCACCACTTTTCCTTTATCCTCTATGAGAGACATAGCTTTAACCTCCAAAAGTTGACCTAGTGGTGTAGGTTTGGGACTTAAGAATTTCTTCCTCTCAAAACTTCTTAGGTGTTATCAATCTTTACGTTGGGTCAGATCATGCGAAACTCTGCTCTAGCTTTAATTAGACCCTTACTAGTGGATGGTGGAATTGGTCTCATAATAATTAGTTAAAGTGTGCGTAAATTAATTCAGACATCAGAAATATAAAAAAAATGAGAGAATAGCTTTTTTTATTTGGGAACGGTTTTTAAGGTGGCATTTTTTTTTTTGGACATGGGGCATTGTGCTCAATCACATGCACACCCAGTACAGTGTTTCAAGGAAAGATGCTCTCTTCATCATCGACCAAGGATGTGAACACAATAACAACGAGGAGGGAAGAGAAGGAGAAGGAGCAATCCGAGGAGTCTCTAATGCTGTGTTTGGTTGGGAGATTTGGAAAGGGATTTGGAAAGGGAAATGGAAAAAGTAGGTGAAATGTGAATAAAACATGCCTATATTTCACCTAGTTTCACACACCTTTTCCCTTTCCCTTTTCAAATCCCTCCTCAAATCTCCCAAATAAACACAGCATAAGGAAAGTCATGTACTTGCATTGTTGGATTTCCAACTAATCAATCATCAACTCAACAACTTGACTGGCCTGACCATAGGTCGGGTGAGACTTTAGGGCCTGAGACGGTTGGAATGGGGCTATCTCACATCAGATAGTCTTTGGGTGTGTGTAGATGGTTTGTGGGTCCTGAGACTTTAGGGCCTGAGACGCTTAAATGGTACCATGGCTTTCATCTAGTTAACAATTGCTCAGTGTGAATGGTTTGTGGGTCCATTGTTAAAAGCTCAACTACTTGACTCGGGCAAAAAACAAAAGGAAAAAAAAATTAAAAAAAAAAAACATGAAGGGAAAGTGGATTTGCTTACCAGGTTAAAGAAGAAGGGACTGAAGTTGAAAATCTGTTGCAGTAAAAGGAAGAACACGAGCAGCAAGAGAGCGGAGAGAGAAGATGAAGGAATAGCAAAAGTGAAGGGACCCTAGCCTCAGGGATTGTTTTTGTTAGAAAGCCCAAAATTTGGGCGGGACTGTTCAAAATTCACGAAGTACGAAAGACGGCGTGACAGCCGTCCTCAGCCTATCAGAATCTGCCACGTGTCATTGGAAAGGGAAGCGTTACAGTCGCTGTGATTGAAGAGACGTTTTGACCGGACAAACAAAGCCCAGAGTGAAAGTAGCTCGGCTGGAAGGCTTAAGAGTTTTTAGCTCGGCTGGAGAGGCTAAACTGTTTTTTAGCTCGGCTGGAAAGGCTTAAAGAACTCCAGCTCGGTTGATAGACTAATAATCCCAATCATGCTGTGCAGATGGAATTAAGGGGCAATTGAGAGGGTAATTTTTGGGAAAAATTGGGCCGAGCTGTGAGTTGGGCTTTGTGGTCCAAAGTGCGAAGGACTGAGTAAAAAGGCCCAAATGATTACGGACAAGTCGTATTTTGGGCAAGGTAGGGTCCGATTCAGGTGCGTCTTCAAGAAGGAAGTCGGTCACTCAGGCTTTGATCCCTAGGCCATGGAACACCATTGATCTAGATGATCGAATTTGATCGCAAGTGATCAAGGGTGATCTAGAAGTAATCTGATTCTATCAATGGTGGAAGGCCAACCATTGATAGGTAGTTTCTTAGCAATTTGTACAAGCTCATGGAGTATGTTATGATAAAAGAGAAGTTACTGTCAAGCATCAGGCGAGCATTACGAGTCGTGGATGAAAATTGTCAAGCAACAGTTGTAAGGATATTTGGTGACTACCAAGATGAAGACAACAGATTGCAAATTGTTCACTAAAAATGAAGCTTCGGGCATAGAACTTGAGATGGTTTTCGTAACAAAAAAGGTGTACATCGAAGGAAGTTCGGTTTCTTTTCTATGAAATTTTTGGTTCGTGGTAGTATATTTGTCCCTTCACTGCTTTCTCAATCTCTCTTAGAGAAATCCTATAGTCCACATGACTATTATGAGAATCCTAATTTCATGCAATTAGGTAACTAAATCCTCCACATATTAGGTTTTCCAATAGATTATGGATTCTACTATCCTAACCCAAATATATATATAAACCAACCTGGTAATTAATGAGACCCACCTTTATCAAATGGGTAGATTAATCCTAATAATCATCCCTTCCACCCATGTGGGTAAATGTTATATGCACCCTCTAATCTAGATATCCTGGTTTCTGTGACACACTTCATGTTTACCTGGAAGATGTTCCACCTCTTTGAACCGAGTGCCCACATTATTTGCACCTCACGCAATGATGCTCAAAAGCATCATTCGTGGCTTCCTTTCTCCGCATGCTTAAGGAATCTGTTAAGTCTAAAGACAACATAGCGGATCCACTAACCAAAGGGTTAGCAAGAGAGTTAGTTGAGAATTCATCGAGGGGAATGGGACTTAAGCCTATTAAATAAGAGTTACCACAATGGCAACCCAACCTAGTTGACTGGAGATTCCAAGATCTAGGTTCAAAGGGACAACCGAGTTGTGAATGACTCAGAAGAAACACTGGGGAGTCCAACTCCTTCCCATTTCTATGATGAAATAGTGATGTCTGCAGCGATTTAGGTTAAGTAATACTTTTAATGATTCTTATATCTAGGTAAACCTAGTGGAGTATGGCAGGATACTCTTCATAAGAATCACCTATGTGAGTGTGAACTGGGCCGGTTCTATAAGATTTGTGAAGGGTTAGATATAAGACCAGGTTGTTCAGGGCCAAAATGAACACAATAGTGAGAACTAAACTGTGTCTGGGAATATACTGTGTGAGTTCTATTGTCTTGGTTTACACAAACGGCTGAACAGTTCAAGACATCATGTTCACTGGTTAGCTAGTAAATCCGATAGTGTCTCAGAAGGGAAGGTTCAAAGCCAAATGCTACCTATCCTTTGCAGAATATTACCAATTTCTGTACTCTCTGTAATAGATCATGTTGTTACATTTTCTCTCCGTCAAATTCCATTCATGTAGGGGATTGTTGGAAAAATGGTTTAATATAGGCATATTTTTTAGCTCAAAATTGAGTGGGCCCCAAACGTCTTTTGGGGTGGGTCCGAAGAGGTGATGTGTTCCTTGCCGCGTGGCAAGTCACACGGTGAAAACGGAACGTCAAAGCCATTTATAAGTGAATGGGAAGTTGACGTCGTTTTCGGATTTAACATTAATTTTTTAGATAAAAATTCTTTTGAATTTTTTTCAATAAAAAATTATTGTGGGAATTGAATTTAATTCTAAATTCAAATTTTGGGTTCCTAAGTGGTTTTCTAAAATTTGTACCTCTTACTTTATTTATTAAACTATTCAATTTGTTTAATATATAAATATATTCAATAGTTTAATATGTTTATATATATATATATATATTCAAAATAGTTTATTTAATAAAGGTAAAATAAATTTGAATTCCAAACAGCTTGTTTGACCAACGGATCTTTTCAAATTTGTTTTCATTTTGCCTCGGTCAACTTTGTTTGAATGTGATACGGGCAGAACCTGTTCACTACAGTTTTGCACCTATTCATTTCCTTAATGCACCTGTTCAGGTCATTTATTGTTGCCTATAAATACTACATTCCAGCAATGTTAAAGCCCCGGAAAAAATTCAGTCTGTATATTCTGATATTGCTGTCCATTTTGCTCTAAGTACATATATTCTTCATATATTAGATTTAGAAAAAATATTCAGAGAGTTAGAACACAGGTTTGGTTCGCCGAACAAATTGTTTGGTGTACTACTACAATTTGTGAAGATCATTGTATCGTGAGAGATAGACGCCACTCAACCATAAGTACCGTAGCGGGACGAATCTGTCTTAAGGACAGAGTATCACACACTCGACTTGGTCTTAATTTTAATTCGGTTCGATAAATAAATCCGATATGTTATTTATTTATTTTTTTAAAAATTTATTTCAAATTATTTTATTTACACAGAAGATTGTTCTAACATATACTACACGTAAAAGTACAATAATTCAGGCACGCACTAACAGAAATGGATAGTCAAGCCGTTACATAATATAATTTTCTCTATTCTTCTTCCACCGATTACTAGTTGGCCAACTACATTATCCATAACATAGTGGGCATATCAAAAAATAAAAACCTAACCCAAAATGTCAAAATAATAAAATTTGAAGCATTGTGAAGCTACTAAAATTTAGAGAGGGAGAGAGAAATAGAGAAAGAACACCATAATTGACTGTATTATAAGCCACTCTTATTAATTTTGTAGTACAATTAATACATGGAGAATACAAACTCCATTAATCTTTATTTTCTTGGGGCTCCGTATGAGATAAAATAGCATAGTAAATCATAATCAACAAGCAACAATGAATCACATGAAACTCTAACCAATTACAGGGACCCTAGTAACAATTCCACAGTCATCAACCCAAACACGAACCCTAGTGCAGAGAAAATCCTTGGTAACAATGGTTCCTTCTAGCACGATCACGGCATTAACCAGAGGATTCTCCCTCTCAACGGTTGCTGCCGCTGTTTCTCCCTTCGCCCCAAGGAGCTCAGGCCATGAACTCTTACCTACATACATATAATGATACAACTACTTGTATTAGTCTTCTATACAGTTTTAAATGGTGTATAGGAGTATCATAATCGATCACCACTCCACAACTAATCTTTTTTTCTTTTAGGACAAATTACACTAATAGTCCCTATAGTTTGGGGCTTATGTCACTTTAATCCCTAACTTTTTAATTGTGACATATTTGACCCTGAATTTTGTTCCAAATAATGACAATTGAACATACCATTGCTTAATTTCAATGGCAAAATCGTCAATTTGATAAAATATAAATTAATTTGAAAAAAAATAAATATCAAAAAAATATTTTAAAATTTTTTAAAAATTATTTTTACCCACCAAAAATAAAATTATGTAAAATTGGTAAAAATTAATGAAAATTACATGATTAATTTTTAAAAATTAATTTTACATGATGATGATCTAAATACATAGAAAAATTAATTTGATAAAAAAAATAAATAAATGTCTAAAAGATTTATCAATTTTATATAATTTTATCTTTAGTAGCAGGAAATAATTTTTAGAAATTCAAAAATAATTTTTTGACATTTTTTTTCTCAAATTAATTTATATTTTATCAAATTAACAATTTAGCCCTTGAAAAATCCAATAGTATCTAAAATTGTCTTTATTTGGAACAAGATTTAAAATTCAATGTCAAATGTGTCACAATTAAAAAGTCAGGGATCAAAATGACACAAGCCCCAGACTGTAGGGACCATTAGTGTAATTCACCATTTCCTTTAATATGTAGAGAAAAAGATGAAACATAATAAGTATGTTTTTTCTATGAAAAAAGGCATGTCTAAACTAAGTGGAAACGCGATTTAATCCAAACATAAGGAAAACCTAATCTTTACCTTTGCATTCAACCTCGGACGCCATTTTTTGTGTTATGCTTTGCTAGATCTTGGTGCCTTGTCTTTGTGAATTGTGAATGATATGTTCTTGGTATGAATGGGTATTTATAGATGATCATTAATCAAAATTTGTGATTAGCTTTGTGTTGTGGTTGGTTATTTTTGACTTTGCAGCTGTTATTTTGTAGGCAAAAGAAAACTAGCATTTAGATAACGTTCTATTTACACGTGTGCTTGTGTGTCATTGAAGCTTTGTATACTATTCTAATTGGGCTGCTTCATTGTTCAACAACAAAACAATATTGTACAACTTAACAAATCTTGCAAAAAAATTTATGGGAGAATAACAAATCAGTGTATATTTATATTAGTATATATTTTTTTTAAAAAAATTCACATTAATGATGAACTTTATAAATTTTAATTATTAAGGACATAAAATTTTCCATATATTAGTAATTATTTTTTAAAATACAACTGATGTATAATTTTTCCTTTTTTATCATTATTTAACATGTCATTTATGTTGGCATAATACTTTCTTTGTTTTTGCATGAAAAAAAAATGTTTTTTACTCTTATGTATTGTATGAAAGAAAATGTTTCTTGGTTTTTTTTTTTCATAATGTAAAACAAGTTTATTTGATTGGAAAATTCTTTTTATTTTGAGAACATTATTTGAATTTAAAGTTTATCAATGCTATCGTACTACTATCGTTATTGTCATTACCACCACCATTACCACTTTTATCATTTAGCTGCCACAATCACATCTCAACTATCACCACCTCCATAGCTGCCACCACGACCACTAATGCAATTGTTAGTATATTAATTTTGAAGTTATAATTTTAAAAAAATATGGAAAAAAAAATTAAGAAATATTCTTTTGTTGAAAAATATAACTGGAATAAAAATCTAATTTTAGGTGGGTCAATCATAAATAAATGATGTGGTTGTGATGAAACTTGATTAGTTTTCTCACAAGTACACCCAACGTACGTACGGAGACAATTGGTTAGGAATAGATTTGATATTCTACTTTAGAGATTAATTTTATTTATCTTTTTATGTAGCCCAGTTTATTGGACCTATTTTATTCAAATAATTTACTTTGACTAACGAGTAAATTTTACGTGCAAGGATGTATAGTTTGAAATAGTCTCACATAAATAAAAAATAATAATAATTAAATCATAATGAAATGGAGTATTTTATTTCATTATGTGCGTACCGGATTCCGCACTGGATGAAAGTGGATCGGGGCTCCGCACTCGGTTGAACTATCCAGGGACTGAGGTTCCTGCCACAAGAAGCACCGTTAGAGCTGCCCAGCTGGGGTTGGCCGGATAACTCCTCCGGTGTGGGAATTAGTGATCAAAGAGAGAATGTATATCGAGTTGAGCTTGTAGTTTTACTTGGAATCGTTCAATTACCTTCAATGTGAAGTTCATGTTGTATATATAGTGTTCCTTGCTTGCTTCTCAAGGTGGGTTCATGGAGTTTGGATGCTGCCAGGTGTTCCTTTAGCATTGCTCAAGGCGGGGGACCACCTAGTAGTTGTCATTGAATGCATATACTCATTGTAGTCATACTGATAACAAACCACATTCCTTGATTCAACAACTTCTGTGATTCTAGGTGTAGGGGACCAGCTGAGGTGGCAACTTGCACATGCACACATTCACAACTTTCATGTTTCCTTGCGAGGTTTTCTCAGCTTGGTACCGATGTGCCTCAGCTCGGTATCATTATGCCTTGTCTCGGCCTTTTACAAGATCATTCATGGAGATGGGCTGATCCATTCAAATATCTTGTATGGGCTCGACCCATTTTCTGCTCGGCTCATAGGTTCAGTCTCGCAGCTCGGCTCAGCCCAACACCATGGCTAGACTAGCCTTTCCACTGCGGGTTGGGCCCCAGTGCTTGAGGACCTGGGTGGACTGTTGATCATGAAATTGAGCTCAATTAGTTTGCCCATATACTCATCCAGCCCATTTGGATTCAGATTTCAGTGGATTGGGTCGGCCCAAGGCTTGGACCCGACCCATTTCACATTTAGCCCCTTCACATTATTAAGGCTTCGTTTGGGAACATGCTAATTTAGTAACTTTTTGGCTATTTGGCTAAAAAGGTAGGTAAAAAAAACCTGTATGTTTGGGATGACTTTTTGGCTAATTATGAAAAGATGTGCAAAAAGTAAAGAGAAAAGAGAATATTTGATTTTTTGGTATGAGTTGTTGGCTTTTTGGCTAATTTACTTTTTGGCTAATTGGCTAAAAAGGTAAGTCCCCAAACGGGGCCTAATTGTTATAAAAAATAGAAAAAATTAGTAAAACATCTCTCTTCAACTTTGTGTAGTATGAGAGGTTCAAGATATCTTTTTTTATTAGTTAAGATCCCTTGACATTTTCATAAAAATTTCTTTGTAAAAATTGAAATTTCTTTGAGTCGAATTTTCTCTATGAAAATATTGAGGGATCTTAGCTACTATAAAAATATTACATATCTTTTATCTTATAAGATTTTAATATCAGGAATCTTTAAAAAAATTCTCCTTACATTAATACATTTTTTAATTCAAAAACAATGAATAAAAATTTTAAAACCTACAATCATGTGATAGTTATAGATCATAATTTTAAATTTTGAGTTGGTTCCTCTCCGGTCGGAGTCTACAATTGGATTAGAAGGTGTTGTTGGCCCATAACGGGCACTACTCCAGTCCATTTCAATGATTCAAATTATTAAATGTGTAGATTCGTTGAGTGCATTATTCCTGTAAAAAATTAAGTTAATCGAATATTGATAATTACTTGATCACATCACATTTATATCAACAGCAAGTATGATTTTTTTAAATAAACTATGGACATAAATGTGATCTGATCAAGTGTCTATTAATGTTCAATTAATATGATTTTTTGCAAGAATCATGTATTCAACAGGTCTTACAGATCAAATTATTTAGATCATCGAGATGGGTCCCGATTTGAGCCCACCATAAGCTAAAAACAACCTCCAATCCACTTATGAACTTAACGAGAAGCATGTGCCTAATGTTTTATAATATGTTTCAATTTTATTAATTAATATAAAATTCTTCATTCCATAAATGAGCATTAAAATCCAACATTATCCAGAGACACACACCTTGTCATCAATATTATCACAAACCGCAGACTCATAAGCAAGGATGGTTTATTCTCCAAGCAATCTTAGGATCTTGTATTAAAAAACATGGCCATTAGTTTCATGATGCTATGGTTTTATGATGCTATGGTTTTAGGGTTTAGGATGGCATTATCTAGAATAACTTTTGGGTCATTTGGGAACATCATAAAAAAGGCAAAAGTCAACTTTTAACTCATTTTTGGTCACATCACCTCTCACATAAGAAAATAAAAAAAAAATAAAGCCAAAAAGTCAATTTTTAATCATCTTCCCAAGAGAAAGGAATGGCATAGAGAATTTGAGCAGTTTGACAACGGTACAAATCTCGAACTTCCTCACAATTGCGGATTTGAGGTGCCTATTGTGCGGCCCTATGGGTTTACTTCGGGATCCGTTTTGATAATCCGAACCGTTCATATTTTAGAGTACATCAAGTAAAATATACTTGTAAAAAATTAAATTAATCGGATATCGTTAACCCTTTCATCCACTCACATTTGTATTCATTTTAATACATTAAAGCACAATGTCATTTATTTTTGAAGATACAAATGTGAATGGATGAAAAGATTAACGATATCCGATTAACTTAATTTTTTACAGTACTCGATGTAATCTAAAATGTGAACGGTTCAAATTATCAAAACAGATCTTGAAATAAGCCCATAAGACCGCACAGTAGTGCCTATTGTGTTGGGTGCACAGCAAGCACCTAATTCCCACAATTGCACACATCATCAACCAAAATATTACCAAACCATGTGTCCTAATTAATTAGAGTTTTCTTTTTTTGTTGTGTTCTGTCAAGGGTTAAATTGACATTGTGTGCTTCATTAAATTAACGTTTGTTAGGTTTTTATTCTTGGCAATCCCGTTTGACAAAACTCCTTTCAGTTGTACTTGTTTTCGCACTATTACTTTTTAGTGAGGCTATGAGTTTAGTAGATGCGAATCCAACCCGAATCGTGCCTTGCAGAGAAGTTTCTGATGTTAATTCTTTCAAAATTACCACTTCGCTAATTATGACAGGGATCGAGCTGCCCGATTAGCTCGCGGGGGTCGAGGGGGCAGCACCACGGCAGGGTCGAGGGTGTCACACCCCAAAATTCCGACAATTAAATATTAAATTAGGACTAAACCCAATAACATTCCATGATCCAAATCTTAGGGGTGAAATAAAAACTAAAGGCCAACCAAAACATCCACCACAATTCCATAACTAACCAATACCTCAACATTAAAGTAACAATAACTTAAATAATGTACGGTTACAAATCATTCTAAATTATTCTCATACTAAAGTCATACAGAGAATAATAAATACATAGACTAATATCAATTCTAAGCTCAATAAAACAAAAGAAGTCCAAACGACAGGTCCAACACTATCATAAAGCCACGTCATTACCGTAGCCCTAATTAATCCTGCAAAGGAAGCTCAGCTGCGCTCAAACAGAATGCACCCGAGTTGCCAAGAGACAAAACGGATTAGTATACAGGTATACTGGTATGAGTACAAGATGTAACACCCATGTGTCTACCAGATGCAAACCAAAATACATTAAATTCTTACTACGGAACAAGACAAGTAGTTCCAACCGCACCGAGACGAATGGGTAGTTTCCCGAGATACGGTGGCATTTAGTTTCTTGTCCGTACACAACGTAATATAAATTGATTATAAAATAGACAAAATAGAAATAAAAATATGGTGGGTCAGCCCTGCATAAAAAGTTAGTAAGACCCACCATCCTGCAAAACAAATAAAGTTAGTATAATTTAATCATAAGTAACTTGTTGAAAAAAATATAAATTACATCGTTTCATACTTAAATAATTCGAATTGATCAAAACTCAAATAACGAAAGTTGTACAGAATCAAATTTCCTAAAAGACACCGTGAATGAATTTAACAGAAACTGAACAAGTTAAGAGAAAAACTTGATATAAAAATCTAGACAGAATTCAATCGAAAAATCTGAAGCTGAAAAAGAACAAAAACTGCCCTAAGATGATTTTTTTCGAAAAATTTCAAAACATGAAAAGTGTGCAGAATAATGTTTTACTTCAGTTTACGTGAAACCAATAAAAATAAACTCGTTTCGTGGGTTAAAACAGCCTATAAAATCTGCATTACCAAAGTGAATCAAACCGACAATAACCAAGGTCATCCGATTATAGGTTCTAATCGATCTTTTTAATAAAAAGCTACAACACAAAAGTTGTCTAAAATCACGTATACATGCCTCTCCTCAAATTTTATAATTTATCAAGATCGTTTACTATTTTTTTTTATCATGTACATAACAGTACCATACACACTATACTAATAAATTCATAATTAAATTCTTTGTTCCTTATACTCCACCATGACTCCATGGATTGTTGTTTTATCAATTAATAATTACATCATTAAATCTATTAAATATCACATTAAATCTCATGTAACCACCAAATTAATAATTTCAACATTAAATCCATTAAATATCACATTAACTCTCATGTGACCACACAATTAATAAGGTCAAAAATAAAATAAGATAATAATAACCATAATAATAATAAATAATGACTAAAGAAAATTAGGGTCGCTACAGAGGGGCAGCGCCCCCGAAGCAAAATGCAAAATTACATTCGAAGTTGCATGTTCGCCCTTGCTCGCTCGAGCGAAGGAGTCCTCACTCGAGCGAAGACTGCGTCTGGCAAAAATCCTGAAAGAGATGAATGTGCGCTCGAGCGAAGCCACTTATGGAAAACACGCGTTTTTGGTTCCTCGCTCGAGCAAGAAAATCTTTGCTCGAGTGAGCTTCGCAGTTCCAGATTTCTATAAGTACGGGTTTCTGTCAGATTTTAGGACTACTACTTCAGATCTTAGGATTACTTCTCCAGATCTTCTTCTTGGGTTCTAGGGTTTATATCTGGGGATATTTTGCTAGTTTTCTTTGATGTTTTGATTGAGTATTCAACTCATGGTTTAAAGAGTATACATCAAAGGATTGTTTGTTTGTTCTACACAAAAGAAAGAGTTGTTCCTCAGTGGATTATAAAGAATTCGAGCCTGAAGCTTTGGTGGATTCCAGAGTGGCTCATCGTCAAGACAATTCCGAGGTGAAGACGGGGTTGGAAGAGGTACATAAAGGTTTGTTCAATTCGGGCATGGATTCGCTAGGTAATTGAGAGTATACTTGTGTAATTCCTTTATATCTTCTTAGTGGATTGTTTTGTAGCTGGTGCCTGTGGTTTTTTATTACAATTGGAGGTGCTCCAATTGTAGTTTTTCCATGTAAAATCGTTGTGTCAATTTGTCTTGATTGTTTGATTGGGATTGTTGTTTACTGCTTAAAATTGATACATAATCACAAATCAACATCTACGGGATTTCTAGATTTTTCAACATTTTATTTAGATCATGAATTTCAACAAAAATTTAAAAAAGAAAGGAAAATAATTTAACTTATATTTCACGTGTCCCCCCATATCAAGTAGGGGTTTTTTCCATTGTGCTTTGCCAAAAGCTATATGCTTGGTTAAATTAACGTTGTGCATGGATCATGTGAATAACTCTTTCTAAATCTTTAGCTAAATTTGTGGTCCAAACATTTTCATGTCTTCTTTTACTAACACACACACACATCTCATTTGAGTTGGTGTTTTAATGATCCTATTAATTAAAACCATCTCCAACCCCTTCACTAATTTTTTCATCTAATTTGATTCTGTAAGTTTAATTTAATATGACATACTCCAATTCTTTCATCAAAATCTTTTTAAAAATTCCCCTTGTATCTCAAATTTCTCTTTTCATCAAATCATGATTGTAGACATCCCATTTTTGACCGCCCTTAAGACTTGGGCACTACTGATGGTTTACTTGGTGGAGAAATGTGTGCAGGGCAAAAGTTTAGTTTCTTCGGAATATCGTAGCTACATCACCATCACCATCAATAAACCCTCTCTACATCACCATCACCATCTATCTACCACCACCACATCCTAACTATCACTATCTCCACCACCACTATCACTCCACCATAACAACTGATACAACTAAGACCTTGTTAACAAGTGTCCTAAGAATATAAGATTAAGGCAAAATAAGTGTAGAACCCAATATACTTTGTATTAGTTTTATAGCACTTTTTACTCAATTATACATTTTTTAACTTTTTCACTATTTTCAAAATACTTTTCATATTAATCTCAACATTAAACAATGCATGAGGGACATTTTTTAACATTTGTCATACAACTATTAATCTATTAACTTTAATCTTACAATCAAATATAATTGGAATAAAAATGTAAGTCTCATCATATTTTAGGTGGTCAATCATAACCTAAACCAAAATGATGTGGTTGTGATGAAACTTTGATTATTTTTCTCACAGTACACCAACCTACCATATAATGTTATGGGAGAATTACACACCATACTGTGCCAAAAAAAAATGGTAAATTTTATGAATGTTAATAATTAAAATTATAATTTTTTTTTACCATTTGTAGACACCCCATTTTTGACCGACCTTACGACTCAGACGTCACCGATTGAGTGCTCGGTGATGGTGCATATTGTGCTCGCTCAGAAGTTTTAGAGTCTCGGCTGCGAGCCTTGCCTCCGGACTTTCAGGCTCTTTCGTGTCTTGCCTCGGTTTGCGAACCAGGCTCTGTTTTCTCTTCCCGAAGGGAGGGAGAGGTCTCGTAGATCATCTCTCAGTGGCCGTAGGCTACGTTTTGTGGTCGTAGGCCATTTCGCCCGTTTGGAGTCCGGTTTCTCGGTTTTCGGAGCCGTTGGCCGTGTGCCTCGATTCGGGACCGCTTAACCACCTCTGTTTGCCTTGATTTTTGGCATGCATCTTATTTCCTCCCTTTTGAGGGACACTGTGGGCCGAGAGACCAACTTCGTGGTCGGACACCACTTTCGGTGCCTAACAGCCCACTTTTGGGGCCCCGAACTGCGTATTTTGACTCCCGAACCTTCGTTCTGCATTTTTGGGCTCCAACCCAAACTTGAGATAGTCATATTTTGAGGTCCTTTTCATGTTTGATTAAGGACCTTTTGCTGTTTGAGATCTCCTCCTATCACTTGCTTCTTTAACGCTCTTTTAGGCCTATTTTTGCGCGGTATTTTAGGCTTACTTGTGAGCTGTTTCGGACTTGGTCATAAACTACAAAGTGTCTTATTTTGAGCCCCTCTTCAACTTTGTTGAAGGGATTTCGACCATTTGGATCCAGAAGCTACCACTTACCTTTATATCCCACTTTTTGGCCTTTTTGGAGGGAAACTTGGATTGTTTTCCCTCCATTTTTTTTCCCTCCATTTCCCCCCCCCCTTTCCCCCCATTTTTGCCTATATATCAGCAGCTCCAGCTGCTGGTTTAGGGTTAAGAAAAAATCTCTCTCAAGCCTTTGCATTATATCTCTCTCCATCTCTATCTCCAAGCTTCCATCCTTCAAACCTTACATCATTTTACACTACACTACCAAGCCCCACCCTCCCATCCTTCATTCCAGCAGCTGGAGGCTGTTCTTCAAAGCCTAAGGAGCCACAAACTCAAGCCAAGAAGCTACCAAAGACTTGTCTTCAAGGGTAAGTTCCATTTTCCCATTTTTTGGCCCATATTTTGTATCATTTCTTAGCCATACATGCTTGCTGTTTTGAGCTCCGGCCCTAACTGAAAGTGGCATTTTTTTGAGCTCCTTTTCACTTTTGCTTAAGGGCCTCTCACTGTTTGGGGCCCTCTTGATGCACTTTCTTCATTATCCCTCTTGAATGCCATTATCTTGCATAGTATTTTTGGCCTATGTGTGATCTGTTTTGGAGCATGATGTAAACTGTAGATAGACTTATTTTGAGCCCCTCTTCAATATTGAAGAAGGGCTCATCACTGTTTGTGACCTCCATGTGCCACTTGTCATTATACCCCTCTTTGGTCCCCATTTTTGCATGATTTATTAGCCTCTTAAGCTTCTGTTTTTGAGCTCTTTTCAGAACTGAAAACAGTCTTATTTTGACTCATTCTTCATATTTCATTAAGGTTCTTTCATGGTTTGAGGTATCTTTTATATGTTTTGTGTTATATCTCTCTTTTTGACTTCCTTCTTGCATGGCATTTTGAACATATTTGCATACTGTTTTGGATCCGGCCCTCAACTGTAAAGTACATTATTTTTGGCCCCTCTTCAACATTGTTGAAGGGCCCCTTTGTGTTTAAGGCCAGCAACCACCACTTGCTTCTTTGGCCATCTTTTTGCCCATTTCTTGCATGAGAATTTAGCTATACCTGTACTGGTTTTTGTGGTTTACCATAAACTATAAAAGATCATGTTTTGGGCCCCTCTTCAACTTTGTTGAAGGGCCCTAATCCGTTTGAGGTCAGCAGCTGTGAGTTGCTTCTTTATCTCACATTTAGGGCCATTTTTGCATGCTAGTTTTGCCCTATTTGTGTTTGCTGTTTGACCTTGCTTAGAACTGGAAAAATTCTTCTTTTGGAACTGCCTTGAATCTGTCTTTACATTCAATGTACCAATTATGCATGTTTTGTATAGCTGTAGTTCATTCTATGTGCCTAATTTTGCATTTCGGGAGAGATTCCATGCATCGGGTGTCATTTCGCCTCGATTCGGGGGCTGTTTTGGCCCTCATTTTGCTACTGAAAATTGCGTGTTTGCATATCATTTTCCATGTCTTTGCCATGTCTCATTAGAGTGGCATTTCGGTGCCTAAGGGTAGGTCCTCGGTTTGCGTGCACGCGTGCACGCATTTCGAGTTGTCTTGTTTTCATCTGATGGCCTCCTATGTGAGTGTGGCTGAGGCTCTCTCGTGTTGGTGTAAACCCATTATTGCATTGCGTATGCCATTTCATCCATTGCATTGCGTATGCTCGGTTGTATATTACCTCGTGTAGCGTGTATGCCATTCCATAACATTGTGTATGTTAGGATTGTATCTTAGTTGCATTTCATGCATGTCATGCATATTGCATCGTGTTCGGGATGGAAGTTAGCCCGAGCACGGGAAACGAGGTACGTTTCGTACTCCGAGTGACGGAACGTGTCTCAAATTCCCTAGCCACCGACACTCCGGATTATCCATGATGGAGTTAGGTTTTGTAGTATTTTCATTTGCATTCATTTTAGGCCTATTTTTGCGCGGTATTTTAGGCTTACTTGTGAGCTGTTTCAGACTTGGTCATAAACTACAAAGTGTCTTATTTTGAGCCCCTCTTCAACTTTGTTGAAGGGCTCTCGACCATTTGGGTCCAGAAGCTACCACTTACCTTTATATCCTACTTTTTGGCTTTTTTGGAGGGAAACTTGGATTGTTTTCCCTCCATTTTTCCCCCCCTTTTCCCCCCATTTTTGCCTATATATCAGCAGCTCCAGCTGCTGGTTTAGGGTTAAGAAAAAATCTCTCTCAAGCCTTTGCATTATATCTCTCTCCATCTCTATCTCCAAGCTTCCATCCTTCAAACCTTACATCATTTTACACTACACTACCAAGCCCCACCCTCCCATCCTTCATTCCAGCAGCTGGAGGCTGTTCTTCAAAGCCTAAGGAGCCACAAACTCAAGCCAAGAAGCTACCAAAGACTTGTCTTCAAGGGTAAGTTCCATTTTCCCTTTTTTGGCCCATATTTTGTATCATTTCTTAGCCATACATGCTTGCTGTTTTGAGCTCCGACCCTAACTGAAAGTGGTATTTTTTTGAGCTCCTTTTCACTTTTGCTTAAGGGCCTCTCACTGTTTTGGGCCCTCTTGATCCACTTTCTTCATTATCCCTCTTGAATGCCATTATCTTGCATAGTATTTTTGGCCTATGGGCCTATGTGTGATCTGTTTTGGAGCATGATGTAAACTGTAGATAGACTTATTTTGAGCCCCTCTTCAACATTGAAGAAGGGCTCATCACTGTTTGGGACCTCCATGTGCCACTTGTCATTATACCCCCCCTTTGGTCCCCATTTTTGCATGATTTATTAGCCTCTTAAGCTTCTGTTTTTGAGCTCTTTTCAGAACTGAAAACAGTCTTATTTTGACCCATTCTTCATATTTTATTAAGGGTCTTTCATGGTTTGAGGTATCTTTTATATGCTTTGTGTTATATCTCTCTTTTTGACTTCCTTCTTGCATGGCATTTTGAACATATTTGCATACTGTTTTGGATCCGGCCCTCAACTGTAAAGTACATTATTTTTGGCCCCTCTTCAACATTGTTGAAGGGCCCCTTTGTGTTTAAGGCCAGCAACCACCACTTGCTTCTTTGGCCATCTTTTTGCCCATTTCTTGCATGAGAATTTAGCTATACCTGTACTGGTTTTTGTGGTTTGCCATAAACTGTAAAAGATCATGTTTTGGGCCCCTCTTCAACTTTGTTGAAGGGCCCTAATCCGTTTGAGGTCAGCAGCTGTGAGTTGCTTCTTTATCTCACATTTAGGGCCATTTTTGCATGCTAGTTTTGCCCTATTTGTGTTTGCTGTTTGACCTTGCTTAGAACTGGAAAAATTCTTGTTTTGGAACTGCCTTGAATCTGTCTTTACATTCAATGTACCAATTATGCATGTTTTGTATAGCTGTAGTTCATTCTATGTGCCTAATTTTGCATTTCGGGAGAGATTCCATGCATTGGGTGTCATTTCGCCCCGTTTCGGGGCTGTTTTGCCCCTCATTTTGCTACTGAAAATTGCGTGTTTGCATATCATTTTCCATGTCTTTGCCATGTCTCATTAGAGTGGCATTTCGGTGCCTAAGGGTAGGTCCTCGGTTTGTGTGCACGCGTGCACGCATTTCGAGTTGTCTTGTTTTCATCTGATGGCCTCCTATGTGAGTGTGGCTGAGGCTCTCTCGTGTTGGTGTAAACCCATTATTGCATTGCGTATGCCATTTCGTCCATTGCATTGCGTATGCTCGGTTGTATATTACCTCGTGTAGCGTGTATGCCATTCCATAACATTGTGTATGTTAGGATTGTATCTTAGTTGCATTTCATGCATGTCATGCATATTGAATCGTGTTCGGGATGGAAGTTAGCCCGAGCACGGGAAACGAGGTACGTTTCGTACTCCGAGTGACGAAACGTGTCTCAAATTCCCCAGTCACCGACACTCCGGATTATCCATGATGGAGTTAGGTATTGTAGTATTTTCATTTGCATTCATTTCATATCGAGTTGTGCAATTCGACTCCTTGGCCATCATGCATCGGTATGCGTGATTGCTGGCACGAGGATCGAGACATGCATACATTTGTGAAAATACATTGCCATGCCCCTTTCCTGCTCTCTGTTGCAGCAAAATGAAGAATCAACAGCTTTTCGGAGCTTGGCACGCATTTCAAGAACAGGTGCAAACAGAGGCTAATTAGAGCATCGTCATGGATTTCCGCACAAAGGCAGCCCGAACATGCATCATTCATCACCCGGAGCGGAATCAAGGTAGTCCCTGGCTTGCATGCCAGTTTACTTATTTTCTTAGTTAATTCGTTAATTAATTAGGAATTTGTACATTATTTGGACTGTATTATTTTGTAACGCCCTCAAAATTAACCCATTATATATCATTGACATGCATTATTTAAAGAAGACATTTTATTACTTCATTCATCAGAGTACTACTAAATAATCGAATAAAATGCCCTACAGGCTTACATCTTTCCAAGCCAACACTTGGATACAAAAATACGAGTTCTAACTCAATACAAGAAAAGCCCTAGGCTTGAGTGTTTACATGTACTAACAAATAAAAGCAAACAACAGAAAAATAGTCTTCAGAATCCAAGTCCTTCCAAGCTAAGTCCTTGGAGGTAGCTTATCCCCTGAACCTGAAAATGATGTTCCCATAAAGGGTGAGCCACAGCCCAGTAGAAATATACTAAACCACATATAAGCAATGAATAAAGCAATAGCATTCAACAGATGGTTAACCAGGATAATCAATTACTTCATTTTACAGTCTCATGACACTGTTGTCTAAGATACGTTTTATTTCCCAGTTTTATCAACATGGCTCAGAACCTGGCCAAACTTACAACTCACTATCTCCACCACCACTATCACTCCACCATAACAACTGATACAACTAAGACCTTGTTAACAAGTGTCCTAAGAATATAAGATTAAGGCAAAATAAGTGTAGAACCCAATATACTTTGTATTAGTTTTATAGCACTTTTTACTCAATTATACATTTTTTAACTTTTTCACTATTTTCAAAATACTTTTCATATTAATCTCAACATTAAACAATGCATGAGGGACATTTGTTAACATTTGTCATACAACTATTAATCTATTAACTTTAATCTTACAATCAAATATAATTGGAATAAAAATGTAAGTCTCATCATATTTTAGGTGGTCAATCATAACCTAAACCAAAATGATGTGGTTGTGATGAAACTTTGATTATTTTTCTCACAGTACACCAACCTGCCATATAATATTATGGGAGAATTACACACCATACTGTGCCAAAAAAAAAAATGGTAAATTTTATGAATGTTAATAATTAAAATTATAATTTTTTTTTACCATTATGTAATAATTTTTCAAAACTCCTCCAGAATAACAATTTTCCCTAACTTTGTTAATTTTTGTAGCTCAGTTAGTGGACCTATTTTATTCAAAAAATTTACTTTGACTAAGGAGTAAATTTTCATGCAAGTTTGCGTAGTTGGAAATAGGGATTTTTAGTTTAAAATACCTGATATTAAGATTTTATAAGATAAAAAATATGCAATATTTTCTTAGTAGTTAAGATCTCTCAATATTTTCATAGAGAAATTTTGGCCTAGAAAATTTCAGTACAAAGAAAAAAAAAATTCACAGAGAAATTTGTCTTCACAAAAAAATTTCAATTCTTCAAAAAGAAATTTTAGTTCGTCGTGGAGAAATTTGTAACGAGCTGAAATTTCTCTAATAATATTATTGAATAACCTTAACTAATAAGAAAAAAATATATTGGACCTCTCTTACTACCAAAAGTTAAAAATGAATGTTTCACTAATTTTTCCTTGAAAATAACCTCACATCAAATATGAATAAATCCCATTGCAAGGGCAGGTAAATATTTTTCTTATTAGATTTGTGGTTCCATAATAAACTATGTATTTTGTGTAATGTTACGTATTTTTTGTGTTAATATTACACATTTTTTTAATTAAAAATGTTTAGATACAAAAAATTGTAACATTACTATAAAATATGTAATTTCATTTTTGAACCATAAATCGTTGTGACTCTACCCAAAATATACCTAACATTTACTATAAAAATACGTAACATGCACTACAAAAATATGTAATAAGGTGAATAAAGTACACACTTTTTAAGAGGTACACTATAAAAATTTCCTCATAATGGCTACTAGTTTTTTTTTGATCGGCAAAGAAAAACTTTATTGATGAACAAACAAGCACAATGAAACAAGTTAAATACATCAATAAAGGGCATGGGAGTGCAACGCATCACAATGAGCAAATTGATCCCAACTAGGTTGGCACCAAAGAGATCATCCTATCATTTGCTAGCACCCCATAGTTGGTGAGGGACCAACGAAAAGAAAAAACACATAACCAAGGTAGAACAGCCCCCTGAACAACCCAACCATTAGCAGCAACATACGACAGGCAATCAGGCAACTCTAATAGGGATTAACTAGCTGCGTGTGTTGCTATAAGAAAACCAAAGAGATCAACAGCAGCCTTGTGATAAAACCAACTAGATCAGCAATAGCCTTGTGAAGACCAAATAGACACTCTGACCCCATATGAAGATATAACATACATTACTCCAAGACTTAGCATACATAGCAGACCCCACCAGACGTGATTAACAGCAGCAAAACAGTGGCAGTCCACTACAGCCCCAGACAGAAATGCTCTGGCTGAAGACCAAGGAACTAAGACATGCACACAGCAGCACAAAACTAAAATATCCATTTGACAGTAGCGCCCTAGCATCACAGCATCCATTTGACAGTAGCACCCAGCACAATCCATTAGCCTTGAACCTGCAATGCCTTCAACCAGAGAAGAAACCAGCACAGATCAGCCTTGAACCTGCCTTGCCTTTGAACTACACTCCTTGAATTCCCATGAACAATACTGCAGCCCTTTAGACATTCTAAAAACTCAGAAAATCAGTCACCTTAACATATCAGAAGCCTTTCATAATGGCTACTAGTTAAGCTGCCATTAATGAAGAATTTTATTTTATTATTAATTGTTATAAAAAAAATTTACATTAATACATTTTTTTTATTTATAAATAGCAATAGGTTTTCTTCTGAAACTATTGGACCAATCGGCTAAAATTTAAATCTTTTTGAATCAAAAAAAATTCTTAATCTGAAAGTTTACATATATGTCTAATAGTTCAAATATAACCTAATGTCATTTACATGTATGTGTCATTTATCTATTCCTTTATTTATTCACCTCACTACCACCAATTAGCCATCGGTCACCAGCGACTTTCTAGTTAATTTTTTTATGACTTTTCAGTACCAACGACTTTTCTTGCAACTTTCAACACATGTATTTAGCACAAATAAAAATTAAAAATTAGTTTAAATAACATATAATCCTTGTAAGTTACTTTTCACCAGTTAACTAATTTAAGAAGAATTAATAAAAAATTTAATCCATACAATCATGTGATAGTTATTGAACATTGATTTTAATTTTAATAATATGTTTCAATTTTATCAAATACAATAAAAATCTTCATTCCATGAATGAGGAGGATCAAAATCCCACCATTAAGCGCACACCTTGTCATCAAGATTAAATCACAACCGCAGACTCATCGCCAAGGATGATTTATTCCCCAAGCAATCTTAAGATCCTTGAAAAACATGACCATTAGTTTTATACATGCAATCCATATATATATGATTAAATTAAGACTTTTTATGAATAATTTATGTACAAGAGTCTAAAAATGAATCAAATTATTACGTTATGAATTTCACATGCCCAAAAGTAACCATTGTAGAACTGAAAAATTATATAATCTACCAATGATAGATCTAGGCGGACTCTTATGGAATTTTTAAAAATAAAATACAGTAAATTCCACAGTTTTGATATAATTATACAGATTTTCCTTTCAGCAAAGTTACATTTCAATTGTAAAATATATACAAAGATAATCAAAGTAAAATATACATTTCAAGTGCAAAAGAAATTACAACATTAGTTAAATTATGTGAATTAAAATCTTAAAGAAGCTCAAGGTCTATAAGTAGTTGGCTCCGTTTGGTTTAGTTTTTGAAAAGAGTTTTAAGTTGTATTTAGAAAGATAAGTTGTTGAAAAAAGTTTTGGAAATTAAAATTTTGTTTGGTTATGAGTTATAAAAATAATTTTGTAATGATTTGTAAGGAAAAAAATTAATGAGAGGAGAGAGAAAAAGTGATTAATTGATTTATTAATAATAAAAACAAAAAAGAGAAGGAGAGAGGAGAGAAAAAATTAATTTTAAAAAGAGTTTTGAAAGTTAATAAATCAAACATGTTTTTTGATTTTTTGATCCAAATATTAATTTAAAAAATAAACTAAACGGTACCGTTGTGTTTGTATTAATTGACTAAAATAAAGTTAATTTTTTTTTCTTTTCTCTTTTCAAATTTCCAACCATTCCGACATTCCAAACATAACCTAAATAAATTCAGGGGAGCAGAATTTGCTACCTAGATGAGAATTATTTGAATCGAAAAGGATGGAGTCGTTGAGACTTATTAATATCATTGCATCTAAGTCCCTCAATCAGGTTGGAGATCAATGCTTACCCTAATACTGTTTGGTTGGGAGATTTGAGGGATTTGGAAAGGGAAATGAAAAAGATAGGTGAAATGTGTATAAAACATACTTATATTTCACTTAGTTTCACACACATTTTCCCTTTCCTTTTCTAAATTCTTCTCCAAATCTCCTAACCAAGCGGTGGGCTGCCAAATCATCAGGTGCATTCTTTGTATCCTCTCTTTTCAAATCAGTTACTAATGGTGTTGGTTCTAACCCCAAATTAATTAAAATGCTATGGAATAAAACTTTACCACCTAAGTACAACAAAAAACACATTTGGCGACCAAAAAATTGATCACCAAAAGTACAAATTTTGTCGCCAAAAGAATCGGCGACAAATACACAATTAGTCGCCAAAGGCCTGTCACTAAAAGTATTGGCGACCAAATCATAAATTGTCACCGTACGTAGACATTTAGCGACAAGCAAAATTGGTCACCAAAAATCATATATTTTGTCACCGTAAAATTATAATTTGTCGCTAAAAGGTTAAAATTTGGATAGGCTATGCAGTTTTAGTGACAAATAAATGCGTCGCCAAAAGTACTATTTAGCGACAAAATTAATTTGGTCCCTAAAAATCAAGTTTTTAGCGACGACTAAATTTTGGTTGCTAAAAATTCTTGGAATAGCTACTAACTTTTAGCAACAAAAACAATATGTTGTCGCCAAATATATTAACAATGACCAAAATGCCACCTGTCACTAAAAATTCATTGCACAAATTTTGATTTTAATAATTTTCCTGTTCAAAATAATCCAAAACTCTTGTTTTTCTCTACACAATATATACACAAATGCAATGTAAATAGTAATATACCTGTGCAAGACATTCATAATAATTCAAAATTAATAGCTATTAAACATCCCAACAAACATAATTACAATTCTCTAACAATCTGAAACATTCATACCACACTATTAACATCAAACCCACAAATCCATTACCAAATCCTATGTCAAAATATTTTCCAAAATACAAAATCAAATATTTTGATGCTAAACATCTAACCCACGAGTCATTTACCAAAATCCTATGCCAAAATATTTGCAAAAATACAACACCAAATATTTTGATGCTAAACATCTAATCCATAACTCATTTATCAAAATCCTATGTCAAAATATTTCCAAAAACACAAAATCAAATCTTCTTATGCAACCCGAACTATTTTCCACCATTGCCAATATGTCACATGAAAAAGAAAAAACAATATTAGATTGACAAAAAAAAAAAAAACTCGATATGAATTTCACAATTTTGATTTTAATTTTGTAACAGAAAGTCCAATCGAGGTGCCGTTTGCTCATACAAGTTTATTTAGTCTTGAGCAAGCTGCCCATGCTAAGTTTTGGTAGTTTCGGTGGTTATTTTGCAATTTCGTCCTCCGAACGGGCCTTTTAAATCATGTGTTTCACAATTTCCCTTCTAATTTTCTAACTGAAAATCCAATTGAGATCCCGTTTGTTCCTACAGTGTTATTCCTCTGTGTGTGTGTGTGTGTGACATTGAACAAACACATGAATAACACTGTAAATAAGACACACAACACCCCCCCCCCCCCCTCAAAAAAAAAAAAAAATATCAAATAAGCATAAACATGGGGAGCAAATCCATTTCTAATGTTAGCATACCTAAAAGTAACTTTAAGATTAAGCCAAACTAGTCAACAAAAATTTCCTAGTGTTTTGTTAGCATACTTGAAAGTAACTTTAATATTAAGCCCAAAAGATGCTTACAGAAGTATGAAACTTGTTCAACAATGTATGTTGTGTGGTAGATCTTCTTCAGTCTTCAAATTTGCCCGGCTGCAACTTTACTATATGAGAAATACTATTGGTGGCTGTGATGCTCCCTACTACTGTGATATATTGGGGGCAAGTGGGAAGTATCTGTTTGCTTTGCTTGAGTTTTATGAAGATCCCACAGGGATCATCTTTAAGGCAGCAACAATAGGCATGCCAAGGAATCTGAGAGAAATGCTCACGAACCATAGATGCAAAGTGAGAGGATAAGTGTTTGCAAAAGTATCCAGAAATTAGATGATAATAATTTGAAAGAGGACCGTGCAAGCGAGTACCGCCACAAATACATAGTTGTTTAGTATACCTTTGAAGAAGTTTATCTTTTCCATATCTCTGGAGCTTATCTCATTGAAAACCTGCAGGGAAAAAAAAAAGAAAAAAAAAAGGCATTATGTCACAAGTTGCAAACATGTTTGGTAAATTAATCTGTCTTTTGAAGAAATCATTGGGATTTATGGATTTTGATTCAAACAACGCTCACAATTAGATATTTTACATCAGCCAATCATTACCCAGATCAGAAAAACAAATTTATGTTTTCATGAATGAAAAGTTGCACACTTTCACTGAAATACAGCTAAAGCCGTCTATCATGCTATATTTGAAAATAAATAAATAACACCATCAATAACTTAACCTTCAAGTTCATTTATTAAGGGTAAAATCACATCAAAAAGGGATTTGGTCAGTTCTGAAGAATGAATTGTCTTTGCACTATCAATAATGGCCATCAACGGGGCTTAATAAAGGGTAAAAGAAGCGTTAGTATCAATTTAATTTATGGAAACAACATTACTAACAATTATAGTAGTGAATGCACACAGCAGAAGGATATTATTCATTACAGAAAACATCATCTAAATAAATTTTAAAAAAATTAGAAGTTACCTAACAAAAGACAAACGTGTTGAAAATAAGTGTGTTTAGAATCAGATTAGAATCTGGGCCTTCAATATGAAAGACTTTTTTCCTGATGTCTGAAGATACCAAATTATGATAAAACTGATATAATGACTGCCCCAAAATATTCCTCCACATAATGTTACTAATGAAGTTTCCTTTCCTTCCAATGGTTTGTCACTTCATTAAGTCGTCATTAGGAGGTTCGGTTGCCCCAAAAGGATAGTATTATGAGAAACATGATGTTTAATGAAATTGGATATAGAGGGTGATTAAGGTCGGGATTGCTTAACCTCTCAAACAAGTTGAAGAATTAGGGCAATCACGTTGACTGTCAGCTGAAACAGAACAAATTTTTGAATGTTTATGTATACCGAGGGTCCCCATTTGGCCACAGTTGGAATTGTGGAAAAGTTGTCATCTTGAATTATGACATCGACACTCTCTTTAGCCACCTAAAAATTCATGAATAATTTAATAACTTAATAAAAAATTTCTATTGATTTCATATATGTAAGAATAAAGCACAAGATGGTGAGAAATTGTTTTTTTTTAAAAAAAAATGAAGAACCAGGACTAAAAGAAGACACAGGCCAATATCTTCACAACCAGTTGCAAGATCAACAAGATCAATCCAATCAAAAGAAACACAACGGCTTCTGAGACGAAAATTGGGGCATCACGATCTCTAAAGGACAACCGGACACCTCCAAGAACAATTCTATCATTTATGATATACCTCCCTTCTGTTTATTATTTTCGCTTGTTTTTGGGGTCATGAGCACTGTCATCTATGATTCCTAGTCGAAACTTATCAAGGCCGATCCTGCTTTCCCATTCAATCCTTTTATGATATTACAGATATATGTTAACCTATAACATATATATCATATATGTTATAAGAAGTTTATGTGATATAAAATCATTGGAAGATTAATCTTTCCATAAGCTACAATGATGGATTTGATTCAGTAAAAAAAGTTCCTAAGGAATTTCCAAAACTAAATTGCAAGCAGTATTTACTTTCCCAAAGATCTTGATTTGCAATGGTTAATTGAGAATATCTATATAGACAAAGTCTCAAGCATCGCAATCCTAAGAATCGCAATCCCAATCTTCACATTATTATTGAATAATGTATATATTATTATGTGCTAATATAAATATAAATACTATTATAACACAAACATTAAACTATGATTGGGAGAAAATGGGTCATAAAATTGGGCATATAAAATTTATAAAAAAAATGTTCCAAAAATATATTGCAATTTAAAATAATACTAGTACAAGTTGTAATTGCGCAAGCCCTTGTTGTTGTTGTTGTTGTTGTTGTTGTTGCTGCTGCTGCTGCTGCGAGGAAGTGGAGAACATTTCCTTTGTCAATTTGTTTGTAACCGATTAACAAACAAAACATACAAAAACAAAAACACAAACAGAAAAACAAGCTACCTTCCCACTCCTCTTCCTCCTACTCCCTCGTCGTTCTCAGAATCCGTTCTTTTTTTATTCCATTCCCCTCTCTCTCTCTCTGTCTCTACTCATATATATATATATATATACATTGTAGTCTTTTATTTATTATATATTCAGAAAGACAGTCCCAAAATCTGTCTTCTATGTAGAATTGCAATCCCAAAATCAGTCCCATAAATTCAAAATATCAGAGAGAGAGAGAAGAAAAGGAGGTAGCGACCAGAGACGCGGTTGCGACCAGCACTGTGAGAAAGGAAGACAAAGGGGAAGCACCATTTGAGGGAATGCCGTCGGTGGTGCTCAATCGGCAGCGCGAGAGAGCGAGAGGAAGAGAGAAGAAGAAGAAAAAGCAACAAGCTCTAATTCTAAAAATGCAGAACAAGACAATGAAACTAAAGACAAACAAGAAAAAGAGGAGGAGAGAGTGAGAGTGAGAGTGAGAGGGAGAGGGAGAGGGAGAGGGAGAGAATACATAACTCTGTGTTTGTGTGCCGCTTGAGGTTGTGGATGGAGAGAATGAATTGAACAATGCCTAGGTCTTATTTGTTTATTCACCAAAAGGGTCAGTCAACTCTTTTTAAAAAAAAAGAAAAAAAAAAAGAGACAAATGCAAGACGACGTAGTTTCGACAATCTATTTATTGGAGACAAAAATCCTTCAATCGCCATAAATATCGTTCACCTTTTCCACGACTATTTTATTTTTGTCACCAAAAAATTACAATCGGCGACCAAAATTTTCGTTGCCATATATTAATTTGGTCGCAAAAACATTTTTAGCGCTCCCGCGCTAAAATTTAAGTTGGCACCAAACCTTTTGGCGACTAAAAATCACAACTTATCGCCAATAGTTTATTTTTTGGCAACCAACAAGTATATTGTCGCTAATTATATAAAATTAGAGACTAATTTCAGTTTGGTTGCTAAAAAATGTCACTAAAAATGCTTTTTTTTGTGTTCATTTCTTTGGTTGGCTCACTTGGAAATACAAAGTGAAAACCGCTGTGTTCGTCCAAAGAATTGGTATACTAAATGGAAGCACCTCCACTCTTTGTGGCTTGTGTAAGAATGATTAGGAAACAGTGCTTCATGTGTTACTTCATTGCCCCTTTGTTTGGAATGTTTGGTGTGCATTATTACAGTGGTGGGGTATTTAGTGGGTCACTCCTGGCTCCATTGAGAGATTGCTGATATGGTGGGAAGGAGGTAATTTCAAGAAACAATAGAAGATAATCTGCAGAGCTATCCCTCTAGCAACTCTGTGGTCTATTTGGAAGCTTAGGAGTGAATACGTGTTCAATGATGCTAAACCCGATATCTGGGACCTTTCTGAACTTATAAAAATCAGAGTAGCAACTTGACTAAAATCCTCATCCAAGAAGTGGCATTACTCTGTAAATGACTTTGTACACAATCCCAATTAGATAAGAGTATGCTTGGTCATTTGGATGCTTGTAGTTTGGTGCTGGTGTTGTATTGTTGTTTTGTTCTTGTTTTCCCTCTACCCCTGTTGGTTGCTCGCCAACTCTTAGCTTGAGCTAGCATATGATTATATAGCCTTCCTGGTGTCAACCTAATTGGATTAGGATGGTTTATTGTTATGCTCTTTGCACTTGTTGTTTGTTCTTATGTATTATATGTTTGAATTTATCAATAAAGTTTTTTTTTTTTGCTGATAATTAAAAAATAATAATTTAAAAAAAAAACAAGCTATACATATGCTTAGTTAAATGGATAAACTACCAATAGATTCTAATATTTTGATTTAATTCTCATCAAGAACTATACAAATCAATAAATTTTACAAATTTTTCTATGGACTACAGAGGGGGGTGGACACCGGTGACACGGAAGAGAAGACCAAGAGTCCAACAGATCCACTACAAGGGTGCAGGATTCATCACGGTTTTTGTAGATAATCTGCCGGATTCTATGGTGCCACGAAGTCTATTCAATCTGTTTAGTAACTATGGTGTGGTAAAAGACGTATTCATCCCAAATAAGAGGAGGAAAGCTACTGGTTCAAGATTTGGTTTCGTCCGGTATGACTGTACCACAGCAGCAAGGGTAGCAGTCCAGAAAGCGGATGGAATATGGTGTGATGATAAGAGTCGAGAAGATATTATATAACCCTCTAGTCCCCATAGATTCTGGAATATTATCCATAAAAACGGAGTGTATGGCTACGTCTGCCCTGCTGCTCCACACTCCCCTGCCACCATGGCGACGGACCACTGGTTGCCATCCACCTCCGTCATTCCCATGACCATGCTGTTTGCCTTCTCGGGACATTGTTTAATGTCAATACAACAAGATGTTTCGGTGTCACAATTCACTGGTTCTCTCTCTCTCTCTCTCTCTCTCTCAAGGGTTTGGTAATTATGACCCAATAAATGATCCCAAAAAGTTCAATCTTGTCAATCCACAAGCACGTAACACCACTAGCTACAGGAACCTTAACAACAATTCCCCTCAGCAGCTACAGGAATCTCAACAATTCCCATTGGGAGATTGCTGATATGGTGGGAAGGAGGTAATTTCAAGAAACAATAGAAGATAATCTGCAGAGCTATCCCTCTAGCAACTCTGTGGTCCATTTGGAAGCTTAGGAGCGAATACGTGTTCAATGATGCTAAACCCGATATCTGGGAACTTTCTGAACTCATAAAAATTAGAGTAGCAACTTGGCTAAAATCCTCATCCAAGGAGTGGCATTAATCTGTAAATGACTTGGTACACAATCAATCAGATAGGAGTATGCTTAGGTATTTGGATACTGGTAGTCTGGTGCTTGGTGTTGTATTGTTGTTTTGTTCTTGTTTTCCCTCTACCTCTGTTGGTTGCTCGCCAACTCTTAGCTTGAGCTAGCATATGATTATATAGCCTTCCTGGTGTCAACCTAATTGGATTAGGATGGTTTATTGTTATGCTCTTTGCACTTACCCCCTCTATTGTTGTTTGTTCTTATGTATTATATGTTTGAATTTATCAATAAAGTTTTTTTTTTTTGCTGATAAATAAAAAATAATAATTTAAAAAAAAAACAAGCTATACATATGCTTAGTTAAACGGATAAACTACCAATAGATTCTAATATTTTGATTTAATTCTCATCAAGAACTATTGAAAATAAGTCTTATTGCATATGTTGCTAAAAATTGACAATCATTGACTTTTTTTTGTTATTATTTTTATAAATTGTGGTAAAAACGTACAATTAGTGACTTTTTCTATGATAAATTTTTCAAATTGTCACCGAAAGTTGAAAATTAGTGATGATTTTTTAAATTGTCGCTAAAACTTATAATTAATGACATTTTTGGTGACAAAATTTTCAAACTATATCTGAAAATGAACAATTAATGACTTTTTTTAATAATGTTTGATAAAAAAACACTATTAATTATCATAAGACCTATTAGACAATTAATCCATCTTTTAAGACCTATACATAAATCCTCCAAATTAAATTAACTTTGTGCTTGGATCATTTAAACAAAACAAGGCTATTTTTCCCTTTTTTTCTTTTTAAAATCTTCAACCATTTCAATGATCCAAATATAACCTTAATAAATTCATATCTTTTTGCCCTACCACATCTCATGTCCGTTGGTGTTTAAAGGTTTGTCTTTACTCCTAAACAATAGTCATTTCTACTTGCACTAACCAGTTTGAGAAGAATGGTATATTTACAAACACAAAGTGAAACGACTCACTTCCCTCCAATTTCATATTAGATTAGAGGATATTTTTAAGCCTGTAGGGGCTCATTACGAGTCTCATTTTGATAATTTGAACTTTTTAATGTGTAAAACTTGTCGAGTACTATATACTTGTAAAAAATCACGTCGATCGGATATCGATAGTTATTTCATCAGATTAGATTTCTGTCAACCGTTTATTTTTTCACCGTCAATGTTTTTTTTATACAAAACTGATTTGACTACGTAACTATCGATAAGGGACTGGAGGGAAACCAGACCCAAGTCAAAATAATAATACTCCCTCCATCCCAAAATAATAGTCTCTTTTAAAAATTTTAATTTTTTTTTATTGTACAATTATTACATTTTAAAAATATTAATTTTTCAAAATTACCCTTTGATAGTACATTTTTTTGGAAATATCAATTGTCATAATTATACTTTTTGTGTTATTAACGAATTTGAAAGAAGGGTAAAATAGTAAATTCATATTATTTTATTCCTTAATTTTTGAAAAGAAATTAATATTTTGAGACAATAAAAAATAAAATATGAGACTAATATTTTAAAACGGATAGAGTAATAATAATAATAATAATCGAGCATCAAAACTGAATTTGCCATTAAAACTGCCATGGTTTACCGATATAAATAAAACATAAAAATAAAATTCACCAGTGCAATTAGCCATTTTCCTCTCAAATTTTCTGGAATTAATTAAAAATAAAATTAGTTCCAGAACTAGATACATCATAGCCACACTTATTAACAAATGGAGAATGCAAATTCCATTAGTCTTTATTTATTTTGTTTATTATTTATTATTTATTCTCTTTTTAATTGGTTCAACTTGATAAGCAACCTGATAACCCAGCCACTCAAGCCACTCAAACAGCCACTCAAGCTACAGTTTCAGCACAGAAGGCTTCAGCTTATATCAGTGCATTCTAGAGTATTCTTGAGGTAGTTAGTTTGTTAGGAAGGTAGTTAGTTTGTTAGGCCTTAACCACAAGTAGTTAGGTAGTTATGGTCATTATCTCTTGTTATATATACATAGACCATCTCTGTATTTGAGTGTGAAAAAAAGTGAATAATATCTAGAACTCCATTGCTCATTATGGTATCAGAGCCATAGGCTCCTACGAGCACTGCTCTTCAATGGCTTCTTCCATCACCATAGGTGTCCCAGAAAGTATACCAGAGTCTTCTTCTGCCATTCCTTCAAACCTCAAATTGTTGATCTCAAATCTTAATGCATTCGTTACTATCAAGCTTGATTCATCCAATTACATAGTTTGGAAGAATCAATTTTACAACATCTTAAGAGCAACCAAGCTTCTTGGCTATGTGGACGGATCTGAAGTATGTCCTGCACCAGTTATCTTAGATTCAAATCATCTTGAAATTCTGAATCCCAAGCATACTCTATGGACTACAATTGATGCACATCTCTTGAGTTGCATAACAGCAACTCTATCACCTTCACTTTTCACATCTGTAATTCACTGTCAAACTAGTTATGATGTTTGGCATACTCTTGCCAAACGGTTTACTTCTCTTTCTCGATCTCATATCCATCAACTGAAGAACAAATTAAGTCATATTGTGAAGAAAGGATCAACTATGGAAGACTATCTGCACAAATTCAAAGTTCTTGCAGATCAGCTTGCTTTGGCTTCATCATCAGTTGATGATGAGGATTTAGTCCTTTTAATTCTGAATGGACTACCTGAAGAATATAATGCTTTCAAAACTACAATAAGAGCCAGATCAGATCCTATTACTGTGGATCAACTCTGCTCTCTTCTGTGTTCTGAATCAATTCACATAGAGTCTTCTCTTAAGCATCAACAAATTTCAGAAATACCAGGATCTGCTGCCTATATTGCTCCTCGAGGACAGTATGCTAATAAAGTATTTGATTGAAAGAAATAATGAAAATAATTATTTTTCTTTCACAAATAGTCTAAACATGTTAAAGCTTTCCACCATAAAATACTTCTACTTTTCCTGATGGGTTCTTTGTTTATGCTAAATGAGTATCTTCTTCCTGCTGCAGGTTATGGAGATATACATGCAGTCAATCTGAGGGAAATGATATTCATAATGATATATGTCTCTTTTGACATGATTCTTGGTGCTTATTTGATTGGTAACATGACTGCATTAATTGTGAAAGGATCAAAGACAGAAAGGTTCAGGGATAAAATGGCAGATCTCATGAAATATATGAACAGAAATAGACTTGGAAGGGACATCCGCAATCAGATCAAAGGTCACTTGCGGTTACAGTATGAAAGCAGCTATACTGAAACTTCTGTCCTTCAGGATATGCCCATCTCCATTCGTGCTAAGGTAAAAGTGAAGAAACATTGTATAACTTGTTCATAGTATTAATCTCTAAACATTACTAAAGCCTTTTATTTTATTACAAGTTCTCTTATGTTTATTTTTTCAATAAAATATTTCTTAGGTTTGAATATGCATGTATGTTTTCAGATTGTTGTATATATATGAATGACAAATCTGTTCTGCTTGTGCATAACAATTTGTGGTGTGCTTTAATTTGATTCCTCTCTTGTTTTGCTCAACATCTTTTGCAGATTTCCCAAACTTTATACAAGCCATACGTTGAAAATGTCCCTCTTTTCAAAGGATGCTCTACAGAATTCATCAATCAGATTGTAAGTTATTTTAGCTAACTAGACAATGTTATATTCATAATAATGAAAAACATTTGGATTCGATCAACAATTGTCCCCAAAGCTTAAGTTAGGAAATTGGCTCAACAATGTATATAAAGCTAACATTCTAAGAGAAAATAAGGTGAACAAAGACAGGTAGAATAGAATGAACAATGATAGAGATAATGAGGGTAACAAGACTTGAACCCAAGATTCTCCTGGGAGGCTGAAACTAGAGTTCTGATACCATGTTAGACCAATCGTACCAAAAGATTAAGCTTTTACAACAATTGGTGATCTCACTTGTATTGTCATTAGGGCTGCAAACGAGCCGAGCCGAGCCGAGCCGAGCTTTAGCATGTTTGGGCTTGTTTATTAAGATTTTAACGAACTTGAGCTCAAGCTTGAGCTCAATAAAAATTTAACAAACCGAGCTCGAGCCGAGTTAGCGCAGGCTTTACTCGAGCTCCAGCCTGTTCACGAGTCTTAATGAATTAAAAAATTTATAAATTCATACTTGCGTATAAGACTAAAGTTACAATTAAAATTTTGATTATATAATTATATATACAATATATATATATATATGTATATATAAACATTCTTAAAAAAAAAGAAAAAGGGGGTCAAAATTTTAACAAAATAATAATATCTAGTACCACTATTATATAAATGTACTATCTATAGTTAACTATTATTTATATTTATATTTTTTAAATATATAAATAACATATTTATCTTATTTTTGATACATAATTTTATATTATTTAATATATAAATAATAAATATTAAACGAGCCAGATAATGAGCCGAACTTTAGAATATTTGGGGTTGTTTATTAAAAATTTAGCAAGCTCGAGCTCGAGTTCGAGCTTGTACGCAAAAAAATAAAATAAATAAATAAATAAAATAATAACAAACCAAGTTCGAATGAGCTCTTACCGAGCCAAGCTTGAGCCTGTTCACAAACGGTTCTATTCGTTTGCAGTCCTAATCATTGTCTATCGCAGTATAACAATATATCAACTAATCTTTTGTTTTCTTTTAATAGGAAAAGAATAAGAATTATTAACTCAATGTAGAGAATTAAACTTCATAAGTACATTTTTATAGGGAAAAAAAAAAAGAAAAAAAAGGGCATGTCAACATGATTTAAACAAAATCCTTAGCAAAACCTAATCTTTACCTGGGCATAAGGCCTCGGGCATTTTCAGGTGTTATGCTTTGCTAGATCTTGTTTGTATTGTCTTTGTGAATTGTGAATGATATGTTGCTGACATGAAAGAGTATTTATAGACGAGCGTTAATCAAAGGCAAATATCACTAAGGTTTTTAATGTGTCCCTAAGTGTATATTTTAGGAAAGTATTAAATCAGTATATTTATTAAAAATTAAAAAATGTTATCAAAAATGTTAGAGATCCTAAAAATTTTACTAAAAGTTCTACCAAATGTCTCACATGGGTGTAGGACTCACGCAATGTAGATCCCATGTGGGTCCCATACCTATGTGAGACATTTAGTAAAATTTTTAGTAGAATTTTGGAGTCTCTAGCATTACTCAAATGCTATAAGTCCTAAATTTTCTACTAAATAAATGACCAAATATCTCAGATGTTATAGGTCCTAAATTTTCTACTAAATAAATGATCAAATATCTCACATGGGTGTAGGTTCACAAAATTGCGGACCCCACACCCATATGAAATATTTTGTTATTTATATGATAGAAAATTTTGGTATCCCTAACATTACCCTTAAAAACTAGCATAACATTAAAAGCTATCTTAATTAAAGATTTTTTTATATATAACAAGACCGAAATACTTTTTTGGAAAATTTGCTCATAAATCCTATATTAAAAAATGGTGATCTATTTAGTCTCAAAGATTTTTTTATAGACCAATTAGTCTCATTGATTTTGGAAAGGTAGATTTAATATATTATTTAAAAATTAGATTTACTGTTATACTCTTATTTCTATTATGTTTTCTTCTCTTTTTTTCTTTTGTTCTAGAAAGTGTACACAATTTATAAAAAATTAAATTTGAGATGAATTTTTATATAAGAATCTTTTTTATTTAGAAAACATTGCAAAATGAGTATGAAAATGACTTAAAATATGAGATTTTTCAAACATTTCAAAAGGATGTAAGATTCTTCAAACATTTCAAAATGAGTACAAAAACTTCTTAATAAGTTTTAGGCAAATGTACAATTTCAAACTGTAACACTCCAATGTAACATACCCAAAAAAAATTCTTAGCGTACTTTTTTCAAACGTAATATTCCAATATAGTACTCTAAAAACTCGTTAACGTAACACTCTAATGTAACCCATAAAAATAAAAATAAAAAATTCTTGGCATACTTTTTTCAAACATAACACTCCAATATAACACTCCAAACAAAAAAAAAAAGATGTGGAATTTTTCAAACTATTCCAAAATGAGTACAAAAATTCCTTAATATGTTTTGGACAAACGTATAATTTCAAACTGTAAGTGTTACATTTGGAAAAAATAGACTGAATTTTTTTAGTATTTTTGTGTATGCTACATTGGAATACGTTACATTAGAGTGTTACATTTGAGATTACATTAATTGAAGTGTTACGTTTGGAAAAAGTACACTAAGGAGTTTTTTTTTTTTGTGATAAATTGGAGTGTTACGTTCGAAAAAGTACATTAATAAATTTTTCTTAGTGTTACATTTTTACATTTAGAAAAAATACACCAATGAGTTTTTTAGTGTGTTATATAAAAGTGTTACGTCATTAGAGTGTTATATTAAAGTGTTACGTTTTTGTTCATAATGTGGGATTTATTCCAAAATGAGAGAAAATCTAAAATTTCAATAGTGTGGATTATCCAAATGTATAATTTTACATTTGGAAAAACTCACTTGTATCTCTAAAAGATTAAATTCAAACATGTAAGTCACTACCTTTTTGTATAATTTTCATTTTAATAAAACTTTTGGGTTCATAAAAAAAATAAAAAACTAAACAATTTATAAGATCATATTTTAAAATTTATTTGTATTTCACCCTATTTTTTTGCTTTATCCCCCGCCCCTCCCTTATTTTTGTCGCATTCCTTCTAGTTTGATATTTCATACTATTTTCAGATAATTTAACTTTTTCACCATCAAATTGTATCTCAGACATGTTTAAATGTATATATATTTAATTTATTTTTAAATATATTTGTTACAAAATTAAAAATTAGTTTGATGGAAAAAATGAAATAAATAAAACACTCTTTATTTTTATACGATTTTTTCTTTTTTTGACACAAAGTAATTTTTAAAAATTCAAATGTATATATTTTATCTTTATTTTTGTCAAGATAATTTCTAATTTTTTTACAAATTTTAAAAATTCAACCAAATAAAAAAAAATTACAACTAGAATTCTTGTTAGCAATACCGTCAGTCATAAAGGTTGGTGGGGGCTCTATATCTTCAATTGGGGACTCTCACTAAAAATAAAAAAACAAATAAATAATACACTATATGATTTTGTTACTTTTTTATTTATTTTTTACCACTCTATACTAATAAAGAATCTTTAGACTTAAGTCCCCCAATCTTTTTTTTTTTGGAGGGGGAGAGAAATTGTGCAGATGAATCATAATTTTTCTTCTATTATATATTTACCATGCAAATGAAAAAACTAAGTCATTTATTACTTTCTTAATAAAATTCATTATTTAAAATTCAGTGGTGTTATACATATCAATTGGTATACTAATTAGTGTATCAACATATGTTATAACATTATCATTTTAAAATTATGAACTCACACATTATACAAATTATAAGGACTCAAAACTTCTAAAATTATGCAACATCATCTATTAATATACTAACTGATATAGCAATTACTATATATAGAATTATTTTTAAAAATTTAACAAATTTCAACACTCATTAAATGAAATAAATTATTATTAGAATAATGTTAGATGTACCAATTGATATACCAACTAGTATACCAATTGATGATGTGATATAATTTAAGAGATTTTTGAAATTTGTAATGTGATTAATGAGTGGGGTCAATAATAATGTCATAATTAGTGTTGATATACTAGTCAATATACTAATTAGTGCATGTAATACCACCGTTATTATTAATGAATTTTGTTAAGAATGCATTAAATATGGTTAATTACTGGCACTAGTCATAATACGAGGTGAATAAAGGAATTATATGTGTTGTATTAAACAAATGAAAAAAAAAAATCTAATGTGACTACAATACCCTTTTATGTATTTCTCTTCATTTTTATTTTATTTTTAGTTTTTTCTGATCCATTCATCTCCCACCCACCTATATATTTTCAAATTAATTAATATTCAAATATTATTTATAATTTTAAAATATTTTTTCACCTAAAAATTTATATTTTATTTACATTTTTCATTAAAATGATTCATAATATCTTTCATTACAAATGATTCGTTACATTTTTGCCAAATTTTTCATAACACAAATACTACGGTTCATTACTTTCACTTTTATGGTGAAAATCATACACTTTTTATTTTTAAATTTGACCACAACCATAGATTTAGGAATGAATCATTTTGAAGAGAAATGTAAATAAAATATTAAATTAAAATAAAAATAAATATTTAAAATTATAAATGATAATTAAATATTTATTGGATTAAATAACTTGGAAATACATTGGTGGGAGGTGAACGGATCAAAAATAGTAACAACAAAATAAAATGAAGAGAAATACATATAATGATATTGTAGTCATATTAGAAAATATATGTCTTTGGTTACTTTCTATGATAGAGAGTAATTAACCTTATTTAATGCATTCTTAATAAGTACCAAGGGCATTTGCTAACAAAACCTATTATTGACTAGCCAGTGACTTCCCTCCAGTTCCACATCGGCCTGGAGGGTGTTGTTGGGCCCGTGGAGGTCCACTACGAGTCCTGTTTTGATAATCTGAACCGTTCAATATGTAAAATTCGTCAAGTACTATATACCTGTAAAATATCACGTTGATCAAATATCGATAGCTATCTCTCGAATCAGTTTTCTGTCAACCGTTAATTTTTTCACTGTCCATTTTTTTAATACAAAACTTATTTGATCACACAACTATCAATATTTGATCAATGTGATTTTTTTACAAGCATATAATACTCAATGATTTCTACACATTGAACGGTTTGGATTATCGAAACGGGACCCGTAATGGGCCATCACGGGTCCAACAGCACGTTCTAGTCAGATCTGGGACTGGAGGGAAGCTAGATCCTATTGATCACTCAACAAATGCCTTACGGCTAGGGATGTAATTGGTTCGGTACGGTCGGTATTCAAGTAAAAAATTACACCGAATCAATAATATCGGTTTTATTATTTTAAACACCGATACAGGCCGCTTCTCCCATCAAACCGCACCGAACCAAACTGATTAAAATGGTTCGATTTGATGCGGTTTAATTGGTTTATGATTTTGCAAACTTGAGCAACTTTTAAATATAATCATCAATATATATAAAAACATTAAAGTAATTTGTCAACTATTTCAAAGATAATCTATCTATTTAATACATATTTTTCAATTCATAAATTAACAAAAATAAAAACAAAAAAAAGTTTGAAAATACTAAAGTTTCAAAAATAATGAGTTAGAGTTAAGATTATATATAATAAGAGTTTACAAATTTAGGTTATAAAGATGATAAGGTTAATAATTTATTATACTTATTAATATCATTATACTATTAAATTATATATATTATAAATACAATATATGTTGAAACGGTTGGTTTCGGTTTAGATCAGTACACAAGGCGCTTAAACTGATAAAGTCAAAAGCAGACTTGCCGGTTGGAAAAGGAAGCTGCTATCATTCTCAGGGAGGCTCACTCTTCTAAAATCTGTGTCCTCTGCGCTGCCTATGTTTTATCTTTCTTTATTCAAAATACCTGTAGGGGTAGCTAGAGAATTTGAGAAGCTGCAGGCTACTTTCCTTTGGGGAGGGCCAGTATCAAGAAAACCAATTCACTTGGTTAAATGGGATGATGTAACAAAGAATGTGAAGCAGGGGGGATTAGGTATTAGGAGAGTTAGGCTGGTTAATGATTGTATGCTACTAAAATGGTGGTGGAGATTTGGTTCAGAGAAAGATGCTTTGTGGAGAAAAATTATCTGCAGCAAGTATAATTTGAATGTAAACAGCTGGTATCCCTCTTTTTTCCCTAGTAGTAGGTTCTCTTGTGTATGGAAAGGTATCATATCTATACCAAAGATGAGGAATAGTCTGATGGTGTTTTATCTTAATAAGGTTCATATCAAGGTAGGGGATGGCAATAGAACCTTTTTCTAGAAGGATAAATGGTGCAACAATTCTTACTTGAAAGATGAATTTCCAATTCTTTTCAGATTGGTTTTGGAGAAGGAGGAAACCTTGAGATCAATGTATGACAGGAGGGTGCATTCAAGAGCTTGGAACTTTCAATTCAGAAGAAGGTTGTATGAGTGGGAAGAGAGGGAAGTTTGTAGGCTCAATTTGCTCCTGGTTCCTGCACCTGATCCATGTTCTGTTCTGGAGGACAAAATAGTCTGGTTGGCTGAAGGATTTGGCCTATTCTCTGTCTCCTCTGTTTATAAAAATGAAATTGCATCCCTCAGTCCCTCTCTTATTTCTTGTAAGTTTGTTTGGAACTCATTTGCCCCTCCAAAGGTTCAATTTTTCTGTTGGCTAGCATGGAAAAACAGAGTTAAGTCAGCTGAATTTCTACAGAAAATTAGAGTGATTCAAGCTACTGCTCCTGCTCTATGTGTTTTCTGTAAAGCTGAGCCTGAATCATCCACATAAGGCATAATTTTATACCACATTCTATAAGTTGTAGATATGCTCAATTTTATATCGCCAATTTTATACCATAAGGCATAATTTTATACCACATTCTATAAGTTGTAGATATGCTCAATTTTATATCGCCAATTTTATACCATAAGGCATAATTTTATACCACATTCTATAAGTTGTAGATATGCTCAATTTTATATCGCCAATTTTATACCATAAGGCATAATTTTATACCACATTCTATAAGTTGTAGATATGCTCAATTTTATATCGCCAATTTTATACCATAAGGCATAATTTTATACCACATTCTATAAGTTGTAGATATGCTCAATTTTATATCGCCAATTTTATACCATAAGGCATAATTTTATACCACATTCTATAAGTTGTAGATATGCTCAATTTTATATCGCCAATTTTATACCATAAGGCATAATTTTATACCACATTCTATAAGTTGTAGATATGCTCAATTTTATATCGCCAATTTTATACCATAAGGCATAATTTTATACCACATTCTATAAGTTGTAGATATGCTCAATTTTATATCGCCAATTTTATACCATAAGGCATAATTTTATACCACATTCTATAAGTTGTAGATATGCTCAATTTTATATCGCCAATTTTATACCATAAGGCATAATTTTATACCACATTCTATAAGTTGTAGATAGGCTCAAACTTTTTTTTTTTTGATCAGCAAAGAAATCTTTATTGATGAAATCATACAAAGTATGGAAAGGTACATCAATAAAGAGTAGCACTAGTTGGTGAGGGACCAACAAGCCAGCGAAACAAGAGGAGAAGAAAGCGGAGAAACACAACAGAAAACAACAGAAGCAGAAAACAGAATGCAGCCCAACTATCCCTCTGCTGGGGCACTTAGACAACACATACTGAAGGGGAAGCCCTGCCTTTACAGACCATAGCCAAGCAGGCCTCTGTACTGCCTTGACAGACCAGAAGCTGGAACCTCCCACTCTGCCGCCAAGCTGCAAACATACCCCCCAGGCTCCGGAAAGAGACCCAACAAACTGGTTACACACACCAGCAGACACAGATTGAGAACATCAACAGAATGCAGATTCTGAATTCTGAAAACATCACCACACTGCAGCCCAACTATCCCTGAAGGAGAAGCACTGCCTTCACAGACCATAGCCAGGCAGGCCTCTGTACTGCCTTGACAGACCAGAAGCTGAAGCCTCCCAACAAACTGGTTACACACACCAGCAGACACGGATTGGCTGGCCAGCAACCACAAAAGGCATAAAGCAGGCCACACGATGGGCAGCATTCCAAACACACACACCACAGAAGCACCAACAAACCAGCAGCAGAGTCCTAACTACAAGAAGTCACCTGATTCAGGTTTGCCACTACGTCATGCACTGAGTACTGAAACCTGGGCAGCCCAGACTTGGCCCACAGCCCAACCCTAACTTTCACTATTTCACCAAGCGCTTCCATATTAGGCTGACTTCCTTTAAAAACACACTCATTTCTTAACCTCCATACTGACCATAACATTGCAATTGGGACAAGTCTCCAAATCCTCTCAACTGACTTCTTGAATTTTGTACCCATCCACCATAACAGCACACCATCAACTGTAGCAGGAATGACCCAAGATACTCCCCACCATTGAAGCAGAGATGACCAAACCTTCCAAATTTCCGTGCATTGCAGGAACAAATGATCCACGGACTCTGGTTCCAGCTTGCAGAAAAGGCACAGATTCTCCACATCTCTGCTTAAGGCCCTACACCTCTGTAAAAGACTAATGGTTTTAACCCTTCCCCTCCATGCCAACCAGCTTAAAAATTGAGCTTTTGGAGGGGCCACACCTCTCCATAACAGATTAGGAACCTGCAATTTTGGGCCTTGAGTCTCCTCATACCATTTCCTCATTGAGGCCACTGTGAAATTACCTGAAGGAGATGCAGTCCACTTGACTGAGTCTGGCAGCTCCTCAACTTGGAAATACATTGGTGGGAGGTGAACAGATCAAAAATAGTAACAACAAAATAAAATGAAGAGAAATACATATAATGATATTGTAGTCATATTAGAAAATATATGTCTTTGGTTGCTTTCTATGATAGTGAGAGTAATTAACCTTATTTAATGCATTCTTAATAAGTACCAAGGGCATTTGCTAACAAAACCTATTATTGACTAGCCAGTGACTTCCCTCCAGTTCCACATCGGCCTGGAGGGTGTTGTTGGGCCCGTGGAGGTCCACTACGAGTCCTGTTTTGATAATCTGAACCGTTCAATATGTAAAATTCGTCAAGTACTATATACCTGTAAAATATCACGTTGATCAAATATTGATAGCTATCTCTCGAATCAGTTTTCTGTCAACCGTTAATTTTTTCACTGTCCATTTTTTTTATACAAAACTTATTTGATCACACAACTATCAATATTTGATCAATGTGATTTTTTTACAAGCATATAATACTCAATGATTTCTACACATTGAACGGTTTGGATTATCGAAACGGGACCCGTAATGGGCCATCACGGGTCCAACAGCACGTTCTAGTCAGATCTGGGACTGGAGGGAAGCTAGATCCTATTGATCACTCAACAAATGCCTTACGGCTAGGGATGTAATTGGTTCGGTACGGTCGGTATTCAAGTAAAAAATTACACCGAATCAATAATATCGGTTTTATTATTTTAAACACCGATACAGGCCGCTTCTCCCATCAAACCGCACCGAACCAAACTGATTAAAATGGTTCGATTTGATGCGGTTTAATTGGTTTATGATTTTGCAAACTTGAGCAACTTTTAAATATAATCATCAATATATATAAAAACATTAAAGTAATTTGTCAACTATTTCAAACATAATCTATCTATTTAATACATATTTTTCAATTCATAAATTAACAAAAATAAAAACAAAAAAAAAGTTTGAAAATACTAAAGTTTCAAAAATAATGAGTTAGAGTTAAGATTATATATAATAAGAGTTTACAAATTTAGGTTATAAAGATGATAAGGTTAATAATTTATTATACTTATTAATATCATTATACTATTAAATTATATATATTATAAATACAATATATGTTGAAACGGTTGGTTTCGGTTTAGATCAGTACACAAGGCGCTTAAACTGATAAAGTCAGAAGCAGACTTGCCGGTTGGAAAAGGAAGCTGCTATTATTCTCAGGGACGCTCACTCTTCTAAAATCTGTGTCCTCTGCGCTGCCTATGTTTTATCTTTCTTTATTCAAAATACCTGTAGGGGTAGCTACAGAATTTGAGAAGCTGCAGGCTACTTTCCTTTGGGGAGGGTCAGTATCAAGAAAACCAATTCACTTGGTTAAATGGGATGATGTAACAAAGAATGTGAAGCAGGGGGGATTAGGTATTAGGAGAGTTAGGCTGGTTAATGATTGTATGCTACTAAAATAGTGGTGGAGATTTGGTTCAGAGAAAGATGCTTTGTGGAGAAAAATTATCTGCAGCAAGTATAATTTGAATGTAAACAGCTGGTATCCCTCTTTTTTCCCTAGCAGCAGGTTCTCTTGTGTATGGAAAGGTATCATATCTATACCAAAGATGAGGAATAGTCTGATGGTGTTTTATCTTAATAAGGTTCATATCAAGGTAGGGGATGGCAATAGAACCTTTTTCTGGAAGGATAAATGGTGCAGCAATTCTTGCTTGAAAGATGAATTTCCAATTCTTTTCAGATTGGTTTTGGAGAAGGAGGAAACCTTGAGATCAATGTATGACAGGAGGGTGCATTCAAGGGCTTGGAACTTTCAATTCAGAAGAAGGTTGTATGAGTGGAAAGAGAGGGAAGTTAGTAGGCTCAACTTGCTCCTGGTTTCTACACCTGTTCCATGTTCTGTTCTGGAGGACAAAATAATCTGGTTGGCTGAAGGATCTGGCCTATTCTCTGTCTCCTCTGTTTATAAAAATGAAATCGACTCCCTTTGCCCCTCTCTCATTTTGTGTAAGTTTGTTTGGAACTCATTTGCCCTTCCTAAGGTTCAGTTTTTCTGTTGGCTGGCATGGAAAAACAGAGTTAAGTCAGTTGAATTTTTACAGAAAATTGGAGTGATTCAAGTTAATGCTCATGTTCTGTGTGTTTTCTGTAAAGCTAAGCCTGAATAATCCATTCATGTCCTGCTGCATTGCTATTTTGCATAGAAGGTTTGGGCTGTTATGATGGATTGGTGGGAATTGCAAGGGGCTCTTCCAGGTTCAGTCGAAGGTATTCTTCACTGGTGGGATTGTGCGAATTTGAATAGGAAAGAAAAATGGATATGGAAAGTCATTCCCTTGGCTGTCCTATGGTCTTTGTGGAAGCTTAGGAATGAGTGCATTTTCGAATCTGCTTCGCCTCAATTAGTGGAACTGTGCGAGTTGATTAAAATCAGAATTGCTCTATGGCTCAAACTAAGATTCAAGGACTTTCATTTCTCTGTACAAGACTTTTTAAACAATCTGAGGCAAATCAGATTGAGTTTGGGGAGCAGATATGTTTTGGGCTGCTGATATTAATGCTTTTCTGTTTTGAGCAGTTCTGTTTTGGGCTGCTGTTCTGGGATGCAGTGGGGGTTGTACATCTGTATTATGCAGGGCTGTTCTGCTGTTCTAGGTTTGTTCTATTCTGGGTTTGTTCTACTGTTCTGGGTTTGTCCTGCTCTGTCTCTTTATTGGGCTCTGCTTGTGTTTTCTGAACAAATTGAGGTATATCACCTATTGCTTTGGGTGTAAATTTCAGGCAACCTTGAGGCATATGAATGTAAATTTCAGGCAACCTTGTTCTGGGCTGCTGTCTTGAGCTTCAGGTTCTTCTCAATACAATGCATCTGTCTGTGTTCTGCTCTTGGTTTCAAGATGTAGGTATGCATTTGCATCTGTTATGGCCTGGTGAATCTCTTGTTGCTGCCCCTGGAAGTGTTCTGATGGTGCGTGAGGAGCTGTGTGCAGGTCCTTGTTCTGCTTGTTCCGTTTGGGTTTGGTTCCTCTCCAAACCCCTTTATCTCTTTTTTTGATGTAATCTCATCTTGATGGTTTGATTATCAATAAAGGTCTCTTTTTGCTGTTTCAAAAAAAAAAAAAAAGGTGCTTAAACTGATACCAAATCGAAAATCGAAAAAAATCAAATTTAAAAACTGCACAGACCGACTCTTGTTAAAAAAACAAACCAAATATAGCCGGTTGGATCAGGTTCAATCGGTTTGGTCAGTTTTTTCGATTTTTCTTATATCTCTACTAATAGCTTTTGTTAACATGATCAATGGTAACTCCAGAAATTTTGATAGATGGGTCACTCCAAAAATTTAAGTTCCACACATTTTATGACCAGAAAAAATTATAAACTAATTAACATTTGAATTTCTCAAATTTAAAGTAGAACAATATCTAACAAAATACAATTGTCTTAACAAAATAACTATATATATAAGCTTTTATAATTTCGAGGAGATATCAATGTTAATATATATTTTTACAATTGCATTCGATAAGTTGCCATTTTTGGGAATCATTGCATGATAATCTCAATGTCATTAGTGTCAATCACTTCATTTTTTATATGTGTGATGAAGCAATTATTCAAACATTGATATCACATTTGTTCATGCAACCGATTCTTTATATATTTCATTTTCGAGAAAATTCTTTTAATGGTCACAACCAATATAAATAATGTTAATTTCATAAGCAAATAATGATAATGTTAATTTCACAAGCAAATAATGAGTTCTTACTAGATTTAAATTTCTAATAAATGAGTTATCTTTTCTTTCTTTTTTTTATTGGGAATGTTTTTTACCATAAAAAGTTTTTGAAAAATGTTAAAGGCTTTAAAATTTCTACAAAATATCTCACATTGATGTGAACGCCACCGTTATGTGGGGTGACTTTTAATAAAATATTTGATAGAGATTTTAATATCCCGACATTACTCTAAAAAGTTTTTTTTCCAATGGTTCTTGACACATTAATGGGTTGATGGGACCCATCAATTGTTTTATCGGGTTACCCCGGTTAAGAAAGGTAGTACAATTTATTCTTATTTGTATGGAAAGTAGTAAAAGTTTTTAAAACAATTAAAATTAATTTTTTTTTATATAGAGACCAAGACATCCACTTTATATTTTTCTCAATTTCATCCATTAATTTCCTTCTATTATTTTATTTTATTATAATTATACATTTTCTTTTAATTTGTAACACATACCATGATGATATAATTCTAGATAAAGTATTTTTATTTATTTGGTTTATTATTTTTTGAATTCAATTGAAATGAATTTTTATTTTCATTTTTTGTTGTAATATAATAACATGAGATTTTTTTTTCTTTTTTTTTTTCTTGGGGGGAAGGGGGTTTAATATTATTGCATTAATGGATTGATATATAATTGTAAGTGAAATTCATCAATCCATTTTAAGGAATTGTTTCTACTTAAATGAGCTTCTAAATAAAGAAAAATTATTATTTTTATTTATAATGACATATTAATATTGTTTTATTTTTTATTCAAGAGGGTACTACAATTTTATTTTTTTTATAAATAAGTGAATTTCTTTTTTTTTTTAATAAATAAGTGAATTTCGGTATTCCCAAAGTGAGGGTATTTTGTCCACAAAGAAACTATCTAGTTTTTTAAAAGAGCGGTACTATTAGTATCCCATGAATTATTTTGGACCCCCATTTATTTAGACCCTCACTTATAAATTTTGAAACCCTTAAAATTTATTTCCTCCCAAATAATACCAAAATTATCCTTGTAAAAACATTCCACCTATTGAACGCACATTCCCCATACTCCAAAAAAACCCAAACAAAGCCCACGAAGAAGAACAAGAAGAAGAAGAAGAAGAAGAAGAAGAGGCAATGTGATTACTATCTCTGCTGCCTCATCTATCATTGTCACAGTCGGTATGCACACACACACACTCTCTCTCTCTATATATATATATTTACACATAATTTCTTAGTTTTCTCATAATAATTTCTTCTCTTGCAAAAAAAAAAATATAATAATTCATTTAGTTTTCTTAGTAAAACAGGTCCAAACCCATGAATAATGTTCGATTACCTGTTTCCGAATAAATAATAAATGTTCGATTACCGGTTTCTGAACAAATAAACAATGTTCGGGCCTATGTTTCCAAATTTCTGTCATATGTTTGGGAGTTCAGTCCTAAAAAAATGACAAACATATTTTATTATTTTTGCTATTTTTTTCAAGAAACTTACCCTTATAAAGCCAATCTCTTCTGAGCTAAGAACAACATCGAAGCTATGAACCTCATCTAAGCTTTTATTGTTGTACTCCTCTCGTCTTATGGAGTTGTGGTTGCTAGAAAAATTTTCACTCATTGTCATTGCCAGAGAATTTTAAGTAATCAAATACACTACAAGAAAAAGCAAAATTGGCGACTAAAAAATCCCCTTTCGTCGCTAAAAGTAGCATTTTCGGCGACTAAAATGGATTAGTAGCCAAAAGTGAAGACTTTTGGCGACTAAAACAATTTAGTAGCCAAATGTATACGTATTGGTGACTAAAAATCAGTTTGGTCGCTGATTATATGGGTTTTAGTGACTAAAAAAATTTTAGTAGCCAAAAGTGAAGGTTTTTGGCGACTAAAAACATTTAGTAGCCAAAAGTATAGGTTTTGGCGACTAAAAAATAGTTTGGTCACCGATTATACGTGTTTTAGCGACAAAAATAAATTTTGTAGCCAAAAGTGAAGCTTTTTGGCTACTAAAAAAAATTTAGTAGCTAAAAGTCTACAATTGGCGACTAAAATTATTGGTCGACCAAAATTATTCGTCGCTAAAAGTGTTTCTTTTGGCAACTAAAACGTTTGGTCGGCGATTCATTGACTATTGGCGACTAAAAGATTAGTCGGTAAGTGTATAATTTTAAAAAGTGTAATTGACTATTGGCGACCAAAATTTTGGTCGCTAAAGACCTGTTTTTTGCCGACTAAAACTTTTTTAGTCGCCAATACCTTCCCCGACCTTGTTTTCGCGACAAAACCGACGACTAAAAAATTTAGCCGTGGAAACTAAAAAGTCGACTTGTGGCGACTAAAAATTTAGTCGCCAAAGGTGCTTTTTCTTGTAGTGATAGCTGCCACCGTTATCGCCAGAATTTTGCCGCTAAAGGATTTTTTAAGGTTTTGAGGGTGGGTAAGTTTTGAAGGTAGGATTTGGAAAAGATAGATGCGTGCTGATGGAGGTGGGTGCTCTCATAAATCCTAATTCATGATGTAGTGGGTGTATAGCTTTAATTGTGTGATGGGGTGTCCCAAAATTAATGATGTCCTTTGTAATAATTTTACTTGAGGTTATTATTGTAATAAAAAAACATTAAAAAAATTAAAAATTAGTGAGTCCAAAATAATTTATGGAGTGCTAATAACAACACTCTTTTGAAAATTATCACATTTACATTGCCCCCTATAAGTGGAGGTAGTTAAACTCATTAATTTTGGCGACTAAAATTATTGGTCGCCAAAAGTGTTGCTTTTGGCGACTAAAAGGTTTGGTCGGCGATTCCTTGACTATTGGCGACTAAAAGATTAGTCGGTAAATGTATAATTTTAAAAAGTGTAATTGACTATTGGCGACCAAAATTTTGGTCGCTAAAGACCTGTTTTTTGCCGACTAAAACTTTTTTAGTCGCCAATACCTTCCCCGACCTTGTTTTCGCGACAAAACCGACGACTAAAAAATTTAGCCGTGGAAACTAAAAAGTCGACTTTTGGCGACTAAAAATTTAGTCGCCAAAGGTGCTTTTTCTTGTAGTGATAGCTGCCACCGTTATCGCCAGAATTTTGCCGCTAAAGGATTTTTTAAGGTTTTGAGGGTGGGTAAGTTTTGAAGGTAGGATTTGGAAAAGATAGATGCGTGCTGATGAAGGTGGGTGCTCTCATAAATCCTAATTCATGATGTAGTGGGTGTATAGCTTTAATTGTGTGATGGGGTATCCCAAAATTAATGATGTCCTTTGTAATAATTTTACTTGAGGTTATTATTGTAATAAAAAAAACATTAAAAAAATTAAAAATTAGTGAGTCCAAAATAATTTATGGAGTGCTAATAACAACACTCTTTTAAAAATTATCACATTTACATTGCCCCCTATAAGTGGAGGTAGTTAAACTCATTAATCACATTCTTAACATGTACTCTTAGGCCATGTTTGTTTGACTCCATAGGATGGAGGAGATTAAGAGTACGGTGAGATTGAGTAAGGAGATTATTAGTGTGGTGGTATTAGGATGGAGATGTAAGATAAAGAGTGTTTGTTTGTACACCACCGGATTAGTAATACTATAGATAATATTAATATATTTTAATCTTTAGTATTTTTTTAATGTTATAATTTATTTTATTCTTTTTGGTTCTAAAAAATATAAATTTTGCATAAAAATATTTAAAAATTCACTAATCTCCTCACTCAATTTCTAATCCCAACCCCACTATGAGATTGATAGTCCTAACAATAGGGGAGATTACTAGTCCAAGGGGATAGTTAATCCCCCCACTCATGACCCCAATCAAACACTCTATAGATAGGTCCCATGGACTATTAATCCAATCCCCCTCACCAAAGAGCCAAACAAACATGGCCTTAGGGTACATGTTAACAATATCTTTAAATAATAAACTAAAATAGAAAGTTATTAAATATATTTAATTTAATTAATAAGTCAAAAATAGAATGCTATTGAACTCATGACAATTTAATACAACATTATTAAATATGCATTAAGAAATTAAAATTACAAAATTCAACACAAATTAATACAATAATAACTATACCTTATCAAGTGTACCAGGGCACTTGTCAATATTAGCCTTTAGATAAGGAGTAATGGTAGGGATACAAAAAAATCTGTCAAATGTTTTACCAATGTGAACTCACACTCATGTTGTGAGATCCACATACATTTAGAAAAACTTTTAATAGAAATTTTAGGACCTCTTAACATTTTTCATAAATATAATTAAGGCTCTATTTACACGTGTATTTGTGTGTCATTGATGTTTTGTAGACTATTCTAATTGGGCCGCTTCATTATTTAACAACAAAATAATATTGTGAAACTTAACAAACCTTACAATTTGCTATTACTATTTAATAAGTCATTCATGTTGGCATAATACTTCTTTTTTCTTTCTTTTTTTTCCTGAGATAGCGTTAGTACATTAGTATAGTTAGATTATAACTGAAAGGTCGCCGTTGCTCCATCAATTCGAACCCTTAACATCCCACTTACCTAAGATGTAGCTACTAGACCATTGAAGCACACCTCAATGTCTTATGTTGGCATAATACTTTACTTTCTTTGTTTTTGCAGAAAAAAAAATATTTTACAGTTATTTCATAATCAATGAAAAATAAATTTATTGGAGTAGAAAATATTTTTGTTTTTAAAAGGTAAAGAAACATTTTCTTAACTTAAAGCTTACCAATGCAACCACATTAACATCATTGTTGTCACTATCACCATCACAATCTGTCTACCACCGGCACATCCCAACTATCACCATCTCTACCACCACTATCACTTCATCATGACAACTGATACAACTAGGATCTCGTTAACAATCTTTTGTGTATAATAAATAAATTGAAACAAAATCAAATAAATAAAATAAATAACTTACAGAATTTATTTTATCGAACTAAATGAAAAATAAAAAGATCAAGTCGAGTGTGTGACACTCTGTCCTTAAGACAAATTCGCCCTACAATGGTTCTACCGGTAAAGTGGTGTCCATCTCTCAGGATACGATGATCTTCACATATTTGTAATAGCACTCCAAACAAATTTGTCCGGTGAACTAAAACCTTGTATTCTATACTCTCTTTATTTTTTCCCTAAAAATTATATGAAGAATAATGCAACTAAAAAACAAAATAGGACAGGAAAAAGGAATTTTTCAGATTGTTTTTTCCAATGTCCAAGACTGCTGAAAAGGTTGGTATACATAGACAAATTAATCTGACCCGAACAGGTACAAAAGAAGTGAACAGGTATAGTTTTGAATTTGAACAGATGTTGTTTGAATTCAAACAGATCTGCAAACTGTTTCAACAGATTAATTGTTGGGCAGTTTGAAAACTGTCCAGAAACTGCTGGCAGTTTAAATCTGTTAGGGAATTCGGATAGTAGAGGTAACATATGGATAGAAAAATTTGAATTTAAATTCAAATTATATTAGTGCAAAATTTAAATTAATTTTTTCCCGCAAGAATTTAAGAAAAATTCAAATAAATTTTGTCCAAAAAATTAATATTAAAACCAACTCGGCCCACAACCCACACCCGCGCCCGGCACGACTCAGCCAGACAGACAGCGGCGACGGAGGCAGCTCTCACGCGCGTGTGTGGTGGTTTGGGCTAAGGTTCATTTTGTCCATAACTCCTCATTTCTACAAACTTGGGGTGCGGCCCAACCCAAGTGTTGTAATCTAGAGTTTATATACACACAAAAGATCTCTTAAAGTTTCAATATGGGACAACCTATTTCAAAGAAACCCGCATTTACTTCTTTAACTGTACATTCTACGAACCCGAAAACGACATCAACTTCTCATTCACTCATAAATAGTTTTGACGAACCGTCTTCACCGTGTGACTTGCCATGCGGTAAGGAACACGTCACCTCTTCGGACCCATTCCAAAAGACGTTTGGGGCCCACTCAATTTTAGGCTAAAAAATGGCCCAAAATAAGCATATATAAAACCAATTTTTCCAACAATCCTCGACATGAATGGAATTTGACGGAGAGAAAATACAACAACATGATCTAATTACAGAGAGTATAGAAATTCGAAATATTCTGCAAAAGATAGGTAGCTTTTGGCTTTGAACCTTCCCTTGTGAGACACTATCGAATTTACTAGCTAATCAGTGAACATGATATCTTGAACTGTTCAACCGTTTGTGTAAACCAAGACAATAGAACTCACACAGTATATCACCAGACACAGTTTAGTTCTCATTATTGTGTTCATTTTGGCCCTGAACAACCTAGTCTTTTATGAGTGCTTTAAAGAATAGTAGCCCCTCATAAATCTCATAGAACCGACCCAGTTTACACTTACATAGGTGATTCTTATGAAGAGTATCCTACCATAATCCACTAGGTTTACCTATATATAAAAATCATTAAAAGTATTAATTAACCTAAAACGCTGCAGACATCACTATTTTATCATAGAAATGGGTAGGAGTTTGACTCCCTAGTGATCTTTCTGAGTCATACACAACTCGGTTGTCCCTTTGAACCTCAATCTTGGGATCTCCAGTCAACTAGGTTGGATTGCCGTTATGGTAACTCCTATTTAATAGGCTTAAGTCTCATTCCCCTCGATGAATTCTCAACTAGCTCTTTTGCTAACCCTTTTGGTTAGTAGATCCGCTATGTTTTCTTTAGACTTCATATATTCAATGGAAATAATTCCATTAGAGAGTAGTTGTCTCGCGGTGTTATGTCGACAACGAATGTGTCGTGACTTACCGTTATACATATGACTCTGTGCTCTATCAATTATTGATTAACTATCACAATGTATGCATATAGCAGGCACCGGTTTTGGTCACATTGAAATATCCTCAAGGAAGTGGCGAAGCCATTCTGCTTCTTCTCCAGCTTTATCTAAAGTTATAAATTCTGATTCCGTAGTAGACCTCGCAATGCAAATATGTTTGGAAGATTTCCAAGATACAGCCACCCCACCAAGAGTAAAGACATACCCACTGGTGGACTTCGAGTCTCTAGTATCCAATATCCAATTTGCATCACAATATCCTTCAAGTACTGCTGGATATCTACTATAATTCAACCCAATGTTACGAGTAAATTTGAGGTATCTTAGAACCCTTATATTTGTTTTCCAGTGTTCTACTCCTGGATTAGTTGTATATCTACTTAATTTACTTACTGCATAAGCTATATCCGGGCGAGTGCAGTTCATCAAGTACATTAAGCTTCTAATAATTTGCGCATACTCTAATTGAGAAATACTTTCCCGTACATTCTTAGATAGAAACAAATTAACATCTAGAGGTGTCTAGCAAGATGATCATCATCTTTGCTGAATTTGTCAAGTATTTTCTCAATGTAATGAGACTGTGACAAAGCATATCCTTTTGATGTTTTAGTAATTTTCATACCAAGAATTATATCAGCAATGCCCATGTCCTTCATGTCAAAATGTTTATTCAACATTTTCTTGGTAGTTTTAATTATTTCACTATTACTACCTATGATGAGCATATCATCTACATAAAGACATACAATGATATAACCTTTGTCTGTGTTTTTAATAAAAACACATTTATCACACTCATTAATTTTAAATCCATTTGACATAATTGTTTTGTCAAATTTCTCATTCCATTGCTTTGGCGCTTGTTTTAAACCATATAATGATTTAACCAATTTACACACTTTCTTTTCTTTTCCTAGAACAGAAAAACCTTCTGGTTGTTCTATGTAAATCTCTTCATCTAACTCACCATTTAAGAAAGCGGTTTTCATATCCATTTGATGAATTTCTAAATACTACAAAGACGCAATAGCAATTAGCATTCTAATGGATGTTATTCTAGTAACCGGTGAGTATATGTCAAGTAATCAAGACCTTCTTTTCGTCTAGAACCTTTGACCACAAGTCTTGCCTTGTATTTGTCAATTGATCCATCTGCTTTTATTTTTCTTTTGAAAATCCACTTGTACCCAAGAGGTTTACAACCTGGTGGCAAATCCACCAATTCCCAAGTGTGATTTTGCAAGATGGATTCAACTTCACTGTTGACAGCTTCTTTCCATAAAGGAGCTTCAGGACTAAACATAGCCTCTTTAAAAGTTAAAGGCTAATTTTCGTAATTTTCATACCAAGAATTATATCAGCAATGCCCATGTCCTTCATGTCAAAATGTTTATTCAACATTTTCTTGGTAGTTTTAATTATTTCACTATTACTACCTATGATGAGCATATCATCTACATAAAGACATACAATGATATAACCTTTGTCTGTGTTTTTAATAAAAACACATTTATCACACTCATTAATTTTAAATCCATTTGACATCATTGTTTTGTCAAATTTCTCATGCCATTGCTTTGGCGCTTGTTTTAAACCATATAATGATTTAACCAATTTACACACTTTCTTTTCTTTTCCTAGAACAGAAAAACCTTCTGGTTGTTCTATGTAAATCTCTTCATCTAACTCACTATTTAAGAAAGCGGTTTTCATATCCATTTGATGAATTTCTAAATACTACAAAGACGCAATAGCAATTAGCATTCTAATGGATGTTATTCTAGTAACCGGTGAGTATATGTCAAGTAATCAAGACCTTCTTTTCGTCTAGAACCTTTGACCACAAGTCTTGCCTTGTATTTGTCAATTGATCCATCTGCTTTCATTTTCCTTTTGAAAATCCACTTATATCCAAGAGGTTTACAACCTAGTGGTAAGTCCACTAATTCCCATGTGTGATTTTGCAAAATGGATTCAACTTCACTATTGACAGCTTCTTTCCATAAAGGAGCTTCAGGACTGGACATAGCCTCTTTAAAAGTTAAAGGCTCATTTTCTAACAAATATATTAGAAAATCTGAACCAAAAGATTTTGAGGTTCTAGCACGTTTACTACGCCTAAGTTCCTCTTTCTCATTTTGATCTATCTCTTGCTATTGATCATTACTAGTAATAGCATCAAAAGATCTTTTATTAGTACTAGTCTCTTGTCCAGTCTTATTTGGAAATATATGTTCAAAGAATGATGCATTCCGAGACTCAATAATAGTATTTACATGCATTTCAGTATGTTCTGATTTATAAATCGCAAACCGATATACGCTACAATTCTTGGCATATATAACCAATGAAAATGCAATCAACTGTTTTAGGACCTATCTTAGTCTTTTTAGGACTAGGAATAGCCACTTTAGCCAAACACCCCCACACTTTTAAGTATTTGTAGGATGATACTCTCCTATGCTACAATTCATAAGGTGTTTGATCCACTTTCTTTTGGGGCACCTTATTAAGTATATAATTAGCAAAAAGTATTGCTTCTCCCTACAAGTTCTGAGGTAATCCAGAACTGATTAACATGGCATTCATCATTTCTTTTAAAGTTCTATTTTTCCTTTCAGCAATTCCATTTTACTGAGGTGAGTAAGGAGCGGTGGTTTGATGAATTATTTCATATTCTTTACAAAACTCACCAAAAGGTGATTCATATTCACCACCTCTATCACTTCTTAGTTTTTTGATTTTCTTACCAAGTTGATTTTCAACTTCATTCTTATATTGAATGAAAGTTTCCAAATAATAAACATAACTATATCTAGTATAGTCATCTATAAAAGTGATAAAATACTTTTTCCCACCTCTAGTTTGAATTGATTTAAAATCACAAATGTCACTATGAATTAATTCAAGTGGTTTTGTACTTCTTTCAATTGAATGAAAAGGAGTTTTGGATAATTTTGCCTCAACACAAATTTCACATTTATGATTTGAATGAATGTCAAATTTAGGTAAACATTCCATATTAATTAATCTACGTAAAGATCCATAATTAACATGTCCAAATCTACCATGCCATAAATTTGAAGACTCAAGCAAGTAAGAAGAAGATGTATTTTTATTAATAACTGAGGGTACAACGGTCATTACATTCATCTTGAAAAGGCCATCGGACATGTAATCTTTTCTTACATACATTCCATTCTTAGTGAGTACAAATTTATCACTCTCAAACAGTAGCCTAAACCCATTCTTACTCAACAAAGACCTGGAAACAAGATTCTTGCAAATGTCCGGTAAATGCAGCACATTGTTGAAAGTGAGTTCCTTTCCAGATGTCATCTTGAGAACAATCTTTCCTTGTCCTTCAACTTTGGAAGTTGAGGAGTTGCTCATAAAAAGTTGTTCACCATTGCCCACTGTAGAATAAGATGTGAACATCTTTTTGTCAGCACAGATATGGCAAGTAGCACCAATGTCCACCCACTATTCTTTAGGATTTCCGACAAGGTTGGTAACACTTGGGTGTTTTAATATATTGGAAGGTGTGTTTAATATCCTTATTTTTATCTTGGGAGTCTTTGGAGTTGTTGTCTTTTGGTTTTGAAGGAGTACAATCCGATTTAAACTCATTGGGTTTGTTTGTTCACGTTTGTTCTTGTCAAAAGTTCCTTGGAAACTTAGAAACCCTATTAAGGGTCGACACCAGCCTTCCTAAGGGTCGACCCTTACCTGTTGGTGAAGTTTCTAGAGGTGTTGCTGGAAAATAGGGTAGACACCAGTCTGGGAATGGTCGACCCTCTTATGTTGCAGAATTTCTGTGTTAGTTGCTGGAAAATAGGGTCGACCCCCTCCTGTTTAAGGGTCAACTCCCTTGCTTGTTGCCAGATTGTCTTTCTACCTAAAGGGTTGACCCCTGCGAGTTTTTTTTCAGAATTTTGGGCTTCGAATGGGCCTTGTTTTGGGGGGTTTTTGGACTTATCTTTTTCATTGACCTTAGAGCTATCATTTAATACTATAAATAGACCCAAACCCCACCTCTCTCATAATTTTCTCCTCTTTTTCTTCTCAAAACCGAGAGTCTCTCTCTCTTTCTCTCAAAAACTCACTTTTTCCACTTCAATCCTTAGATCTACACTCTTAGAGGTGTCTTCTCACCTTGATCTTTTGAGATAACTTGAAGATCTTGTCAAGGGCTCTCTATTGGTTCGAGAAGTTCGTGGCCTCATCAACCTTGAGTATTTCGGGTTTTCTTCCTCACAACTTGAGGTAGGGACACTTTTACCTTAGTATTTCTTTGTTTTGAAGGGATTTCATGATATGGTTGTGATTTGTGAATTACTTGGAGAGTACTGTTGGATCAATCTCATGTTTTACATAAATAAACCATTTTACTTGACTCTTGCTTGAGATTTCTTTACTCTCTCTTTTCAAAACATGTATATAAATGTTATCACAAGCCATATCTATTTGAGTTAAAAACACCACATTGAATGGGGAATTTCCTTGATTCATGAAATATTGTGAAATATAATAGATGAAGGACGTGGATGTTGATGTAGTAAAAGAATTGTAGCTTGGATGTTATTTGTTTTTCCTTAAATCTTGTGTTGCATTCAACTCTTGGGTAATGTTTTATGGTTGTTGATGGAATAAAACATGAATGAATTGTTAATTGTGCATGAGTTCGGGTAAGAGTCGGTTTTCCAAATGTGGTGTTGTGTTGGTACCCGCACGGGGAGTTTAAAAAGGTGCCCAAATGCCCTTCTAGGCTTATCATTAGAGGAATGTGGGAAAAATGTTTTTGGGTGTCCACACAGTTCTACCGTATGATAGCCGGCAAAAGTGGAAAAACGGATGGTTTTCTTTGGGGTGCCCACACCTTGCCATATAATAACCGGCAAATGTGGGGGTGGTTTTAAAAACAAAAGTAAAGGGTGTTTTAAATTAGACTCTTACAAGTGGACTCATGGTTTGCGTTCTATGGTCGTGAATGTTTGATTGTTGTGTTTGATGACATGAATAGTCACTTTTATTATTTGGTTGACATGGATCTGTATGTTTGTTAAGGATTACATGTAAAGGTAAATTTCCATGTAATGTTTGGTCGCGATGATACTATAATCTTATTCAAAGGATTAAATACTTTGTTAAATGTGTTCCTACTGGGCATATAGCTCAACCCTATCCTATCTTTTTCAAGAAATGATGGAGTTCCACCTCCATAAAGGATTGGTCAAGCAATAGCTCCTTTTTGGAAAAGTTGATCCATGTGTATTTTGTTATTTTGAATTGAAATTTTTGTAACAAGGTGTAGACGTCCCCGAACGCCCCGGGAGGAGGAACAAGTCCCCCTGTTACGTTAGATATTGGGCTCACTACAGTTCAGGACTCAAAATGTCACGGTTCTTAATCTGAACCAAAGAGTCCAAATCCGGGAAATCGTTTTGAGAAAACAGATTTTTTTTGAAAGAAGTGCCAAACATGGACTGCTTTGCCAGATACAGAGTCACCACCTAAATATTTTATTTTGGAGAAATTTAGGAAACCCTAACTCGTTGCCTAAGGCCACATGTCCGTCATCACCAAAGTTGCCTCGGCTTGGGAACTTGGGTACGATTGGGGAAGGTCACTTCGGGAGCACCCCCGCTCGCCCGATCAAAGATCGGCCTCTACTAACCATGATATCTAGTTTTTGAAAACATTATGCGTTCTTATTCCGGTTATTAGCCTAGATTTACTATGTGACGCGCACAGCATACAAGTATAGACTGGATCGCCTGAATTGGAACAAAACGTTTCATGTTTGTTTATTTGAAAATGGTTTGATGGTGCTACCCGCAAGTAGGCTAAGACGTGGATTTGCCACCCTCGGGTGGGCTTAGAAAACATGATTTTGCCACTATCTAGTGGGCTAAAAAACTCACAGTCAATGAATTGTTCCAATTCAAATAACCCAACCTTCACCCACAGGCATTCAGGCAGTTATATCACATAAGCATATAGCCTCATGGTAAGCATGCTATCATGGCAGTCACTCACACACATGCAAGGATGCTGAAGCGTAAAACTTACCAAGTACTCCAAGCCAAAACAGAAAATCCATGCATGATCCTAATTATACAGAAATGCCTAATGCAACGCATGCAAAAAAAATGCAACTATAGCAGGCTCGACTATTCTAAACATGGCATATGAAATGCTACAACTAACATGTATTCAACTTGGAATTGAAAATACAATGCAGTTAGTATGATGCGCCGAGCCCGGTGCATGCAAGACAGATGAATGAATGCAAACATGCTATCATACTGTATGTTAATTGAAACATGCCCTAATCTAACCATCATAAGCGGTTAAATAAAAGGGAGAAAGACGTGGGGTTGGAAGACATACATTGCACACACGCACACTTATTACAATATTACCCTCGCGTAGAGAGTCCGAATAAATAGTACAGTCCCAAATAAATAATTACAGTCCAAATATGTACAAAACCCTAAGTAATTAACAAATTAAATTAGGAAAACAATAAATTGGCATGCAAGCCAGGGACTGCCTCAACTCTGCTCCGGATGATGAAGGACGCATGCTCGGGTTGCATTTGTCAGAAAATTCTCTACGATGCCCCGGTTTGCCTCTGTTCGTAATTTTTCTTGGAATGCGTGCCAAGCTCCGGAAGGCTGCTGATTTCTTATTTGCTACAACAGAGAGCAACAAATGGGCATGACAAAGTATTTTCACATATGTATGCATGACTACTCTTCAGGGGAGCGTAGTCCTCGATCCTCGTGCCACTAATCACGCATCTCAATGCATGATGGCCGAGGAGTCGATTTGCACGACTCAATATGAAATGAATGCACATATGGACACAACAAGGCCTAGACTCCATCACGGGTAATCCGGAGTGTCAGCGACTAGGAATTGAGACACGTTCCGTCACTAGGAGTACGAAACGTACCTCGTTTCCCGTGCTTGGGCTAACTCCTATCCCAAACACAATGCAATATGCATGATATGCATGAGTGCAATTAAGATACAACCTAACATGCATAATACTATGAAATGGCATACACGATGCACGAGGTAACATGGCATACACAATACGCTAACATACAACCTAGAATACACAATGTTAAGAAATGAAATGGCATACACAATGCACAATGCACAATGGACTTACACCAACACGAGTGGACCTCAGCCACACTCACATAAGTAGCCATAAGATGAAAAATGAGACACTCGAGATGCGTGCACACATGCACGCAAACCGAGGACCGATCCTAAGGCACAAATGCCACTCTAACAAAGCATGGCAAGGCACAAAATATGGCATACAAGCGTGCAAGTTTCAGTGCTGAAACATGATGCAAAACAACCCCAAAACATGGAAACATGGCACCCGATGCATGGAATGGCCCCGAAACACAAAACTAGGCACATGCATTGGCCTATAGCTATACAAAACATGCATTATTTGATCATGAAGTCTAAATAAAGAAGCAAGAAAGTCCCAAAACATGCATATTCCCAGTTTATATGAAGTCTAAAAAATGAACACAAATAGGGCTAATTTACCATGCAAAAATGGCCCCAAAATAGAGATTAAACACAAAGGGACAGCAGCTAGCCCCAAATGGCAAAGAGCCCTTCAACAAGGTTTAAGAGGGGCTCAAAAAAAGTCACTTTACAGTTTACATCAAGCCACGAAAATAATCACAAATAAGGCCAAACTATCATGCAAGAAAAGGGCCAAAAGGGGGGGAGGGGGTAAAGAGACAAGTGATAGCTGCTGGCCTCAAAAAGAGGATAGCCCTTCAACAAAGTTTAAGAGGGACTCAAAACAAGACATTTTACAGTTTATGGAAGGGTCCAAAACAGTTCACAAATAGGTCTAAAGTACTATGCAAAAATTGGCCCAAAAGAGAGATATAGAACCAAGTGGCAGTAGGAGACCTCAAATAGTATGAGGTCCTTAATAAAACATTAAAAGGAGCTCAAAATATGGCTATTTACAGTTTGGGTTGGAGCCCAGAAATGATCAAAAACTAGGCTAATATATCATGCAAGATTAGGCCTTAAGAGAGAGATAAAGAAGAAAGTGGTAGTAGGAGACCTCAAACAGCATGAGGTCCTTAATCAAACATGAAAAGGAGCTCAAAATATGGCTATTTACAGTTTGGGGCGGAGCCCAAAAATGCTAGAAAGTATGGCTTAGATACAAAGAAAAATAAGGCACAAAAGAGGGAAAATGGGACTCACCCTTGTAGAACCAAGCTTCAACAACTTTTGGGTCAAGTTTGGGAGCTCTTCACCTCTGGAAAGCAGCCTCAAGTTGTTGGAATGGAGGGTGGAGGCCTTGTGCTATGGGGTGTAGGGTAAATGGTGTAGGACTTGAGAGGTTTTGGTGCTTGGAAGAGAAGGAGAGAGAGGATCAATGCAAGAGCCTAAAACCAATTTTTGTAACCCCCAAAACAGGGGCTGGGGGGCTGGTTTTATAGAGGAGAAGGGGGGAGAAAAGGGGGGGAAACCATTTCAAATTTCCCCCCAAAAGGCAGCCCCCCAGATACAAAATCTGGGGGAAAACAAAATATACAGCTGGAACACATTTGAAGAGGGGGTTCAGGCCGACCAGGTTCAGAAGGTTTAGGTGGCCGGTCGACCAGGGGTCAAAAGGGTCAAGAATGATTGTTGGTCGGCCACCCCAAATTGGTGGCCTCCCATGTGTGTACAACACAGCTATGTGGAGAAAAATTAAAAAAAAAAGTGAACCAGGAGGGAGAAAAGCTAGCTTTTTAGAGGGGTTCAAAAGGGTTAGGAATGATTTCAGGTCGGCCACCAAATATTGGTGGTCTCCCAGGTGTGTACAACACAAATATGGGGTTTTGGTTTGAAGAAAATGGCCCCGGGGTGGTCAACATTGGCTTCCAAGTGAGGAAAAACGGGCGACGGAGAGCGATGAAGAAATAAAGCTGGATTTTCTGAACAATTGCTGGCCTCCCACCCTCCGACAAGCTTTCCAGCCATGAAAGTAAGGTCTCCACCAAAAATGAACCAAAATCGATGCAAGACGGAGGTTCGGGGGACCGAAACGCGCGGCCCGGGGCCCCGAAAATGGGTTGTTAAGCACCGGAGGTGGCGTTCAACCACGAAGTTGGTTTCTCGGGCCACAGTGTCCTTCAAAAAGGAGGAAATAAGTTTCATACCAAAAATCGGAGCAAACGGAGGTGGTTAGGCGGTCCCGAACCAAGGCACATAGCCTGTCGGCTCCGAAAAACCAGAAACCGAGCTCCAAACGGGAAAAATGGCCTACGACCACGAAACGTAGCCTATGGCCACTGAGAGATGATCTACGAGACCTCTCCCTCCCTTCGGGAAGAGAACACAAAGAAAATAGAGCCGGGTTCACAAATCGAGGCAAGGCACGAAAGAGTCCGGAAGTTCGGAGGCAAGGCTCGTAGCCGAGATTCTGAAACTTCCGAACGAGCACAATATGCAATATCACCGAGCGCTCAATCAGTGACGTCTGAGTCTTAAGGTCAGTCAAAAATGGGGTGTCTACACAAGGCTATTAATTTATTTTGTTGTAATTGTACGCCCTAGAGGCTTATATTTTGTAAGGTCACCTAGTTTAATGAACTGGAATATAAATTCTGAACATTATGGGAATGTATACGGTGAATTGTAACCTCTTATCTCTTAGTTCAATGAGAAGGTGGACTTTTTGGGTATATTGTTGTATTTGTTTGGGCGTATTCTTGTGGGAAAATTTCAGAGCGTTACAAGGTTTGCCTCGGAAACAACTGTAGAAAGATTGATGTCATCTACACTATTGGAAATATTGTCCACTTCGGTCATATGGGCTTGAGCAAGCTTCTTGCTTGTTTTTCTTTTGCTTTTGCCTTTGCTACGGTAATCTTTGACCTGATGTCCCTCTTTGTCACAGATGTAATACTTGCCATTAAACTTGTACTTTTTAATTTTCCCTCCTTTAGAGCCTTGTAATAAACTTTCTCCAGAAAACTTTTGTTTCTTTGCTTTTGGAGCATGTTCCACCACATTTGCCTTAGACTCCATAGGATGCTTATCTGCCCGCTTTTCGGAATTGCGGTTGTCCTCCTCAATCCTCAAACGCACAATTAATTCTTCTAAAGACATTTCTTTGCACTTGTGTTTGAGGTAGTTTTTGAATTCTTTCCAACCTTGTGGTAATTTCACAATTAAGGCTATAACTTAGAAGGATTTACTGAGAGATATGCCTTCTCCGTGAATGTTATACAGAATGAGTTGGAGATCTTGAACTTTGCTGATCACAGTCCTAGAATCAACCATCACAAAAGTCTAGAAATTTGACAACCACAAATTTCTTTGAGCCGACATCTTCCGTTTTGTACTTTTTCTCCAAAGACTTCCAAAGTTCTTTTGCTGTCTTGATAGGACTATAAACGTTGTATAATGTGTTGTCAAGTCCGTTCAAGATGTAGTTCCGGCAAAGGAAATTAACATGTTTCCAAGCATTAACCGCAGCAACCACTTGCTGGTCGGTTTCATCCTCTTTCAAAATAGGAGCATCCTCACGGAGAAAACGAGCCAGGTTCAGAGTTATAAGATAGAACAACATTTTATGTTGCCATCTTTTAAAATTAGTTCCTAAGAACTTCTTTGGCTTCTCACCGTGATTTACCGATACTATCACAGCAGAAGAGGAGGTTGGCACAATTGCAGCCACCACACTAGTACTTGTTTGAGCATTTGTTTCAGTAGCCATGAATTCTAAATTATAAAACAAAATTATAATTAGAATTTATACTATACAGAAAATTAATCCAAATTCACAAAATTAAATTTTGTAAAAATAAAAGAAACAAGAATGTAACTTTTATTTTTCAATTAATTTGGAAATAAAATAAAATTTTATTTAACCAAATTAATTCCACACAGAAAATTAAATTTCTGTAACACTTCAATAATTAAAAAAAAATGAATTTATTTTTAATTAATGAACACTCAGAAATTATTTAAGAAAACCAAAATTAATTTTTGACAAACTTCACAAATAAATATTCTGAATTGTTAATGACACCAATATATTGCTACTGGTTGTCAAAGAGAATAGACAGTATATTACTACTATCTGTCAAAAAGTATATTACTATTATTTGTTTTCCAACCAAAATATTATTTTGTAAAATCACATAAAATAATTTATGTATGATGAAGAAAGAAGAAAGGAAATAAACGAAAAATTCTGTAAACAGAATAATTCGAATCTGTCTTAAGATTGTTGGAACAATCTTCTGTGTACAATAAATAAATTAAAACAAAATCAAATAAATAAAATAAATAACTTACATAATTTATTTTATCGAACCGAATGAAAAATAAAAAGATCAAGTCGAGTATGTGACACTCTATCCTTAAGACAGATTCACCCTGCAACGGTGCTAACGGTAAAATGGCGTCTATCTCCCAGGATATAATAATCTTCACAAATTTATAGTAGCACTCCAAACAAATTTGTCCGGCGAACTAGAACCATGTGTTTTATACTGTCTTTATTTTTTTCCCTAAAAATTATATAAAGAATAATGCAACTAAATAGCAAAATAGGATAGCCAAAAGGAATTTTTCAAATTGTTTTTTCCAATGTCCAAGACTGCTGAAAAGACTGGTATATATAGGCAAATTAATCTGACCCGAACAGGTACAAAAGAAGTGAACAGGTATAGTTTTGAATTTGAACAGCTGCTGTTTGAATTCAAACAGATCTGCAAACTATTTCAACAGATTAACTGCTGGGCAGTTTGAAAACTGTCCAGAAATTGCTGGCAGTTTAAATCTTTTAGGGAATTCGGACAGTAGAGATAACATATGGATAGAAAAATTTGAATTTAAATTCAAAATATATTAGTGCAAAATTTAAATTAATTTTTTCCCGCAAGAATTTAGGAAAAATTCAAATAAATTTTCTCCAAAAAATTAATATTAGAACCAACTCGACCCACAACCCACACTCGCACCCGGCACGGAAAGACGGCGGCTGCAACGCGCGCGCGTGTGATGGTTTGGGCTAAGGTTCATTTTGTCCATAATTCCTCCCTTCTACAAACTTGGGATGCCCCTTGGGGACCAACCCAAGTGTTGTAATCTAGAGCTTATATACACACAAAAGCTCTCTTAAAGTTTCACTGTGGGACAACCCATTTGAAAGAAACCCACATTTACTTATTTAATTGTCCATTCCACGAACCCGAAAACAACGTCAACTTCCCATTCACTCATAAATGGTTTTGACAAACTGCCTTCACCGTGTGACTTGCCATGCAGCAAGGAACACGTCACCGCTTTGGACCCACTCCAAAAGACATTTGGGGCCAACTCAATTTTGGGCTAAAAAATGACCCAAAATAAGCAAATATAAAACCAATTTTTCCAACAATAACAAGTGCCCTAGGGGCATTGGATTAAGGCAAAATAAGTGTAAAACCCAATATACTTTGTATTAGTTGTAGAGTGGTGCTATACAAACAAAACATTTGACAAACTTGGTTTACACACTGGTGTGGCATGCCAAGGTGGCTTCCTAAATCGGCTATTAAATAGTCAAATAAGATAACAGCAAAAAAAAAAAAATAGCTTGTGCGTTTTTTTTGTATAAACCATCCATATTCCACTTTTGATAGATAATGTCCAAACCTTTTGTATTCCCTTTTTGATTTCTCAAAAGTTCCCGTATCCCCATTACTTCCAAGCTAAAGAACAAAATCAAAGCAAGGAATTTTCCATTATTAGAATAGAAATCTATTGACTTAGAGAAATGTCTTGTGGTAAGGAAAGTGGTGAAACTAACGAAATATATGAGTGTAACTTTGAAGATATATTAGATGTCAGTAAGAAGATAGAAGCACCAAAGGTCGAAATGACGTTCGGCTCAAAAGATGAAGCTCATCAATACTATGCATCTTATGCTTGACAAAAAGGTTTTGAAGTCATGATAAGAAGCTCAAGGCAGGGAGACAATGGAAGTATAAAATATTTTACACTTGCATGTGCTCGTACGGGAAAAACAGGATGTACCTCATTGAACTCTTTTAAGCCAAACCCAAAAATAAATAAAAATAATAATAATAAAAATAAAAAATAAAAACTAGGGGTGCAACTTGGGCGAGCTCAACCCGAGCAACTCGAGCCCAGCCCGAATTTTTTTAAGGCTTAGACAAAATATTTTTAAATTCGGTACATTGAGCAAAGACGTCAAACAACCCAAGCAACCCGAAGCCCGAATTATACATATATGGATATATAAAAATATTAAATATACATATAAATTATTAGCCCTTACATGATATTAAAGTAATTTATGTTATTAAATCATATTGAATATATATTATATATACAAATAACATAAAATCGTACTTTTTTTTTTATTTTTATTTTCACTCATAAATTTTAAGGACTACTATAGTGGCATCTCTCTTACATTATATAAATTATTTTGTTTTAATGGTATTAATGATTTTCTATAAATAAATAAAAAATGTAAATAGAGTCAAATTTTAATAATTTAATAATGTAGCTACAAAAAAAATACCGAAATTCATTTACAATTCGGGCAATTTGGACAACTCGGGCAATTCAGGTTTAACTTGGGTCGAGCTTGGGCAAACAATCTAAGGTTACAATTCGGGCTTGGACGGGTCTCAGTACAACTTGGGCTGGGCTTGGACAACCTCCCAACCTGACCGAACCCGCCCGAGTTACACCTCTAAAAAAAACAGCTTGTGAAGATAAAATGTAGTATCATGTTCTGATGGAACATTTAGCTTGTCTAAATCTATGCTTGAACATAATCATTCATTAAGTCCTCGAAAGGCACGTTTCTTTCGAAGTAATAAGATGATGGGTACGCATGTGAGAAGGAGGCTAGAATTAAATGATCAAGCTGGAATAAATGTGAGTAAAAATTTAATTATTTAGTTGTTGAAGCTGGAGGTCATGAGCATCTATCATTCACTGGAAACATTGTCGAAACTGCATTGAAAAAATGAGGCGATTAAGAATTGGAACTGGTGATGCTGAAACAATTCGCACTTATTTCACTAAAATGCAAAACAAAAATTCCAGTTTCTTTTATGTAATGGATTTAGATGATGATGGTCATTTAAAGAATGTGTTTTGGGCTGATGCAAGAGGTAGAGTAGCAAACGAGTCTTTTGGAGATGTTGTTTCATTTGATTCGACATGCCTAACTAAAAAATATGATATGCCCTTTGCTCCGTTTGTTAGGGTGAATCATCTTGGGCAATCAATTTTGTTGGGATGTGGTCTCTTGTCGAATGAAAATACGGACACTTATATTTGGTTATTTCAATCGTGGTTGGCATGTATGTCTGGGAAAGCACCAAAAGCGATAATTACAGATCAATGCAAGGCTATGCAATGAGCTATTGCAAAAGTGTTCCCAATGACTCATCACCGATTACGCTTGTGGCATATAATGGAAAAGGATCCAAAAAAGTTTTGTGGATATTTGAGATATGAATCAATAAAAAATGCTCTGCATAATATTGTTTATGATTCAATAACTCCTAGTGATTTTGAAGAGGGTTGGAAAGAAATGATTGAAGAATATGGTCTGGAAAACAGTAAGAGCTTGAATGCATTTTTGATGGGTATGTTAACTCAAAGACTACCTTGAAACAGTTTGTTGAACAATATGATAATGAATTACGAAGCAAAGTGGAAAAAGGAAACCGGGTAGTTCATGCTTCTTTTCATTTTAGAATCCCATTGATTACTAAATTCGATATTGAAAAACAATTTCAAGAGATATATACCATGGCAAAGTTTAAGGAATTTCAAGATGAGTTGAGGGGATTGATTTATTACGATATATCTTTTGTTAAGCAAGAAGGTTGCATTTTTACTTTTGAGGTTCAAGATAGTGTCAAAGTTGGTGACTCAATGAAGGAGGTCAATTTTAGCGTATACTACAATGAAAAGGAATGTGAAGTACATTGCTTGTGTCATTTGTTTGAGTTTCGTGGTATTTTGTGTAGGTATGCAATTGTTGTGCTTAATAAAAAGAAAGTGAAAAAAAGTTTCATCTCGTTACATTCTGTCCCAGTGGAGGAAGGACTTGAGACATAGACATTCTTTCATCAAATGGTCATAAAATGTTCATACAATGATCAAGAAACTAATGAACAACTACAGCAGTATGATAAGTTATGTAGCTATTTCTATGAAATTGCTGAGATTGCTACAGAATCTGAAGAAAAATGCAACCATTTGATGAGTTGTTTAAGTGAAATAAAGGAGAAGATGCAAAAAACTGATGATCAGTTGATTGAAAGCCAATGTCCATCTTTGTCTCCTTGCAATGAAGAGTTTAATGGAATGTCCAAACCATGTACTAAGGTGCTTAGTCCACAGCCAGTGCGAGCTAAAGGACGTCTGCCATCAAAACGCAAGGAGTCTAAAATAGATCAATTGGTGAGGAAGAAAAAGGTAATTTATGTATTTATTTATATTTTGTAAGTGTGGTTGGGTTTATTTATTTATATTTTGTAATTTTGGTTTGGTTTGTTTGGTTTGGTTTGGTTTGATTCTCTAAAAATAAGATTATATTTGATATCAAAATCATTGTAGCAGGCATCTAAAGGGGAAAAAAAAAGCAAGAAGTTCAAGGTGAATTGTACCAATTTTAACAAAAACAAGTTTTTAAATCAAAATGTTGTGTGGTATCCATTGTTAAATTCCTTCTATTTTTTTCTTTTCTTCTTTTTAATGATTTCCAATAATATATCCAATTTGGCAAGATTGTTCAAACAAGTTAAGCTTAGCAAATGATTGTGATGCTCCTCTATATACATCACATTTATGACAAGAGAGCATGAACCATATGGTTGGAGGTGTAAGCATGTATATCAATTATTCAAATCCTAATGGAAACCCAACACAAGGTGTTCCTAATCCATTTTGGAGTGGTTATTATACATGGGTGTAATTTTGGCCCGTGGCCCACGGATGTCCTGAAGCCCACCCGCCTCCCGAGGTAGGCCCGAGCCCAAGCCCAGCCCGAGACCTTAGGCCTAGGCCTAGGCCATCGTTTTGAAGCCTGGCCTGCTTGGCCCGACCCATTGACCTGCTCAAGGCCCGCCCAAAAGCCCAGCCCGTTCGGCCCACTCAATACCTAATGTTATTTTAAATGGAAAATAATAAAATTTTGGTGGAAAAAAATTTAAAAAAATTTTAAAAAATTGTTTAGGCCCGCCCAAAGCCCAAGTTCAAGCCCAAGCCCAAGCCTAAGCCCAGGGGCCCGACCCACTGGCCCGCCCAAAGCCCGACCGACCCACTGGCCCGCACAAAGCTCGAATATCCCTGGGCTTGGGCATAGTTTTTCTAGCCTGTGGGCTGGCCCGGTCCGATTTTTTGGTTGGAGCCCGCGAGGCTCGACATGGGCCCAGCCCGACCCGAGCCCGGATGGGCCCAGCCCGGGCCAAAATTACACCCTATTGTTATAATGGAGTAGCTGCAAGCATTCCCAATTTAATTGGGAACCATCCACAGGTACTAAAAAGTTTATGCCGGGCCGGGCCAAAATTACACCACTATTGTTATAATGGAGTAGCTACTAACATTCCCAATTTAATTGGGAACCATCCACAGGTACTAAAAAGTATATGCTTATGATATATAAAATTCATTAGCTATCTTGATTTAAAATAACTATGTTTCCAATTTATGGATGGTTTTTGTATCCTTACCCAATTCACTATATGGCGATGAGAAATTAACTAGCACTGCCAATCAGTCACTTGCATGCTTTATAGGTATTGGTTGGATAGTTTATACTAATCAAATTTATTAAAATTTATTTCAATTGTATGACTAACTAGTTTATGTTCATCAGGGAATTCATTTTATGCCAACAACTTCAAATGATGATGGCTTTTTACCATGAAATAAAGGTATATAACACTGTCTTCAAAATTTTCTTTCTTTCTCACCATATACAGCTACGCTTCTCTAAGAAATTTATTATTTTGTTTAGGTTGAGTTCTTCAAATCATACATTCAAGTTACAATGGAGAGGGAACGATTCTGATTCAGAAAGTTGATTATTTGGGCATATTTAGTGAAAAGTTTACTAGCATGGAGTAGATCTATTGAACATTGGATTTTTGTCATGTATTTTGTTCGATATTAGATTTATTGAACATTAGGCTTTTGTCATGTATTTTGTTCTATAAACAAAGAGATGATGAAATCCTTATTTTCATATTTACAGCAAGTTTGTTCCTTGTCTTGTTCCCTTATATTGTAGAAGTAATTTAATTATATTTGTAAAAGAATCTTACACTGCAAGGGAGGCTCCTTCCTTCATAGTGTGGTTCCAATGCAAGGGAGGCCTCTTCCTTTAGACTAAAACAATCATCGAACAATTGATGAGCAAATTAATGAAGTTTGGTCCATATAACTCATGCTTGAGCAACACATCCCTACGCTTCTCACAAACCAAATGCTGAACAGTTGTTGAGCAACGAAAATAGAAATGCTTAGTTTTCACTATGATGTAGCTAATCCAAATCAATCTCAACAAATTACTTAGAATTAACAAACACCAAAAAAACAAAAATCTAACAAATATTACATAATGAGAATAAATTTAATTCGATCTCAGCATCAACAACAAATTTGAATAGATTTTCTAAAATAAATAAAAATACAAGGAACAAAGAGATACTTCCTTTACCCAAACGTAAACAACTTTTAAGGAACAAAAAATACATAGTCTCATCAGTCACGAATCTCGCCTCAAAGTCGATTCATACTCCGGTGATAGCTGCAGGTTGAAGATTTGGCTATTTACCATCTCCAACATCAAGGGAGTGACGGGGCAATGTTGATAAATCAACGAACCAATGTACAAAAACACACTGCAAATCTGTACACTACAACAAATTGCACATTTGGCGACTAAAATTGGCAACCAAAACAATTTTAGTTGCCAAAAACAACATATTGGGCGACTAAAACCCTGATTTAGTCAGCATTAGTTTAATCTTTTTAGCTACTAAATTATTTTAGTTGCCATATACCATTATTGGCGACTAAATTTAATTTTAATCGCTATTTGAAACCATTTTGCGCAACCAAAATTTCATTTAGTCGTTGTATAATAACATTTTACGACAAAAAAAAAATTGTCTCAAAAAATGGGTGTATTTTGATGAATTTTTGGCGACCAAAGCCCAATTAGTCGTTGTATATTAACCATTGCCGAAGAAAATTTGAAATTAGTAGCGAAATAGGATTTTTTTGGCGACCAATTTTTAGGCGCTGTTAATGATATTTTGCGACTAATAACCATTTTGTCGCTAAAGCTTCGAAATTTTTTAAGAGGGAAACTAATTAATATTCGCGCCCAATATATATTATGCAGACAGATTTTTGTTCTGTTTTCACTCACACACCAACATACAGAGCAGTCGACCCCTCACCTCACCATCGCTCACCACCGCCGATCATCACCATCGCTGGCCACCGGCGGTCCCCACCACGACCACTGCAAATCGGCCCCACCACTGATTACAAGTATTTGTCTCTCGTCTCTCTCCCTCTCTGTCGATCTGGGTCTATCCGTATCTCTTTCTTGTCGTCTCTCCCGTGCTCGTGTCTAACGATTTCTGTAGGGTTTGTATACGTCTTTTTTCTTTCATTTTCTGTTGATTTCATAAACAATTTGTTAGGGCTTTTTCTAATTTTGTGAAAGGGTTTGGTTGAAATTTCAGATTGGGGATTTTTGATTCTCGATTTTGGATTGGTATTAGATGTATAGGAGTGAAAAATGGTTTGAGGCTTTCAAAATAATGGGAGGTTAACAACTATGTTTCAATGAAACTTCTCTATAATTCTTTGAAATATGGAAGGTTCTTATAGTTTATAAAACTTTAGAGGGTGACTTGAGCACTTATTCTACAGAACCATGCTAGCTACATATCTAAACTTAGTTGTTTAGAAAAGGCCTAATTTTTTTTTTTTTTGGGTGCATAAGTCAGGTCTTTAAGGCGAAAACCCCATAAAGAGAAAGCAAGACAAAGAAAATATTAACATCAGCTAAATAGTGTCCAAAGCTGACCGTATAAGATCCATTTTATCCTCGTCTTCAACTGCTCTTAATTTGAGATGGTAACGACTACTTTAACATTTACTAGTAACATTAATGGTTGAAGTCTACTGTTCTTTGCAAAACTAACATGGATAACAGCAACAACAAAATGAGGGTAAAACATATTTGTGGTGTTGGAGCAGAAATATAGCTGTTGTCTCATCTAAATACCAACATACCGTCGATTTTTTGGGCTGCTGAAACGAAGAAAGGAAAGAGAATCAAATTTTTATCTCAAGTTAAACAAAGGCAACACATATAATGGTTAGAGAATCAAATTTTAGTTGGGTTCTAATCTTAAAAGACACCAAGGGCTATACACTTATAATTAATAGTTATAGTTTGATAGCCACTTCTTGTCTTTGCTGTTACAATGCTTTTTTGTTTACAAAGGCTTCAAAAAACAGGCTTCTATATGAAGTATATTTTTTGTTCATTGCTCCGTTTCCATGGAGGGGAAATTCCAGAAAATTTGGGGTACTAGTTGTTTACTAATGTAATGGTTTGAGAACCGTGACTTGTCATTCTTCATCGGTAACACCTCTGATGTGATTTTTCGTTTTTTGTTTTTTGTTTTTTTTTTTTGAAAATTTGAAGCTTTTTAATGAATTTGACTGAAGTTTTTTTTTTTAATGAAGCAGCAACCAATACTCTCACATCTTTCATTAAATTTGTTTGTAATTTGTGTCTTGCTTCCCCTTTTATAGCAGGGCGAAAAAGGTTAACTCGTGTACGAGGACCTACATTAGGCAAAGGAGTGCAGAAAAAAATAGTTCGGAAAAAAGGAGAGAAATTACATGTGTATGTCAATTGGGCGTTGAACGCAATCATAGGAAAGAATGCCACCCCAGCGACGAATGAGTTGGGATTGCAAATTAGACGATTATGCCCTCTTCAGAGTGTGAAGTCATGGAGAAAAATCGATCAAAGTACCAAAGATGCGGTCGTCCAAGCGGTGCTAGTAGGAGATTCATCTTGCCATAATGTCTTGATTATGTTATTTGTAATTGCTTAAATTAATTGATATACTAATTCTCTTATTATGTTTGTCGGACAAGTTTGTTATCGGCGATGATTTTGATAATGATGAACAAGCTCAAGAAATCCTCGATAGAAAGGCATATTTGCTATACAAGGATTGGAGGTACAATCTAAAGCAAGAGTTCCTTGAACCTGAGAAAAAGGGTGTTGATGACCCCTATAGTCATCGGCCTAGTGGAGTGAGTTTGGAGGACTGGAAATGTCTGATTGATGTTGCTTGGAAAAACGAATCTCACTTGGTAACAAATTAATTAGAACCCCCATTCTTGAAATTAATTTATGTGTTAATATGTAAAAAAAACCTTTACTAATTCTTCTTAATTTTGAAATTTTGTGTGTTTTTTTTCTTGTTAGAAACGCTCTAAAGCTGGTAAAGCAAATAGGGGTATGCTCCCCTATAATCATACAAGTGGATCGCGATAATTTCCTATAGCAATGTTGCTTATGGTGAGAAGTAGTTTTTTGTTTAGTGATGTAATAGATGATTGATTCTTCTTAATTTTGAATATTACTATGTACGACTTCATTAATGGAATTTTTTCAAACCTAATAGGCAAATGAGGATGGAGATATAGATTTCCCTGAATTTTATAAGAAATCACACAAGTGGAAGAAGATGGGAGACTGGATTGACCCCTAATGTGGTGAGCTACATTTGAGTATTGAATGTTGAAACCAATTTTGTTGCATATCAATTAGTAAAGTTGTTTTCAATTCCTTCTGCCATCTTGACTTTATTGTTTTCTTGCCATGACAGGATGATATGGTGAATCTACAAGTCGTAGCCACTGATGTGGAGTTGCCATTGACCCACAAAGAACTATCAAGGCAAGTGCTCGGGGCAAAAAAAAATTACTTGCGTGGATGTGGGATAGGCCCACAACCCTCTTCCACAACTTCTAGTGCGGCACAAGCACGTGATAAACATATGGAGTCAATGAGAGCGGAATTTTTGGTTCTTCGTGAGGAGCGTCAAAGAGATCACGAGGAGTTGCTGAAGGAGAAAGATGAGTGACAAAGAGATCACGAGGAGCTATTGAAGGAGAAAGAGGAGCGCCAAAAAGATCACGAGGAGTTGATCAAGGAGAAAGAAGAGCGCCAAAGAGATCGGGAGGAAATAAATTATGAGGGAAAGGGAGGAGCTGATGAAACAAGTCGAAGAAGAAAAAAAAGCATGAGAGGCACAACAAGTACAACTCAATCATCTGAACGACATGGTGTCATGGCTTACAACCCTCTTGGAGGGTTCAGATGGTCATCCTACTATTTGGTAAACATAATTTTATTGATAAGCTAATGCAAGTTCTACAAATACATGGATCATATTGGCATAGAATTGTTTTCTAAAGTTGCTATGCAAATTTTTTTTTGTTATGTGCTTCGAATAGGTTTTGAGGCATAATGCGAGTAGACTTTGCAGCAGACGGACCGTAATCTGATTTCCGTAAGGTAACCACATGATTTCAATGAAATATTAAGTTTCCCATATTAAGGGTACGATAAGCCTATGACTATGAGGGCAGTTACTATATTAGGAGGCCCATCTAATTGAATGCCATTTTAGATTTAAGAGTAATTGAATAAACCAAGTGTACTTGGAATGAATTTACAATTACAAATAGCATTTTGCTGAGCTACACGTCTCACTAATTCCACTATAAAATTAATTTTTGTTGCCTAAAAGGGATGGTAATACGTGAAATAAATTAATGAAAGCCTCATTGTGCATTAGAGAATTGGACAAATTATGAGCTTCATTATTGTCATATTGGAAAAATATATTAGTTCAGTTAATATTAGATCTCCTAGGTTATTTGTTGTCTTACCAAAACGCCGTAAACTAAGTTGGAAAAGGCCTTCGAGGGCCGAAAATTGAAAGCAGCCTCTGAACCACTGTAGAGATGGAATGGGTAGCTTCCTTGTGTCAAATACGACCTGTGGGGACATACGGGACGTAATTAGCACTTATATGTTGGGAGTTGGTGTGAAAAACACCGTAAACTTAGCCGAAAAAGGCCTTCGAGGGCCCAAACTTGAAAGCATCCCCCGAACCACTGTAGGGATGGCACGGGTAGCTTTCTCATGTCAAATAGGACCTGTGGGGACATACAGGACGTAATTAGCGCGTGTATGTTGGGAGTTGGCATGAAAAACGCCATAAACTTAGCCGAAAAAGGGCCCTTAAGGGCCAAAAATTAAAATCAGCCCCCGAAGCATTCTACGGATGGCACAGGTAGCTTCATTGTGTCAAATAGGACCGGTGAGGACAAACAAGACATAATTAGCAGGCATACGTTGGGAGTTGGTGTGAAAAACGCCGTAAACTTAGCCGAAAAAGACCTTCGAGGGTCGAAACTTGAAAGCAGCCCCCGAACCATTGTAGGGATGGCACGGGTAGCTTCCTCATGTCAAATAGGACCTATGGGGACATACGGGACATAATTAGCACGTGTACGTTGGGAGTTGGCGTGCAAAACGCCATAAACTTAGCCGAAAAAGGCCTTTGACGGGCCAAAAATTCAAATCAGCCCCCGAAGCATTCTACAGATGGCACGGTTAGCTTCATTGTGTCAAATAGGACCTGTGGGGATAGACGGGACGTAATTAGCACGTATACGTTGGGAGTTGGTGTGAAAAACGCCGTATACTTAGCCGAAAAAGGCCTTCGAGGGCCGAAACTTGAAAGCAGTCCCTGAACCACTGTAGGGATGGCACGGGTAGCTTTCTCATGTCAAATAGGACATGTGGGGGCATATGGGACGTAATTAGCACGTGTATGTTGGGAGTTGGCGTGAAAAACGCCATAAACTTAAACGAAAAAGGCCTTTGACGAACCAAAAATTCAAATCAGCCCCCGAAGCATTCTATAGATGGCATGGGTAGCTTCATTGTATCAAATAGGACCTGTGGGCATAGACGGGACATAATTAGCATGTATACGTTGGGGGTTTGGTGTGAAAAACGCCGTACACTTAGCCTAAAAAGGCCTTCGAGGGCCGAAACTTGAAAACAGCCCCCGAACCACTATAGGGATGGCATGGATAGCTTCCTCATGTCAAATAGGACCTGTGGGGACATACGGGACGTAATTAGCACATGTACGTTGGGAGTTGGCGTGAAAAAGGCCATAAACTTAGCCGAAAAAGGCCTTTGACGGGCCAAAAATTCAAATCAGCCCTCGAAGTATTCTACGGATGGCACGAGTAGCTTCATTGTATCAAATAGGACCTGTGGGGATAGACGGGACGTAATTAGCACGTATACGTTGGGAGTTGGTGTGAAAAATGCCGTACACTTAGCTGAAAAAGGCCTTCGAGGGCCGAAACTTGAAAGCAGCCCCCGAACCACTATAGGGATGGCACGGGTAGATTCCTCATGTCAAATAGGACCTGTGGGGACATACGGGACGTAATTATCACGTATACGTTGAGAGTTGGCGTGAAAAATGCCATAAACTTAGACGAAAAAGGCCTTTGACGGGCCAAAAATTCAAATCAGCCCCCGAAGCACTCTACAGATGGCATGGGTAGCTTTCTTGTGTGAAATAGGACCTATGGGGATAGACGGGATGAAAACAGCACGCATACGTTGGGAGTTGGTGTGAAAAACACCGTACATTTAGCCGAAAAAGGGCTTTTGGGGCCTGAAATTAAAATCAGCCACCGAAGCACTCTATGGATGGCAAGGGTAGCTTCCTCGTATCAAATAGAACATGTGGGGACAGACAGGATGTAATTAGCACCCATACGTTTGGAGTTGGCATGATAAACGCCATAAACTTATCCGAAAAATGCCTTTCGGGGCCGGAAAGCTTATAAATGTATACTAAAGCTTATATATTTCATCTTATAAATATATATGTTATATAAGACTCTCTATATATTTAGTTTTATGAATAAAATACCAACACATGTAAGTAGACTTTGTGAATAAAATACCAACACATTTAACCATCTGAATTGTAACCTATTTGTGACTTTCGATCATGATTGCCAAGACATGGACTATATATCATCATCTGGTACAGCATCACTGTTGTGGTTGAACAACTTCTGGTTGAATTGGAATTTTAAGTGTTTTGCTCAACAAAAGAATGATTGTGAAGTTGATTAAAAAAAAAGAAACTTTTGGAGCTAATAAATGAGACCAATGTCATAATATTTTCATGGCAACTGTGAATCTGTGCTGATCATTCAACTTTAACCTTCCTCTCAGTTTTGTAATTTTCTGAAATGGTATCTATGAACATATATTGTGGTGGAAACAAAATGATAGGTACTTATTCACTCTGTTTTAGTGAGAGCCTTATGTGCTGGTTCATTATTTTTTTTGTTTATGCATAGATACATGATGGCAGGTGCAGAGGGGAGGGCGCATGACATGGGGTCCTACCCCCTCAAACGTTTGTACATACCTTTTTGTTGAAAATTTTTGTTTACAATGGAACTAATGGGTATAATTTTTGTTGTGTAGATGGCTTTTGGCATTGACATGTAGATCTTTTATTTTTTTTGTTCGGAAGATAATTCATAGCTTTGCAAATTTGGGAAGTTTTTGGTCATCCTCTACTTTTTGTGTGGAATTTGGATGAATTGTACATATACTTTTTGGCGGGGTACATAGTATTTTTGGAATTTGTATTAATTGCTCTGGTGGTATATATAGATTACCTTTTGTCGTGGTACATATTACCATGGTAATTTGTACCATGCCAAATGGTCATTACAATGCATAGTATGGTAAAAATGTTTTGTGTATAGAGGGCACTGTTTTGATAACATATTTGGAATGTATGACATTATTATTTGTAATTTGAATATATTAGTTTGTTTGTATATAAGTTTACATTGTAATGTGTTTTTTTTTTTTTTTATGGTTGTAAGTGAAACATGCATTACGGAATAGGTGATAATATATATATTGATTTGTTTGTATACTTATTATAGGTTGCGGTGGATATATACAGGTTGTGAAAAAATTTATTAAAATGAAAAAAACAAAACAAAAATAAAAAATGACGTTTTCGGTGACAAAACAATTGGTATCCAAAAAAAGAAATAAATCTTTTGGCAACTAAATATTTAGTAGTCAAAAGTGAATTGAAAATAGTTTTGGCGACTAATTGGTTAGTAGCTAAAACTCAAAACACTTTTAGCGACTAATTTTTTAGTAGCCAAAACGAATTGAAAACAATTTTGGCAACTAATTTTTTACTAGCTAAAACTCAAAACACTTTTTGGCGACTAATAGTCGCCAAAACATAAACTCTATGTCATAGGCGACTAAATTCTGTAGTAGCTAAACAAACCTTTCCGCGACAAAACATTTAGTAGTTTAAAATAACACTATTGGCGACTACTAATTTCGTCGCCGTAGATCATTGAATTTTTTGGCGACAAAATATTTAGTAGCTGAAGATGTGAGTTAAATGAATTGATGTACCCTTTGGGCGACTAGTCCACTTTTAGTCGCTAATACTGCTACTTTTGCCTACTAAAATATTAGTCACCATTCTGTTGGACTTTTGGCGAATAAATTTATTTTAGTCGCCAAAACTTTCGCCGACAATGTACCCGCGACAAAGCCAGCGACCAAAATTTTTGGTTGGGAAAGCATTTCGGCAACTAAAATCGATGCTTTTGGTGACTAAATTTTTAGTCGCCAAAAGTGTATTTTGTTGTTGTGATACACTCTGCAAATTGATTTTTTTTTATTTATATAAATAGAGATTTAGAGGGCTGGAGTGTGAAATTAAGAAACAAATTTAGAGATTTGTGTTAGGGTTTTGTGAGGGTGAGACTGAGAGGAGCGAGATCGCGAGCCAAGATCGTTTGAGGAAGAGGGAGACCGAGAAGGGCGTTCAAAAATATCTTGGGACAAGGCGCGGCGTCGCCGACGAGTGAAATGAAGAGGGCCAAGATTGCCAAAGGAAAAGTACTGAGACTTCTTGGTCTTGTGAGAGTGAGAGAGAGAGGGTTAGAATGAGAGATGAGGAGTTGTGTATTGTGCACCACAGCTGGACTTGCTCTAAGTGGTGTTTTGAAAAGTTGGTTAAAAGTTGATTTTTTGACTTTTTGACTTCTTTGGTGGCTTTTTTGACAAAAAATTGGATTATTTTGGGTTAAAAAACTTACTTTTTTGATTAAAAAAATTAAAAAGTCAAAAAACTATTTTTTTTACCATTGTTCCCAAAAGGTCCCCTCAGTAAGAGAATGCTTTATCATCTGTGGTGGACCCACAGTACAATGACATGTATCTGTCATGTCAGTCCATAAATTGAGTTCGTATAATATGTGCGGTTGCGTAGCATTTTCCTTAGTTCTAGCACTTTTCACTCAATTTAATACATTTTTTTTTTACTTTTTTACTATTTTTAAAATATTTTTTACATTAATCCCAACATTAAACAATGCATGAGAGGCATTTGTTAACATTTGTCATACAACTATTAATATATTAACTTTAATCATACCATCAAATATAATTGGAATAAAAATGTAAGTTTAATTATATTTTAGGTGGTCAGTCATAACATAAAACAAAATGATGTGGTTGTGATGACGCTGTGATTATATAATTTTATGGGAGAATTACACAGCATAGTGTGATGTTTTGGAAAATTGGTAAAAAGTCAATTTTTTAATTTTTTTATCTTTTTTGGTGGCTTTTTTGGCCAAAAAAACTAGTTTCTTTGGCTAAAAAAGCTAAAAAGTTCGAAAGCTGACTTTTTTAACCTCTTCCCAAAGTGCCCCAGTGTGCTAGAAAAAAAAAATTATAAAAAAAAATAAATTTTATGAATGTTTATAATTAAAATTATATTTTTTTTAACTATTATGTAATAATTTTTCAAAACTCCTCCAGAATAATAACTTTATTAATTTTTTGTAGCTCAGTTAATGGACCTATTTTATTCCAAATTTTTACTTTGACTAAGGAGTAAATTTTCATGCAAGTTTGCGTAGTTTGAAATAGGGATTTTCAATTTAAAATTCTTGATATTAAAATTTTATAATATAAAAAATATGTAATATTTTCATAGTAGTTGGAATCTCTCAATATTTTTACAGAGAAATTTTGGTCTAGAAAAATTTCAGTACAAAGAAAAAAAATTCATAGAGAAATTTGACTTCACAGAAAAATTTCAGTTCTTCAAAAAGAAATTTCAGTTCATCTCGGAGAAATTTGTAACAAACTAAAATTTCTCTAAAAATATTATTAAATAACCTTAACTAATAAGAAAAAAATATATTGAACCTCTCTTATTACTAAAAGTTAGAAAAGAATGTTTTACTAATTTTTCCTTGATAGTAACCTCATATCAAATATGAATAAATCCCATTGCAAGGGCAGGTAAATCATAAATATTAAATATTTTTCTTATTAGATTTGTGGTTCAATAATAAACTATGTATTTTGTGTTAATGTTACGTATTTTTGTGATAATGCTACAAAATTTTTTTTATTAAAAATGTTTAGGTACAAAAAATTGTAACATTACTTTAAAATATGTAATTTCATTTTTGAACCATAAATTGTTGTGACTCTACCCAAAATATACCTAACATTTACTACAAAAATACGTAACATGCACTACAAAAATATGTAATAAGGTGAATATAATACACACTTTTTAAGAGGTACACTATAAAATTTCCTCATAATGGCTACTAGTTAAGCCACCATTAATGAAGAATTTTATTTTATTATTAATTGTTATAAAAAAAATTACATTAATACTTTTTTTTTTTAAATAGCAAGAGGTTTTCCTCTGAAACTATCGGACCAATCAGCTAAAATTTAAATTTTTTTGAACCAAAAAAAATTCTTAATCCGAAAGCTTACATATATGTCTAATAGTTCAAATATAACCTAATGTCATCTATTTGTATGTGTCATTTATTTATTTCTTTATTTATTCACTACACTACCACCAGTTGACCGCTTTTCACCAGTGACTTTTTAGCTAATTTTCATATGACTTTTCCGGTACTGATGACCTTTTTAGCAAATTTCAACACATGTATTTAGCACAGATAAAAATTAAACATTAGATTAAATAATATATAGTCCTTATACATTTAGACTTTTCACCAATTAACTCTTTTTTTAAATTCAAAAAGAATTAATAAAAAATTTAATCCTTACAATCATGTGATAGTTATTGAACATTAATTTTAACTTTTAATAATATGTTACAATTTTATCAAATAAAATAAAAATTTTCATTCCATGAACGAGGAGGATCAAAATCCCACCATTAAGCTCACACCTTGTCATCAATGTTATCACAACCGCAGACTCGTCGCCAAGGATGATTTATTCTCCAAGCAATTTAGGATCATTGAAAAACATGACCATTACTTTTATACATGCAATCCAAATATATATGATTAAATTAAGACTTTTTATGAATAATTTATGTACAAGAGTCTAAAAATGAATCAAATTATTACGTTACAACTTGTGATGAATTTCACATGCCCAAAAATAACCACTGTGGAACTGAAAAATCATATAATCTACCAATGATAGATCTAGGACTCTTATGGAATTTTTTTTAAAAATAAAATATAGTAAATTTTACAATTTTGATATAATTATACAGGTTTTCCTTTGAGTAAAGTTACATTTCAATTGTAAAATATATACAAAAATAATCAAAGTAAAATATACATTTCAAGTGCAAAAGAAATTACAACATTAGTTAAATTATGTGAATTAAAATTTTAAAGAGCTCAAGGGCTATAAGTAATGTTGGCTCCGTTTGATTTAATTTTTTGAAAAGAGTTTTGAATTGTATTTTGAATGATAAATTGTTGGAAAAAGTTTTGAAAATTAAAAATTTGTTTGGTTATGAGTTTTAAAAATAATTTTGTGATGATCTGTAATTTTTTTTAATGAGAGGAGAGAAAGAAAAAGTGATTGATTGATTTATTAATAATAAAAACAAAGAAGAGAAGGAGAGAGGAGAGAGAAAAAATAATTTTGAAAAGAGTTTTGAAAATTGATAAATCAAACATATTTTTTGATTTTTTAATCCAAATATTAATTTAAAAACTAAACTAAACGGCACCGTTGTGTTTGAATTATTTGACTAAAATAAAGCTAAATATTTTTCTTTTTTCTTTTCAAATTTCCAACCATTCCGTCGTTCCAAACATAACCTAAATAAATTCATGCCGTTCTTTTGCTATCACATCTCATGTCAGTTGGTGTTTAGAAGATTGTATTAATTCCCAAACCCTAGTCATCACTACTTCCACTAACCTCTTTCATAAGAATGTTTAATTTACAAACACAAGTCAAAAAAAAAATCCGATCATCAATCAACCCAAAACATTACATTTCAAGAAGCTATATATCCTCAAAAAAATGAATTTACCAGTAACAAAAAAAACACACACAACACTGTCAACATGTTTAGTCCCAAAACAAGGACCATCATATGTTTATAGTCACAAACTTGACACCATACACTTAGGAAAGCCAAGCAAGCTAAAAAGAATACAAGAATGAGAGCCATTGTGCTTAACAACAGCAATTTTAAATACCAAGGAAAAAAAAAAACGATGAAAAGTGTTTAGAATTTAAAATATATGGATCAGATTCTAGGTATGTATGCCAATATACCTAGAATCTTCAAAACTTTATCAGGTTTGTTAGTGGTGTCCATTTTTAAAATAAAATATGAAAAAAAAATTATCCATCTTCAATTATGTGATCAGTTTTGTCGTTTATAGACTATCCTTCTTTTAATTCTTGAAGTTTCTACCAGGAGATAGTGCTTATAGTACACGTGAAAGTACAATAATTCACGCACGCACTAACAGAAATTGTTAGTCTAACCGTTACATTTTCTCTATTCTTCTTCCACCGATTACTAGTTGGCCAGCTACATTATCCATAACATAGTGGGCATACCAAAAAATAAAAACCTAACCCAAAATGTCAAAATAATAAAATTTGAAGCATTGTGAAGCTACTAAAATTTAGAGAGGGAGAGAGAAATAGAGAAAGAACACCATAATTGACAGCATTATAAGCCACTCTTATTAATTTTGTAGTACAATTAATACATGGAGAATACAAACTCCATTATTCTTTATTTTCTTGGCTCTCCCTATGAGATAAAATAGCATAGTAAATCATAATCAACAAGCAACAATGAATCACATGAAACTCTAACCAATTACAGGGACCCTAGTAACAATTCCACAGTCATCAACCCAAACACGAACCCTAGTGCAGAGAAAATCCTTGGTAACAATGGTTCCTTCTAGCACGATCACGGCATTAACCAGAGGATTCTCCCTCTCAATGGTTGCTGCCGCTGTTTCTCCCTTCGCCCCAAGGAGCTCAGGCCATGAACTCTTACCTACATACATATAACTACTTGTATTAGCCTTCTATACAGTTTTAAATGGTGTATAGGAGTATCATAATCGATCACCACTCATATACACATGTTAAGCTGAAATGGAGGAGGTGGTCTCTCGTGGAGGTTGGCAACCGGTATTTCGTCGACGAGGAATGATAAAGGCTACAAGGGACTCAAAGGGAAGGAAACTATTTACAGTATTTGTGGATAACATCCCTGAATCAATGAATCCGAAAAGCCTGTTTCAGTTGTTTGCAAAGTTTGGCATTGTGAAGGATGTGTTTATCCCAAAGAAAAGGAGAAAGCTCACTGGTTCGAGGTTTGGTTTCGTAAGATACGATTGTTCGGTTGCAGCTGAGATGGCAGTCCAAAGAGCGGATGGGCTGTGGTGTGATGATAAAGCTCTGAGGGTTAAAGGGGCTGAGTTCAACAGGGAAGACCTTGACAAAATCAAACAGTCTGGGGGACCTAATCAGAGGGTTCAAAATATGGTTCGGAACAAGCACTGGGTGGATCACAGAGGAGGAAAGCAGATTAAGCAGGACCTTGGAGGGCCAAAATCATATGCGGAGGCAGTTGGAAAAGGTGTGGTGCTGGGCAGAGAGGACGTGGTGGTTCAAGCATCAGAAGAGGGTAATGGGTGGCTGTATGAAAGCCTGATAATCAAGCTGCATACCTTCTTTTCCCTTTCAGCTTTCAAGGAGGAATGTCAGAAGAGGGGTCTTCAGGAGGTATTAGTTAGAGCCAGTGAAGGTAGACTTGTACTCCTAACGTTCCAATCAGTTATGGAGATGAAAAGACAGAAGGAGGAACTTAAGGAATGGATTTTTGACTGGTGTAGCTCAATGGAGGAGTGGGATCCGAGATGTAGTGTTATCCAAGAACGGTGTGTTTGGATTAGCTGCTTTGGAGTCCCATTTAATCTATGGAGTGTGGCTACATTCAAAAGTATAGGGGCTGTCTGGGGAGAAGTAGTGCAGGTGCATGAGGACACTATCAAGAATGTCTCCTTTTGCTGTGGGAAAATACGAGTCATTACAAAATCCATGGAGCTTATCAATAGGACTGTTCGATTGAGTTGCAAGGGAGTCTTGTACCCAGTAAGGGTTTGTGAATATCCTGAGTTTAAGGAGATGTCAGTGAGCAGTAAGAGCTCCTCTGTTAATGGGTGGAAGATGTCCATCGGTCTTCAGGGTGAGGAGAAGATGGATAGATATTCAAATGTTGGAGGAGATCAGAGAGGCAGCATAGCGAAGACAAGAGGGACTGAGGTAAGGGATGATGAGGTGGCTTGCAGTGGTGAGGTGGACCAATGTAGACAGAGCATGTTACCAAGAGATGGAAGCTCCGCCGCAGTGCAGCCTAGGGGTGAGATGAATGGTGCAGGTTCTGATAGTCAGGTGCCAGAAACATGCTTGCTTGTTACCGAGGGAATGGTGGAGAAACCAAACAATGGGGTGCGCTGTCTGGCAGAGGACCAGGTGCAGCTGCAGATGGAGTCTTCAAGAAGAATGTTTGGGGAAGGAGTGGGTAAAGAGGATTTAGTGACCCCTGGGTTTGTCAAAAGCCTTAGTGGGTCTGATGAAATTGGGCCGAGTATTAATATTGAGGTAGTGCTAGAAGGGGATCAGTTAAGAGGTGATCGAAGTGGGCCTGCGGCATCAATAAATAAAAGGGGGTTTGGCAGAGTTCATAGTGTTGGACCCCAGCCCAAGCTGGGCCAAATAAGGGTGTTAGGTGGTCCAAGCAATGAGGCTGTGCAGCCCACAGTTAACAAACCAGAATCGGGGGTGAGAAATGGTAGTATTCGAAGGAAGATGGGCAGAGCTGGAGGTACCAGAGGAAGGGGGATAAGGAGAGCTCAAAGCACCCAAGCATCGTTAGCATCTGGGTTTAATAGAGGAGCTGTTTTTAGGGCAGCAGCAGCGGTCCTATCTCAGTCCCTGTCTAAAGAAAGTCAGGAGAGTAGGAGGAGGAAGAAGAGAGTGGAGGAATCACGAGAAATCCTGCAGCTTGGTACACGATTGGGGATGACCTGTGAAGGCAAAGAGGCTGAAGTAATTCAAAGAATAGTTCAGATGGAGCAACAAGATGAAGAACGATTGGTAAAGGAGATAGGTGGTGTGCTGGGTCAAACTTAATTGACTAGAAGCTTGGGGTTTATTTGGGGGATTAAATAGTTATAAATGAAGATAATGTCTTGGAATGTCAGAGGCTTGGGTAGAGCAGATAAACGGCGGAGAGTTAGACAGGTTATTCAGGATAGAAAGGTGGATGTCCTGCTTCTTCAAGAAACAAAAAAAAGTAGTTTGGAAGAGATGTTTGTTCGCTCACTTTGGCCTTGGGAAAGGATGGCGTTTATGGAGGTTGATTCAGAAGGTAGTGCTGGAGGGCTATTGAGCATATGGAATCCAGAGGTGTTTCAACTACAGGAGTGTTGTGGTCATAGAAATTTCCTGCTCTTATCAGGTGTAACTCTTAATTCCTTTGAATGTGTTTTTTTAAATGTGTATGGACCTAATGATGTGATCAAAAAAGCAGAGTTATGGGACACCTTTGGTATTATTAGAACTAGTTTCCAAAGGCCCTGGTGTATGGGAGGGGATTTTAATGTTATTAGAAATATAGAGGATAGAAGAGGCTGTGTAAGGAGAGACAGAGGAATGGTAGAATTTAATAATTTCATTGACCAAATGGAGTTGGTGGAAATTCCTTTGTTAGGCAGAAGATTTACGTGGTGTAACTCCATGGCGGGAGAGCGGTGGAGTAAGATTGATAGGTTTCTGCTGGACGTGGTATGGTTGGAAAAGTTCAGGTTTCAGATGTGGGGTCTTCCCAGAGTGGTATCTGATCACTGCCCACTTCTGTTGATGGAAGATGAGAGGAATTGGGGGCCTAGACCATTTAGGTTCCTTAATGCTTGGACATTGCACCCAGGTTTCAGTTCAGTAGCTCAAAAAGCGTGGTCGAAGAATCAAGTTCAAGGCTGGGCTGGTTATAGACTGCAAAGAAAGTTAGGTGGTATGAAAGTGGAATTGAAAAAATGGAACAGTGAAGTGTTTGGTCTGGTAGAAGAACAACTAAAAAAAGCAGAGGAGGAGTTACATGAACTCGACCTGTTAGCAGAGTCTAGGGAGTTGACATCCGATGAGATTGAATCCAGAAGGGAGACAAAACATTTGGTTTGGAAGCTTAGAAAAAGAAAGGACTGGCTATGGTTCCAAAAGTCTAGGTTGAAATGGGCCCAACTTGGGGATAAGAACACAAGGTACTTTCACATTTGTGCTAGTAAGAGGCAAAGAAGCAATCTGGTGGACTCACTGGTAGTTAATGGGGTTAGAATTGAAGATCCGGAGCTTGTGCGGCTTGAAGTGGTCAGATACTTCTCAAAGGCTTTTGCTGAAGAGTGGCCATCCAGACCCAAGTTGGCTGGACCCTTTGTATCAATTAGTAATGCTCATAGAGTGGAGGTTCTTGAACCCGAGTTTACAATGGAAGAAGTCTGGGAAGCAGTGAAAGAATGTGACGGGAATAAAGCTCCCGGGCCGGATGGATTCAACATGGCATGTATTCAGAAATGTTGGAAGTTCATGAAGAATGACTTGTTTGACTTTATGAAGGAATTCTACCATCATGGGAATCTGGTCAGAGGACTAAATAGTTCCTTCATCACACTTGTCCCAAAAAAAGAGTGTCCCAAAGGTTTGTCAGACTATCGACCTATTAGTCTGGTGGGGGTTGCCTATAAAATATTATCAAAGGTGCTCTCGCGGAGGTTGAAGAAGGTGTTACCAGAAGTCATCAGTGAAGTTCAGACAGCTTTTTTAGGTGGAAGAAATATTTTTGATGGGGTCATGATTGCTAATGAGGTTGTGGATTGGTGGAAGAAGTCAAATGGGAAGGGAGTCATTTTAAAGCTTGACTTTGAAAAAGCTTATGATTCAATTAATTGGGAGTATCTACTCTCCATGATGGCAAATTTAGGGTTTGGAGAAAGGTGGATTAGATGGATCAAAACCTGTGTTACCACAACTAGAGTTTCTGTCTTAGTTAATGGTTCTCCCACGAATGAATTCTGCCCCCAAAAGGGATTGCGACAGGGCGATCCGCTGTCACCTTTTTTGTTCAATGTTGCAGCAGAAGGGTTGAATATGTTGTTGGAAAGGGCCAAGAGATTGGGTGTAATAAAAGGAGCTACTGTTGGATCTACAGGGTTGAAATTATCACACCTCCAGTTTGCAGATGATACTCTCTTATTTTGTGCAGCAGAGTTGGAGGAGATTGTTAATGTTAAAAGAATCCTTAGATGCTTTGAGGTGATGTCAGGGCTGACAATTAATTTTCATAAAAGTGTGGTGTGTGGTGTAGGCATCAGTGATGATCAGGTTCAGGTACTTGCCTCGTCTATGCAGTGTGTAACTCAGAAGTTACCTATCAAGTATTTAGGTTTACCTCTTGGTGCAAACCCTAGAAGAACAAAAACTTGGCAAAATGTGGTGGATAAGGTTAAGTCAAGATTAGCTCTTTGGAAAAGGAAGCTCTTGTCTTTTGCTGGTAGGCTAACATTGGTCAAATCAGTTATGGATAGTTTACCAGGGTACTATATCTCCATTTTCAAGCTGCCCAAAGGAATAGCAAAGGAAATTGATAAGTTGAAGGCTGCTTTCTTATGGGGCAGTTCTGAGCTACGGAGGAAGATTCATATGGTTAAGTGGACGGATGTAACACTTAGCAAAGATAAGGGAGGGCTGGGTATAAGGAAGGCTAAGGAATCAAATGACTGCTTGTTACTAAAGTGGTGGTGGAGGTATGGGGTGGAGGATGAGTCACTGTGGAAGAGGGTGATTGTTAGCAAGTATGGGGCTGATGGAGGCAGGTGGCTACCATTACAGAATGGGGAAGGCAAGGAATCTGTTGTGTGGAGTGATATCCTGAGTGTGGCTGCATTAAATCCTGAGTTGTTCCAATTTTTTGCTTCTAAACTACAGATTGTGGTAGGGAATGGGAGTAGGATTCTGTTTTGGCATGATAGGGGTCTGTCCATAGTTGGTTTGACCATTTGAAATTGATATTGCATGCCTCATGTGTAATGTTATTCACTTGGTTTAGTGCTCTTGGCCCTTTAACATGTCTTGCATGCATTGCCTACATGATAGAGTCTTGCGCATGCCACTTTAGCATTAATAGATGAGCATGTTGTTTGCATTGCATTGTGTTTGGATCGGACGTTAATCCAAACACGAGAAACGAGGGGCGTTTCATA
>NW_021024949.1:1267091-1288632 GCF_004153795.1 Camellia sinensis
AAGAGTTCTGTTAAGAGAGACAGAGAAGGTTAGAATTTAATACTTCGATTGACCAAATGGAGTTGGTCGAAATCCTTTGTTTAGGCAGAAGATTTACGTCTGGTGTTATTCCATGGCGGTGAGAGAGCGGTGGAGTAAGATGATAGGTTTTTGCTGGACTAGTATGTTGGAAAATATTCAGGTTCCAGTTGTGGGGCTTCCCAGATTGTATCTGATTCACTGCCCACTTCTGTTGATGGAGGATGAGAGGAATTGTGGCACCGCAGGCATTTAGGTTCCTTAATTGCATTGGAAACAATTGCACCCAGTTTCATTTCAGTTGCTCAAAAAGCTTAGGTCGTCTATATATCATATCTATAGGCTGGCTGGTTATAGACTGCCAAAGGGAAGTCTATGGTATATATATGTTGATTCTGAATTGCAAACAATCAAAAAGATATAACTTACTATATAGCGATTGACATCCAACTAAAATAAAGTCTATATGAGGTATTATGCTATGAAGTTGGACCTAGCCGTTAGCAGGCTCAGGAGGTGTAGCGCATCTGCTGATAGTAATCTAGAAGCGGAGACAAAACATTTGGTTGAAGCTTAGAAAAAAAGGACTGGGTTATTTTCCAAAAGTCTAGGTTGAATTTGGGCTCAACCTTGGGTATTTAAGAACACATTTGGTATCTACTATGTGCCAGTAAGAGGCAAAAGAAAGAATATTATGGTTGGATCCAGTTGGTAGTTAATGGGCGTTAGATGAAAGATCTCTGAGCTCTGTGCGGCTTTGACAGTGGTCAAGAATTTTCAAAGGCTTTTGACTTGTATGGCCATCCAGGCCTAAGTTGTCTGATTAAAGTCGATTTGTGCGGTTATATAGCTTTGGCATTCAATTAGTATGCATATAGAGAGGAGTCCTTGAACCTGGAGTTTTTACAATGGAAGAAGGTCTGGGAAGCAGTGAAGATATATGTGATGGAAATAATATATCACCAGGGCCCGGATGGAATTCACAGGCATGTTTCTAAAAGTTGAATATCCATGAAGAATGACCTGCTTTGAATTTATGAAGGAATTCTACCATCATGTTAATCTAAGTAGAGCGACTAAATAGTTCCTTCATCACACTTGTCCCAAAAAAAGAGTGTCCAAAGGTTTGTCAGGCATATCGACCTAATTTAGCTTGGGGGTCGGTTTGCTTACAAAATCTTAGCAAATGGTGCTTGTTCGTGGAAGTGTGAAGAAGGTTTACCATATAATCATCAGTGAAGTTCAGACACTATCTGTTAGTGGATCGAAATATTTTTGATGGAGTTATGATTGCTTAATAGGTTGTGATGGTGGAAGAAGTCAAATGTGGAGGGATTCATTCTAAACTAGATTTTTGAAAAAGTTTATGACTCAATTAATTGGGAGATCCTACCTTTTCCATGATGGCAAATTTAGGGTTTCGGAGAAAGGGTTGGATTAATGGATAAAAAACTTGGGTCACACAGCTAGAGTTTCGTCTTAGTTAATTGATCTCCTGTTCGAATGAATTTGCTGCCCCCAAAAGGGTTTGAGACAGGGTGAGCTCGTCAAACCCTGTCCTTTCATATTGCTGGCAGAAGGTTGAATCTGCTGTTGAAGGGCTAAGAGTTTGGGTGTAATATATAAGATAGCTTATGTTTGGATTTCTACAGGGATAAATATTCTCACCTACAGTTTCAGATGATACCTCTTATTTTGTGCAGCCGAGGAGGAGGATTGTTAATGATCAAAGTAATTCTAGACTGAGGTGATGTCAGGGCTGACAATTAATTTTCATAAAGTGTTGGTGTGTGGTGTAGCATAAATTGATGATCAGGTTCAGGTTTGCTTCGTTCTATGTATGTTAATCCGATATAGTTTACCGATCAAGTACCTAGCTTACCCTCTTGGTGCAAACCTAGAGAAACAAAAACGTGGCAAACATGTGGTTGGACAGGTTAAGTCAAGATTAGTCTTTGGAAAAGGGAAGCTCCTGTCTCTTTGCTGGTAGGCACATTGGTTCAAATCAGTATGGATAATTTACCGGTTGTGTGTTGTACATATCTCCATCTCAATGCCCAAAGGAATTAGCAAAGGGAAATTGATTAAGTTGAAGGCCTGCTTTTTATGGGCAGTGTCTGATGTTTACGAGAAGATCATATTGGGGTAAAGTGGAAGATGTCTACACTTAGCCAAAGATCTAGGAGCGGCGTGAGTTAAGGAAGGCTAAGGAATTCAAATGACTGTTTGTTAATAAAAGTTGGTGGTGGAGGTATTGGGGAGGATGAGTCACTGTGCGAAGAAGGTTATTGTTTAGCAAGTATGGGGCTGATGGAGGCAGGTGCTCGCCATTACAGAATGATATATATATCTATTGTGTGTGAGTGATATCCTTAGTTGTGGCTGCATGTAAATTCCTTGAGTTTGTACCAATTTTTTGTTTAAATTTACAGATGTGGTAGGGAATGGGGTTAGTAGATCGTGCATTAGTGGTCTGATTGAAGTTGAGAGGGAATTCCCAGTTATAGGTTCTATGATGAAGCTGTACTTATGAGGAGCACACTCCATTCTTGGTTATTATAACGCCTTTCTTTGGAGAGATGAGGTAATCTAAGCAACTGTAGACGGTTCCATTATGCATGGTCATTATTTAGGCTTTCTGGAGAAACGTTACTTATGCATGCAGGAGAGCTCTGTCTTGACACAGTTAGCAAGACCTTTCTGATAAGAGGAGTGGGAACCAGGCCACAGTTAGGATTCAGCCCAGTTGATGACAATTGTGTATAGGGCAAATTGACAGCACCCGTCTTTGTGATTCCAGTGCATCCTGAGTCGAGGAGACGTGCAGAAATCTTGGAATAGCTTACAGGTTCACTAAGATCGCTTTGAAGAATCTTGCGTACAGAACCTAAAGCCCAATCTTCTGGCTAGAGAGAAGGTCAAATCGTTCATTGATATCTTGAAATAGATTAGGGTTTAAGGGCTACGTTCAGGGGCCAATGCAAATGTTGCCTGCCTTCTGTTCATGCAGGCAGAAGAGGTCAGTAGATCATCTGTTTGTGCAGTGTCCTGAAAATATGAAGTTGGGGAAGGTTGCCTGCAGGGTGGAATTTATACTGGGTCTCTCCTGCGTACAGTGGATGGAGTTCTTTCTTGGTGGTTGGGAACTAAGCATAGGAAACTAGTTAAAAAATCGGGTGATGTTTCCATGGCTAATGCTTGGTCAACATGGCGGCTTAGGAATGGAGATTGTATTTCAAGGGTTCACTTACCAGATATGTTGGCTGGGGGAGTTAGTAAAGTGGACGGGTTGGGGTTGGTGGGTTCGAGCTTCATTGCCTTCTGCTCCATTACTCACGTTGCGGATCACATAGTGGGAACCTGAGTCAGTGCTGTTTTGGCATCTGAATATGCATCTGCTGCTACTGTTTGCTCTTGAGGTCAAGTGTCAATGGTTTGCTGTTTATGCACCTGAGATATGCATCTCAGATGTTGCATTATTTCTTCAGTGTTCAATGCTGTAATGCACTTGAGATATGCACTGCTTCTACTGTTGTTGCTTTGAGTTGCTTTTTTTCTTTGTTGATCAATTCGAAGCTCTCTGCTTTGTCTTGTTCTGTGGGTTCTTTGCTCTGGATTGGTCTCTCACCTAATTGCCCCTTGCATTTGCCTGCCCTGCGTTGAAATTTTTTGCATGTTCTATGCTTTTTCCATCAATAAGCTATTATTTTGCTGATCAAAAGAATCTGAAAAATAAAATAAGGGTAAGCTAGACAGCCCAGTAAATAACCAACCATCCCTGTTAGCTGGATCAAGGATCAAAAAAAAAAAAATAATCGATCACCACTCTACAACTAATCTTTTTTTCATTTAAGGCAAATTACACTAATAGTCCCTATAGTTTGGGGCTTATGTCACTTTAATCCTTAACTTTTAATTGTGACACATTTGACTCTGAATTTTGAATTTTGTTCCAAATAAGGACAATTGAACATACCATTGCTTAATTTCAATGACAAAATCGTCAATTTGATAAAATATAAATTAATTTGAAAAAAAATAAATATCAAAAAAATATTTTAAAATTTTTTTAAAATTATTTTTACCTACCAAAAATAAAATTATTTAAAATTGGTAAAAATTAATGAAAATTACATGATTAATTTTTAAAAATTAATTTTACATGATGATCATCTAAATACATAGAAAAATTAATTTGATAAAAATAAATAAATAAATGTCTAAAAGATTTATTAATTTTATATAATTTTATCTTTAGTAGCAGGAAATAATTTTTAGAAATTCAAAAATAATTTTTTGACATTTTTTTTCTCAAATTAATTTATATTTTATCAAATTAACAATTTAGCCATTGAAAAATCCAATAGTATCTAAAATTGTCCTTATTTGGAACAAGATTCAAAATTCAAGATCAAATGTGTTACAATTAAAAAGTCAGGGATCAAAATGACACAAGCCCCAGACTCTAGGGACCATCAGTGTAATTCACCATTTCCTTTAATATGTAGAGAAAAAGATGAAACATAATAAGTACGTTTTTTCTATGAAAAAAGGCATGTCTAAACTAAGTGGAAACGCGATTTAATCCAAACATAAGGAAAACCTAATCTTTACCTTTGCATTCAACCTCGGACGCCATTTTTTGTGTTATGCTTTGCTAGATCTTGGTGCCTTGTCTTTGTGAATTGTGAATGATATGTTCTTGGTATGAATGGGTATTTATAGATGATCATTAATCAAAATTTGTGATTAGCTTTGTTGTTGTGGTTGGTTATTTTTGACTTTGCAGCTGTTATTTTGTAGGCAAAAGAAAACTAGCATTTAGATAACGTTCTATTTACACGTGTGCTTGTGTGTCATTGAAGCTTTGTATACTATTCTAATTGGGCTGCTTCATTGTTCAACAACAAAACAATATTGTACAACTTAACAAATCTTGCAAAAAAAATTATGGGAGAATAACAAATCAGTGTATATTTATATTAGTATATATTTTTTAAAAAAAAATTCACATTAATGATGAACTTTATAAATTTTAATTATTAAGGACATAAATTTTTCCATATATTAGTAATTATTTTTTAAAATACAACTGATGTATAATTTTTCCTTTTTTATCATTATTTAACATGTCATTTATGTTGGCATAATACTTTCTTTGTTTTTGCATGAAAAAAAATGTTTTTTACTCTTATGTATTGTATGAAAGAAAATGTTTTTTACTCTTATGTATTGTATGAAAGAAAATGTTTCTTGGTTTTTTTTTTTTTCATAATGTAAAACAAGTTTATTTGATTGGAAAATTCTTTTTATTTTGAGAACATTATTTGAACTTAAAGTTTATCAATGCTATCGTACTACTATCGTTATTGTCATTACCACCACCATCATTACTTTTATCATTTAGCTGCCACAATCACATCTCAACTATCACCACCTCTATAGCTAGGGGTGTGCATAATACCGCCGAAATCGCCAAAACCGCATCGAACCGCACCGCCAAGGCAAATTCGTTATTATTTGCCAATCGAACCGCCGATTTTTGGTAAAAAAAATGACAAATTCTAGTGGCACTTTTATCAATCCGCCGGTTTCTATTTTTCTTCCAAACCGCACCGACCCGCACTGCCGCTATTAAATCATGTTTTATAAGATTCTAAAAATTCTTTTTTACTTAAATTTGTTTGTTGTTCTATACCTTAGAATATAGTATTACATTACTGCTCGAGGGGAATTCAAGATGTCAGTAATCTAAAATAAAATTGGATTCTAATTCACTTTTCAATCTTTTTTTTTTTTTTTTTTTTTTCTGGTCATGTTGCTACACTTGCTGCATTAGAAGAAAGTTTCACAAGATGCTTAACATCACGGTATCTTTTGTCTTTTTTTTACTCTTTGATTTAAGTTTTGTAATTTGAATTATATTTTTTTATAAACCGCCAATCCGCCCGAACCGCCAAGGCAAATCCGCCATTATTTGCCAACCGAACCGCCGGTTTTTGATAAGGAAAATGACAAATTCTAATGACATTTTTATCAATCCGTCACCCGCCATACAGTTTCTATTTTTCTTTCAAACCACACCGACCCGCACCGCGCACACCCCTATCTATAGCTGCCACCACGACCACTAATGCAATTGTTAGTATATTAATTTTGAAGTTATAATTTTAAAAAAATATGGAAAAAAAATTAAGAAATATTCTTTTGTTGAAAAATATAACTGGAATAAAAATCTAATTTTAGGTGGGTCAATCATAAATAAATGATGTGGTTGTGATGAAACTTGATTAGTTTTCTCACAAGTACACCCAACGTACGTACGGAGACAATTGCTTAGGAATAGATTTGATATTCTACTTTAGCGATTAATTTTATTTATCCTTTTATGTAGCCCAGTTTATTGGACCTATTTTATTCAAATAATTTACTTTGACTAACGAGTAAATTTTACGTGCAAGGATGTATAGTTTGAAATAGTCTCACATAAATAAAAAATAATAATAATAATTAAATCATAATGAAATGGAGTATTTTATTTCATTATGTACGTACCGGATTCCGCACTAGATGAAAGTGGATCGGGGCTCTGCACTCGGTTGAACTATCCAGGGACTGAGGTTCCTGCCACAAGAAGCACCGTTAGAGCTGCCCGACCGGGGTTGGCCGGATAATCCCTCCAGTGTGAGAATTAGTGATCGGAGAGAGAATGTATATCGAGTTGAGCTTGTAGTTTTACTTGGAATCGTTCAGTTACCTTCAATGTAAAGTTCATGTTGTATATATATTGTTCCTTACTTGCTTCTCAAGATGGGTTCATGGAGTTTGGATGCTGCCAGGTGTCCCTTTAGCATTGCTCAAGGTGGGGGACCACCTGGTAGTTGTCATTGAATGCATATACTCATTGTAGTCATACTGATAACAAATCACATTCCTTTGATTCAACAACTTCCGTGATTCTAGGTGTAGAGGATCAGCTGAGGTGGCAACTTGCACATGCACACATTCACAACTTCCATGTTTCCTTGCGAGGTTTCCTCAGCTCGGTACTGATGTGCCTTAGCTCGGCATCATTATGCCTTGTCTCAGCCTTTTACAAGATCATTCATGGAGATGGGCTGATCCATTCAGATATCTTTGTATGGGCTCGACCCATTTTCTGCTCGGCCCATAGGTTCAGTCTCGCAGCTTGGCTCAACCCAGCACCACGGCTAGACTAGCCTTTCCACTGTGGGTTGGGCCCAAGTGCTTGAGGACCTGGGTGGACTGTTGATCATGAAGCTGGGCTCAATTAGTTTGCCCATGTACTCATCCAGCCCACTTGGATTCGGACTTCAGTGGATTGGGTCGGCCCAAGGCTTGGACCCAACCCATTTTACATTTATCCCCTTTACATTATTAATTGTTATAAAAAATAGAAAAAATTAGTAAAACATCTCTCTTCAACTTTGTGTAGTATGAGAGGTTCAAGATATTTTTTTTTATTAGTTAAGATCCCTTGACATTTTCATAAAAATTTCTCTGTAAAAATTGAAATTTCTTTGAGTCGAATTTTCTCTATGAAAATATTGAGGGACCTTAGCTACTATAAAAATATTACATATCTTTTATCTTATAAGATTTTAATATCAGGAATCTTTAAAAAAATTCTCCTTACATTAAAACATTTTTTAATTCAAAAACAATGAATAAAAATTTTAAAACCTACAATCATGTGATAGTTATAGATCATAATTTTAAATTTTGAGTTGGTTCCTCTCCGGTCCGAGTCTACAATTGGATTAGAAGGTGTTGTTGGCCCATAATGGGCACTACTCCAGTCCATTTCAATAATTCAAATTATTGAATGTGTAGGTTCGTTGAGTGCATCATTCCTGTAAAAAATTCAGTTAATCGAATATTGATAATTACTTGATGACATCACATTTATATCAACAGCAAGTATGATTTTTTTAAATAAACTATTGACATAAATGTGATCTGATCAAGTGTTTATTAATGTTCAATTAATATGATTTTTTGCAAAAATCATGTATTCGACGGGTCTTACAGATCAAATGATTTAGATCATCGAGATGGGTTCCGATTTGAGCCCACCATAAGCCAACAACAGCCTCCAATCCACTTATGAACTTAACGAGAAGCATGTGCCTAATGTTTTATAATGTTTTCAATTTTATTAATTAATATAAAATTCTTCATTCCATAAATGAGCATTAAAATCCAACATTATCCAGAGACACATACCTTGTCATCAATATTTTCACAAACCGCAGACTCATCAGCAAGGATGGTTTACTCTCCAAGCAATCTTAGGATCTTGTATTGAAAAACATGGCCATTAGTTTCATGATGCTATGGTTTTATGATGCTATGGTTTTAGGGTTTAGGATGGCATTATCTAGAATAACTTTTGGGCCATTTGGGAACATCATAAAAAAGGCAAAAGTCAACTTTTAACTCATTTTTTGTCACATCACCTCTCACATAAAAAAATAAAAAATAAATAAAGCCAAAAAGTCAATTTTTAATGATCTTCCCAAGAGAAAGGAATGGCATAGAGAATTTGAGCAGTTTGACAACGGTACAAATCTCGAACTTCCTCACAATTGTGGATTTGGGGTGCCTATTGTGCGGCCCTATGGGTTTACTTCGGGATCCGTTTTGATAATCCGAACCGTTCACATTTTAGAGTACATCAAGTAAAATATACTTGTAAAAAATTAAATTAATTATATATCGTTAACCCTTTCATCCACTCACATTTGTATTCATTTTAATACATTAAAGCACAATGTCATTTATTTTTGAAGATACAAATGTGAATGGATGAAAGGATTAACGATATCCGATTAACTTAATTTTTTACAGGTATGTTATACTCGATGTAATCTAAAATGTGAACGATTTAAATTATCAAAACAGATCTCGAAATAAGCCCATAAAATCGCACAGCAGTGCCTATTGTGTTGGGTGCACAGCAAGCACCTAATTCCCACAATTGCACACATCATCAACCAAAATATTACCAAACCATGTGTTCTAATTAATTAGAGTTTTCTTTTTTTGTTGTGTTCTGTCAAGGGTTAAATTGACATTGTGTGCTTCGTTAAATTAACATTTGTTAGGTTTTTATTCTTGGCAATCCCGTTTGACAAAACTCCTTTCAGTTGTACTTGTTTTCGCACTATTATTTTAGGCCTTGTTTAGCATCCCTTAAAAAAGTTAAAAAGTCAAAAAGTCACTATCCTATTTAAGTCACATCACCTTATTTAAGTCACATCACCTCTCTACTACATCACTTCAAACCCAACCCATACCCAACCCATATTTCATAAAAAGTCAGAAAGTGCACTTATTTAGAACATCCCAAACAACCCCTTAGTGAGGCTATGAGTTTATTAGATGCGAATTCAACCTGAATCGTGCCTTGCAGAGAAGTTTCTGATGTTAATTCTTTCAAAATTACCACTTCGCTAATTATGACGGGAATCGAGCTGCCCGGTCAGCTCGCGGGAGTCGAGGGGGCAGCACCCCTTGGCGGGTCCGGGGCAGCACCACGGCGGGGTCGAGGGTGTCACGCCCCAAAATTCCGACAATTAAATATTAAATTAGGACTAAACCCCAATAACATTCCATCATCCAAATCTTAGGGGTGAAATAAAAACTAAAGGCCAACCAAAACATCCACCACAATTCCATAACTAACCAATACCTCAACATTAAAGTAACAATAACTTAAATAATGTACGGTTACAAATCATTCTAAATTATTCCCATACTAAAGTCATACAGAGAATAATAAATACATAGACTAATATCAATCCTAAGCTCAATAAAACAAAAGAAGTCCAAACGACAGGTCCAACACTATCGTAAAGCCACGTCACTACCGAAGCCCTAACTAATCCTGCAAAGGAAGCTCAGCTGCGCTCAAACAGAACGCACTCGAGTTGCCAAGAGACAAAACGGGTCAGCATACAGGTATACTGGTATGAGTACAAGATGTAACACCCATGTGTCTACCAGACGCAAACCAAAATACATTAAATTCTTACTACGGAACAAGACAAGTAGTTCCAACCGCACCGAGGCGAATGGGTAGTTTCCCGAGATACGATGGCATTTAGTTTCTTGTCCGTACACAACGTAATATAAATTATAAAATAGACAAAATAGAAATAAAAATATGGTGGGTCAACCCTGCATAAAAAGTTAGTAAAACCCACCATTCTGCAAAACAAATAAAGTTAGTATAATTTAATCATAAATAACTTGTTGAAAAAAATATAAATTACATCGTTTCATACTTAAATAATTTGAATTGATCAAAACTCAAAGAACGAAAGTTGTACAGAATCAAATTTCCTAAAAGACAACGTGAACGAATTTAACAGAAACTGAACAGGTTAAGAGAAAAACTTGATATACAAATCTAGACAGAATTCAATCGAAAAATCTGAAGCTAAAAAAGAACAAAAACTGCCCTAAGATGATTTTTTTCAAAAAATTTCAAAACATGAAAAGTGTGCAGGATAATGTTTTACTTCAGTTTACGCGAAACCAATAAAAATAAACTCGTTTCGTGGGTTAAAACAGCCTATAAAATCTGCATTACCAAAGTGAATCAAACCGACAATAACCAAGGCCATCCGATTATAAGTTCTAATCGATCTTTTTAATAAAAAGCTGCAACACAAAAGTTGTCCAAAATCACGTATACATGCCTCTCCTCAAATTTCATAATTTATCAAGATCGTTTACTATTTTTTTTTATCATGTACATAACAGTACCATACATACTATACTAATAAATTCATAATTAAATTCTTTGTTCCTTATACTCTACCATGACTCCATGGATTGTTGTTTTATCAATTAATAATTACATCATTAAATCCATTAAATATCACATTAAATCTCATGTAACCACCCAATTAATAATTACAACATCAAATCCATTAAATATCACATTAACTCTCATGTGACCACACAATTAATAAGGTTAAAAATAAAATATGATAATAATAACCATAATAATAATAAATAATGACTAAAGAAAATTAGGGTCGCTACAGAGGGGCAGTGCCCTCGAAGCAAAATGCAAAATTGCATTCGAAGTTGCATGTTCGCCCTTGCTCGCTCGAGCGAAGGAGTCCTTGCTCGAGCGAAGACTACGTCTGGCAAAAATCCTGAAAGAGATGAATGTGCGCTCGAGCAAAGCTTGCGTGGCTTGAGCGAAGCCACTTATGGAAAACAAGCGTTTTTGGTTCCTTGTTCGAGCGAGAAAATCTTCGCTCTAGCGAGCTTCGCAGTTCTAGATTTCTATAAGTACGGGTTTCTGTCAGATTTTAGGATTACTGCTTCAGATCTTAGGATTACTTCTCCAGATCTTCTTCTTGGGTTCTAGGGTTTATATCTGGGGATATTTTGCTAGTTTTCTTTGCTGTTTTGATTGAGTATTCAACTCATGGTTTGAAGAGTATACATCAAAGGATTATTTGTTTGTTCTACACAAAAGAGAGAGTTGTTCTTCGGTGGATTCTAAAGAATTTGAGCCTGAAGCTTTGGTGGATTCCGGAGTCGCTCATCGTCAAGATAATTCCAAGGTGAAGACTGGGTTGGAAAAGGCACATAAAAGTTGGTTCAATTCAGGCGTAGATTCGCTAGGTAATTGAGAGTATACTTGTGTAATTCCTTTATATCTTCTTAGTGGATTGTTTTATAGCTGGTGCCCGTGGTTTTTTATCACAATTGGAGGTGCTCCAATTGTAGTTTTTCCATGTAAAATCGTTGTGTCGATTTGTCTTGATTGTTTGATTGGGATTATTGTTTACTGCTTAAAATTGATACATAATCACAAATCAACATCTACGGGATTTCTAGATTTTTCAACATTTTATTTAGATCATAAATTTCAACAAAAATTTAAAAAAGAAAGGAAAATAATTTAACTTATATTTCACATGTCCCCCCATATCAAGTAGGGGTTTTTTCGATTGTGCTTTGCCAAAAGCTATATGCTTGGTTAAATTAACGTTGTGCATGGATCATGTGAATAACTCTTTCCAAATCTTTAGCTAAATTTGTGGTCAAAACATTTTCATGTCTTTTTTTACTAACACACGCGCATCTCATTTGAGTTGGTGTTTTAATGATCCTATTAATTAAAACCATCTCCAATCCCTTCACCAATTTTTTTCATCTAATTTGATTCTGTAAGTTTAATTTAATATGACATACTCCAATTCTTTCATCAAAATCTTTTTAAAAATTCCCCTTCTATCTCAAATTTCTCTTTTCATCAAATCATGATTGTAGACACCCCATTTTGACCGCCCTTAAGACTTGGGCACTACTGATGGTTTACTTGGTGGAGAAATGTGTACAGGGCAAAAGTTCAGTTTCTTCGGCAAGGAGAGAGACAAATCTTAACTTCATACCCCTTTTGGACCAAAACAATCTTGATCAAAATATTTTAGACCTTGAAACCCTCTCTTTCAAAATGTTTTGAAAATAAAGTTTCTACGATATTCCGACACTCGCATTTCGTTAAATGTCGCGCTTTTCGGTAAACCGAGCAAGGACAAAGTGAAAATGAATGAAAGAGAGATGAAATCTTTAAAAAAATCTTTCAAAACACATTTTTTAGGGGTTTGGAGTTGAAGAAAAGAGGAAAGGAGAGAAGAAAACTAGTTTGGGAGAAGTTCGGCATAAATCCGGGTAGGACCAAAACTGCGCGGCTTCACCAAAACAGGCATAACTTTTCTCACAGTTGGAATTTTTATGCAAGGCTGCCACCATTGGAAAGATTACTTCCGGGGATTTAATTTGGACACAAGAATGACCTGAAAAGGAGCTCATATGAAGGAGTTATGGCCATTTGAAGTTTGACTTGGAAATCAGAATTTTCCTGCCGACCAGAAAAACTGGCTGGCCGACCAAAAAAGTGGTCGGCCAACCAGAAAAAGTGGTCGGCCGACCAAAAAAGTGGCTGGCAGGTCCCAAACTCAGATTCTTTGAAGATATTTTCTCTCCAGCTGTCTTCCACAACCTCCAGCTGTTCCATAGACAGATATTTTCGAGCCAACTCTCATTTTTGCTATATATGAGGCTATATCTCTCATTTTCAAGGAACAACCTTCTTGGAGAAGCTTGGGAGCTTCTCACTCTAAAAAGTCTCTCTCTCTCTCTCTCTCTACAATTTCTAGGGTTGAATCTCTGCCCCTCTTTCTATATACTCCACTCATTTGCCCATTTTGTGGATAGAAGTGCTTGAAAGTAAAGAAATTCTTCTAATTTGCCTAGGCATCCTCCATCAAAGTTAACCATCATTGGGCTAAGGTTCTTTGAGGATCATTTTGAGCTTCAAAACCTAGTCTTGGCTTAGATTTTGGGCTGGTTTTTGCAGTTGTGCATCAAGGGTAACATCTCTCTCCCTTTAAGCTTGTTTTACACATTTGCTTGGCCATCTTTTCACACTACTTTGGGGCTGTTTTGGGGGTGGTGTTGAGCTACAAAAACCACTTACTTTCCTCTGTTTTTCAGTCCTAAGAGTCTTGGTTTGTCCCTTGGTTGGCTAGGGGGTTGTCCTTCCTTTTGCTCCTTGGCTTGTAAGGCCTTGTGAGCCAACTTTCAAACTTTTAAAACAACTTTCTTTTGGCCTTAAAACCACTGAATTCCAAAGGAATTTCATTGTTAGAAAACTTGTTTTGAGGGCCAAAATGGGTGGGGGTTGTCCCCCATTCTCTTTTCTTGTTTACTTGCATTTTTGGCCTATCAAAGGAGCATACATTTTCATACTTTCAAGGCTTGGTTCAGGCACTTTTTGGTGACTTTTAGGACCTGCCTAGTCTCTATCCATGGTTGGTTTGGTCACCCTTGGCATACTTCTCATATGTGTAGTGCATTCCCATTTATGGCTCATCAAAGTAGCATGTCATTTTAGCATGTATTGGCTATATTTCAGTGGGTTTTTGGTCATCATTTGGCATGTCATGACTCTATTTTTGACTGATTTGGTAGCCCTTTGCATGTTCCATGTACTTGTAGAACAAATCTTGCTTACTAGTCTTGTGTGCATGATGTTTTGGCTCATCATTCTAGTATGTTTTGACTCCACTCCAGCACATTTTTGGCTTTGATTTAACATGCTTGAGGTCTGATTTAATTGGTTTTGGTCATGTATGTTTGGTTTTGCATAGCTATAGTGCATTTGGCTTTGCTAGCCTTGCACTATGGGACCCCTAGCATGTCATATTTAAGCCTTTTGCATGGCATGGCATCATTTGGTAGGTAATTTCAAACCATAAACTTTTTCCATGCTCTCATGTTTATCACTCTTTCATTGTGTTTAAGAGTTATGCCCTCATGTCTTGTTTGCGAGCTAATTCGGGAGCCTATCTTTCTTGCCATCTTTGTTGCGAGCCTAGCATGTTTTTGCTACCATATTGACCTGCATTAGGTGTGTTTTGAGTGCTTTAGGTCATTCGAGCATTGCTTGGTATGGTTGTAGTGTAAAGCCCTTGACTAACTTTGTATTTCAAGTCTCTTGGCATACTTTACTTGAGCTATTTGCATGATATGGCTTCACTTTGCATGTAATTTTAGAGCATATAGACTTGCCATGCTCCCACTTTTGTCACCCCTTGAGTGCCCCTATGGGTTGTGTTCTTGTTGCCTAGCTTGTGGACCAATATGTGTGCATGTGTGTCTTGCCTTTTGGTGCCTTTGTCCTGGTGTTATGGCCACTGATTTGGGCATGACTGAGGTCAATCCATTTTGGTTTAAGTCCATCGAGCATTGTGTATGCCATGTGGTTCATAACATTGTGTATGCCATGTCCATTTGCATTGTGTATGCTAGTTGTTGTTCATATTGTTGCATGCTTGTGTTGCCTTGCATTGAGTATGTATGCATTAGCATTGTGCATGCCCTTAGCATTGGTAGTTTGATCATGTTGCCTTGCATGTTGTTTGCATGCTTGTCCCTTGCATATTGTTTACATGCTTGTTTCATTGCATTACATTTTTACATACTCCATGTTACATTGCATTGTGCATGCCATGTTATGTGTTGCATTGTGTTTGGAATAGGTGTTAGTCCAAACACGGGAAACGAGGGACGTTTCATACTTAAAGTGATGAAACGCGCCTCAATTCTTGGTCGCCAACGCTCTTGATCATACATGATAGAGTTTTAGGCTTTATGTGTTTACTTGTGCATTCATTTCCATATTGAGTTGTGCAATTCGGCCCCTAGGCCATCATGCATCGAGATGCGTGATTGGTGGCCCGAGGGTCGAGACCTACACTCCCTTGAGCTTATGTAATGATAGGGAGGGTGGTCGCGCATACATGTGTTGCAAATACTTGGCCATACCCCTTTCTTGCCCTCTGTTGCAGAAAACCAAAACAAGCAATGAAAACTAGTCGACCGACCAGATAAAGTGGCCGCCCGACCACTTTTTCTGGTTTTCAGCACAAAAAGTGGTCGGCAGGTGGTCTCCAATGCCAACAACTGGTCGACAGCATCCCTACAGATTCCCATGGTGGAGTTTCAGCCTTCTGGAGCCTTGTGCAGTATTCTGGGACCAGTTGCAAACAGAGGGAAATCCGGGCATCGCGATGGATTTCCGAGCGAGGCTATTCGAGCATGCATGCATCCCTCGTCATGAGGCCATTTCAGTGTTTTGTTAGCTTAGAATGGATATTTGTTTCAATTTTGGTTGTGTAATAATTAATTAGCTAGAATAGTTAAGTAATCAGTCAGTTCTGTATCATTTATTCGGACCCTCCGTCGAGAGGGCGAATTTTGTAATAAGTGTGCGTGTGTGTGCTTCATGTCTTCCAACCCCACGTCTTTCTCCCTTTTATTTACCAGCTTACGATGGTTAGTTTAAGGCATGTTTCAATTAGCATCCTTATGCTTCGCATGTTTGCATTCATTCATCTGTTTTGCATGCACCGAGCTCGGCGCACCATTCTAACTGCATTGTATTTCAATTCCGAGTTGAATGCATGTTATCTGTAGCATCTCATATGCCATCTTAGAATAGTCGAGCCTATCTTAGTTGCATTTTGCATGTGTTGCATTACTCATCTGAACATGAACTAGGATCATGCATTGATTACTAACTAGTTTATGTTTTGGCTTGGAGTACTCGGTGAGTGTTTATACTTTAGCATCCTTGCATGTGTGTGAGTGACTGCCATGATAGTATGCTTGCCATGAGGCTAACTGCTTATGTGATATACCTGCCTGAATGCCTGTGGGTGAAGGTTGGATTATTTAAATTGGAACAATTCATTGATTGTGAGTTTTAAGCCCACTTGAGAGTGGCAAATCACCATGTTTTTTAACCCCACTTGGGGGTGGCAAAATCCACATTTTAGCCTACTTACGAGTAGCAAACCGCTTTCAAAAGCAAACATAAGATGCTTTGTTCCAACTTAGACGATCCAGTCTATACTTATATGATGTGCGCATCACGTAGCAGTTCTAGGCTAATAAACTGGAATAAGAGCACATATGTTTTCGAAAACAAGATATCATGTTTAGTAGTGGCCGATCTTTGATCAAGTGAGCGGGGGTGCTCATTGCATGACCTTCCCCAATCGTACCCAAGTTCCCGAGCCGAGGAACTTTAGTGATGACGGACACGCGGCCTTAGGCACGGGTCAAGATTTTCTAAATTTCCCCAAAATAAAATATTTAGATGGCGACTCTGTATCTGGCAAAGCAGTCCACGTTTGGCACTTCTTTCTAAAAATCAATTTTTCAAAACGATTTGCCGGATTTGGACTCTTTGGTGATTTATCAATCTCGTATTGCACTTTGCAAGATCAGATTAAGAACCGTGACATTGAGTCCGAACTGTAGTAAGCCCAATGAACAAAACGGGATTTTCCCGGGACGTTCGGGCGCGTCTACAATGATGAATTAGATGAGTTCTCAATTGAATGAAAAAATGAATCTTGATTTGATGAATATTTGATGAAATAATTGAAGATAATTTCTAAGTACTTTTGATGAAAGAGAAGATGAAGGATTGGAGATGCTCTTCTTTCTTAAACACTAATCACTACTTAAACTACTAAACTCTTTGATAAGAATGTTAGATTTACAAAGACAAGTCAAAAAAAAAAAAAAAAAATCAATCATCAATCAACCAAAAACTTTGCATTTCAAGAAGCTATCCTCAATCATTAACAAAAAAGCACTCACAACACTCTTAACATATTTAGTCCCAAAACAAGGACCAACATATGCATAGGCACAAACTTGACACCATACATTCAGGAAAGCCAAGCAAGCTAAAAAGAATACAAGAATGGGAACCATTGCACTATCGTTCACATAATGTGTTCAGAATTTAAAATGTGTGGATCAGATTCTTTCATTCTGGGTACACCTATACAAGAATGGGAACCAAGCAACTCTTTGACACTAAGTCTAAGTAATACAGCTTCCCTCGCCTAATACCACAACCAATCGTCTGCCTTGTTTGGATGTCCTTAACACACAAAAATCAGGCCAGAAAATGACAACACAAAATAAGGCAGTGGTTATTTGGGAAACTAACAAGAGATTATAATCTAAATAGAACAATCAAAACAGAATCTAAATTCAAAGTGTCAACGAGGGACAAAGATCCTTCTCCAATAATCGGAATTAAGGTACCATTGGCAGTGGAAACAAAATTTTGTGCAGAAGGTTTAAGAGGAAAGACTTGTTTAGAATCAAATGTCATATGATCCGTAGCACCGGAATCAATTATCCATGCACTATTAGAAACAGATGTAGAAATATTTAAAACCTTATCATCATTACCTGTCGCTACTGCTAATGCCGAGAATGCTTCGGCAATATCATTATCTGTCTTTGTTTCAACAACCGCAGCAGTAGAGGTCTTCTTAGAATTCCTCTTCTGTGAATCACAGCTATGATCTCACCATTCTGGATACCCCACAAGTTCGTAGCATTGATTTTTGGTATGACCACTTTGATTGTAGTAAGTGCATTTGCAGGAAGATTTATCGACACATGTAACAATCTTAGGAGGGACGGGCCAATTCTGATTAGAATGGTTTTGAGCCACCATGGTGAAAGCTTCAGAATTTCCAAGTTCAATATTCATCGTTTCGCGTCGAACACATCTACGGCGGACCAGTGCATAACATTCCTCTAATGCGAGAATTGGATCCTTCCTCAAAATTTCACCACGGATTTGTTCGAAGTCACCATCTAATATAGCAAGAAAAAAATGCATCCTTAGTCGTTGAACTAATTTTTGATAGGATGCAACATCTTTTTCACTCTCCATGATCACCTGATCACGATGATCCAACTCACTAAAAATTTCAATTAACTCTCCATAATACACAGAGAGTGTTCTGCCACTCTGTTTGGCAGAGAAGGCCCTCTAGTTCAAGGTAAATCCTTGTAATTCGTTAGCTTCATCATAAAAAGCTTGAGAAAGAGCTTTTCAAATATTGCGAACGGTAGGTAGGCAAATGTATCGCTTCATAATGTCTGGGGACATAGAAATCAAACAGCCATCTCTTGACCCTTTGATTATCTGCATACCACTTCTTATATCCATCATCCATCTCGGTTGGTGGCTGTGAATTGCCACGAATAAAGGAGAGTTTCTCCTTCTTAGCAATATGCATCTCCATGATTTGAAACCACATATCATAATTGGTCTCATTGAATACAGTCCCTGCATTGAGCGATGAGCCCTCGAATTGAATGATAATGGGAGCAGACTTGGTGCCAGATGTTTCAGAATCTGACTTGGCCATGGTTTGATGGTGATATGGATTCAATAAAAGGATGATATAATTCTTTCAAGGCTCTGATACCAACTTGCAAATTAGACTTTGAGAATAATATTTTTATTCATCTTAATTCAATACATTGTACAATATTTATAGAGATGGATCACCCGTAAGTAGTAAGTCTTATAATTGAGCTATTCCTATAATCAAAGCTACAATCAAGCTCTGTCCTAATCTATAAATAGGAAACAATCACAAGAAGTTATTCCTAAAATCTCTACATCACTATCACCATCTATCTACCACCACCACATCCCAACTATCACTATCTCCACCACCACTATCACTCCACCATGACAACTGATACAACTAAGACCTCGTTAACAAGTGTCCTAAGAATATAAGATTAAGACAAAATAAGTGTAGAACCCAATATACTTTGTATTAGTTTTATAGCACTTTTTACTCATTATACATTTTTTAACTTTTTCACTATTTTCAAAATACTTTTCACATTAATCTCAACATTAAACAATGCATGAGGGGCATTTGTTAACATTTGTCATACAACTATTAATCTATTAACTTTAATCTTACAATCAAATATAATTGGAATAAAAATGTAAGTCTCATCATATTTTAGGTGGTCAATCATAACCTAAACCAAAATGATGTGGTTGTGATGAAACTGTGATTATATAATTTTATGGGAGAATTACACACCATAGTGTGATGTTTTGGAAAATTGGTAAAAATTTGATTTTTAATTTTTTATCTTTTTTGGTGGCTTTTTTGGCAAAAAAGCTAGCTTCTTTGGCTAAAAAAGCTAAAAAGTTAGAAAGTTGACTTTTTTAACCTCTTCCCAAAGTGCCCCAGTGTGCTAGAAAAAAAAATTTATAAAAAAATAATAAATTTTATGAATGTTTATAATTAAAATTATAATTTTTTTTACTATTATGTAATAATTTTTCAAAACTCCTCCAGAATAACAATTTTCCCTAACTTTGTTAATTTTTGTAGCTCAGTTAGTGGACCTATTTTATTCAAAAAATTTACTTTGACTAAGGAGTAAATTTTCATGCAAGTTGGCGTAGTTTGAAATAGGGATTTTTAGTTTAAAATACCTGATATTAAGATTTTATAAGATAAAAAATATGCAATATTTTCTTAGTAGTTAAGATCTCTCAATATTTTCATAGAGAAATTTTGGCCTAGAAAATTTCAGTACAAAGAAAAAAAAAATTCACAGAGAAATTTGTCTTCACAAAAAAATTTCAATTCTTCAAAAAGAAATTTTAGTTCGTCGTGGAGAAATTTGTAACGAGCTGAAATTTCTCTAATAATATTATTGAATAACCTTAACTAATAAGAAAAAAATATATTGGACCTCTCTTACTACCAAAAGTTAAAAATGAATGTTTCACTAATTTTTCCTTGAAAATAACCTCACATCAAATATGAATAAATCCCATTGCAAGGGCAGGTAAATATTTTTCTTATTAGATTTGTGGTTCCATAATAAACTATGTATTTTGTGTAATGTTACGTATTTTTTGTGTTAATATTACACATTTTTTTAATTAAAAATGTTTAGATACAAAAAATTGTAACATTACTATAAAATATGTAATTTCATTTTTGAACCAAAAATTGTTGTGACTCTACCCAAAATATACCTAACATTTACTAGAAAAATACGTAACATGCACTACAAAAATATGTAATAAGGTGAATAAAGTACACACTTTTTAAGAGGTACACTATAAAAATTTCCTCATAATGGCTACTAGTTAAGCCGCCATTAATGAAGAATTTTATTTTATTATTAATTGTTATAAAAAAAATTTACATTAATACATTTTTTTATTTATAAATAGCAATAGGTTTTCTTCTGAAATGAGAGGGTAATTTATGTGAAAATTGGGCCGAGCTGAATAATGGGCCGTTATGGGCCACAGTGCAAAGGGCCGAGTAAAATAGGCCATAAAATTACTCCGGCCCAAGAGAAGTAAAAGATTACTCCGGTCCAAGAGAAGTAAAAGATTACTCCGGCCCGATAGAAACGTAAAGTTACTTCGGATAAGAAGCAACTTGAATTAGATCGGTCCGAGGCCCAGACGTTAGACCGGTCCGAAGGACTCTTATTGTTAGCCCGGCTGAAGTATGCGTTGCAGTTAGACCGGTTTAAATATGCTTTGAACTTACACCGGTCATGGCACAGTGAAGATAGACCGGTGTAAACCTTGATGACAGACAGCTCGGTTTTAGGCATGCCGTTAACGGAAGAGGAACTAAGGGCAGAAAGCCGACCTAATTATGGTTCGGCTAAGTATTAGCCATGATTACTTCGGACGTATGGTAGTTCGGCCATGGAAGAACCATCTCACTTGGTTTAAGCAGTGAGGGGGGTGTTGAAGGATAAACATTATCTTTCAGGAGTATGAATCCTAGAAGGACTCTGCATGGAGAAATAAGAGTCCTACCTGGATTGTACCATTCGAAACCTATAAAGCTCACAAACATCACCTATGGAGAGGTAACACACAATTTTGCTTCCTAAATACACAGAGCTTTTGTCTATTTGTCTATTGTGCTGACTTAGGCATCAGAGAGATTTCCGGCACACACCCGCCGGCTAGCTCACGTTTGCATTTTCAGGTGGTAGAACGACGTCGTACGGAGGAGCGCAGACTTGATCAACAGGATTATACGAGAAGGTTTATTTCTTTCCCGTACAGTAG
>NW_021024949.1:1322192-1363119 GCF_004153795.1 Camellia sinensis
TGCATTTTTAGCCATGCTTACGATAGCAAACCATCTTTCAAAAACAAACATGAAATGTTTTGTTCCAATTCAGGCGACCCAGTCTATACTTATATGCTGTGTGCATCACATAGTAACCTAGGCTAATAACCGGAATAAGAATTCACAATGTTTTCAAAAATTGATATCGTGGTTAGTAGAGGCCGGTCTATGACTGGGCGAGCGGGGGTGCTCACGAAGTGACCTTCCCTAATCGTACCCAAGTTCCCGAGCCGAGGCAACTTTGGTGATGACGGACACGTGGCCTTTTGGCACCGAGTCAGGGTTTCCTAAATTTCCCAAAATAAAATATTTAGGTGGCGACTCTGTATCTGGCAAAGCAGTCCATGTTTGGCGCTTCTTTCAAAAAATCAGTTTTCTAAAAAACGATTTGCCGGATTTGGACTCTTTGGTTTAGATTAGGAACCGTGACTACAAAGTCGAGTCCGAGCTGTAGCGAGGTCCCCCGTGGGCTTGTTGCACATTTGTATGATTATGACTCGTTAAGCTTGCATTTGCATGTTTATGACTTGTTTTGCCTAAGTAGGGTCCATGTCTTGTTTTGTGTTTATGTGATTTGCCTAGGTGTTGTGTACATGCTTTGTTCCTTCCTTGGGTCTCAAGCCTAAGTTATGTTAAGCCTAGATCATTCCAAGCCGAGGTCATCTCCAGTTTAGAATTGTCTTGGAACCACTTTGTTTGACCTCCACCTTTGCCCTGACATATTGGCCGAGATGTCATTATCTAGGCCGAGGTGTTCATCACCAAGGCCGAGATGTGTTTTATCTAGGCCGAGATGCTACCTTTTCACCTAAGTGATTTTGTCGTGGAGTGGTATGACCTAGACCGAGGTATGGCACATCTAGGCCAAGGTGTGGCACAGCTTAGTCAAGTGTTGTCATTCCTAAACGAGGTCATTGTCACCTTAGTTACCGAAGCTTTGTCCTAAGCCGATGTCATCATTTATCGGAGTGCCTTACCAAGTAGCTTGTTAGATACACTTTGTCATAGTCTTATCTTGTCAATCTATCACCTTTTTTAGGAGAGCCAACCAGCCGTTGCCACGTGTCCGAGATGAGTGTTAAGTCAGCCGGCAGAGGGAGAAAACCTATCATTTGTTATATCTTTGTTTTGAAGAGGAGAGAGAAGCTCTAGGAGAGGAAGAGGAGTTCTTGAGGGGGAGTAGATTTCCAAGCTTGATCCCTAGAGATCGAACCGTTAGATCCGTGTTTTAAGGTTAGATTGTTGATCTGCTCATGTTGTTTTTTATGTCCATGTTATTGCATTGCATGATTGGATATGATTTGTAAGCCATGCATTGCTTTGAAGTTCAGTTTTAGAAAGAGAAAATAGTATTCATGTGTTCTCCAAGAAAAGTCATGTTTTGATCCGAAAGCTTATGCCTAGATCCATGTTTTTGTGTTTGTTTTCATATGATTTTCAAGTATGGGTACCCAGGTCCATGTTTTCGAACTCATAGCATGAAATCCCAGATTTTGTGAATAAAGAAGTTATGATTTTAGCATTCATGTTCTTCATGTTCTTCACGCGTGGAAACCCAGATCTCCAGACCTCACTTCCCTAAGTGTAGTCGCCGAGATCACTCTTACCTAGACCTCACACTTAGGCCAAGCATCGTATCTCACCTTGGCCTACCTTGCATGGTCACTTACACCTTTAGTTTATCTTGTGCGCACCTCGGCATGCAGCCGCACACCGAAGCCTAGGTAGCCACACCTCGGCCAGGAGGTGTGGGACCTCGGCAAAGACTTGGTTGGTACCCAGCATGTCTTCCGGACATGTAAAACAGTGTTTTGACTTCCAGCATGTTTTCCCGAGATCATTTGCATGTATGTAAGACTTGTTTTGAGAAGTATGTTCAGTAGACTTTGCCATGTGTTTGTAGGACTTGGACCCTTGCCTTGATCCCGACGTTCGGAGAGCTATCTGAATGGTATTTCTAATAAAGTTATGTTATCACGTTTTAATAAACCTTTGCCTTGTTTTGATAAAAGTATTTGTTAAGGATGAATGATATCCCTATTTTATGTATCAAGTATAAGCTTTGTTTTGGATGACATTCTTGGAACCGTCCTTTCGTGTTAGGGGACGTTAAGCCTAGGTAACATAGTCCGTAAGTGCTAGGGGACTATAAGCATTTGTAGCACAATCTTTGGAAGTCCGTACGTGTCGGGGGACTTTAAGCGTTTGTGGCACAACTCCTTACGTGCTAGGGGACTTTAAGCCTAAGTAGCATAGTCCTTCTGTGCTAGCGGACTTTAAGCCTAAGTAGCACCGTCCTTTCGTGCTAGGGGACGTTAAGCCTAAGTAGCACCCTTGTTAAGATATCGGCCACCGACGGGCTAGGAACGGGTGTGCTCGATGCCGAGGTTATGCCTTTGTTTTGCCGGAATGTCATCATCCCATGTTTTAAGTTGATGTATGTTAAGTAAGTAAGTAAGTTTTGAAAGACCAAAGTTCGATTGATGTTTTATTTCAAGCCAAGCTAAGCGATGTTATGTATGGTTTTGACAAAGATACACTATGTATTGTTTGAAAAGATCTCTGGTATCATTCATTTAACCCCTTTATTATTTATACCATTCACTGAGTATCCAAGCTTACGCTACCTATGTATGTATGTAGGTAACAAGCAAGAAGTCGGCTACGCCGAGATATGTATTTTGTATGCATGTTATGTCCGCGGTGAGGATGTCGGCAATTTTGAAGCTTATGTATTTTGAACATGTGGGCTCGAGAAGCCTTTTATCAAGATGTAATATGTATTTTTGTACTTCATTTTGTTTGTATTCAAGTTGTAAAGCTATGTAAAGTTGTATGCCATTCCATTTGACTTATGCACTGCTCTCATGAACCACTTGTATTGTAAATTATTGCTTCCGTACTTGTGAGCCACACATATTTATACTCTGATTGTGTGTGAATTTTGAAAGTTGGCCTTCGGTAATCTCGGATTACTGGCCATCACGGTACCATTCTACTAGGGGCGGAATGGGGTTGTGATAGAATGGTATCAGGGCACAAGTTCCTTATAGTACGTTATTCACACACTTTGAGTCCTAAAGAGCATAGGATGTCCCTTAGAATGATCTTAGGATTGCATCATATTGCTTGCTACTTGACAAGGTGTGCATCATCTTGGCATGAGCATTTGTTACATCGGCATGATCATGTTCACTTGCATACATGTTCATTTATTACTTGCATGCATGTTTACTTGCTCATTTTGTTTAAGAGTCGCATTTTGCATACCTCCTAGCATCATGAGAAGAGGTAGACCCCAGTTAGCCGAGATCAGTCCGAAGACAGGTTGGACAGATTAGAAAGGATTGTTGAAAGTTTGGCCGATGAATTAATTCAAGCAAGGCAGCAAAACACCGGTACCACCTCCACCCAGGCCGAGCAGACAGATGGCCGACATGCAGTTCCACCACCGCCAGTACCACAAGTGCCTCCGCAGCCAGCTTTGTATGGGGATAGCACATTGACCCTGTTCAGAGAATTCAAGAAGATGAAACCACCGAAGTTCCATGGAGGTATAGAACTGATGAAGGCAGAAGCCTGGGTTCTTGAAATGGAGAAGTTGTTCGAGGTTTTTCCTAGCACCGATGCCCAGAAGGTGTCACTGGCAGCATCTACATTGGAAGACGACGCTCGTAGATGGTGGATGATGATCCGAGAAGGTAATCCAGACTTGACTTGGGCCAGATTTTTGGAGCTGTTCTATGACAAGCATTTCCCACTCAGTGTTCGAGATCGCAAGACCACAGAATTCAGATGTTGACACAGGGTAGCAAAACAGTGGCAGAGTATGATCGTGCTTTCACCGAGTTGGCAAGGTAAGCACCCCACATGGTCGACAACGAATATAGAAAAGCTAGGAAGTTTGAGAGTGGACTTGAAGGGCCAATACAAGATCAGGTTAATTTGCTCAACATACCGACATATGCTAGAGTGTTTGATAAAGCCATCCTTGCAGAAGCCAACCTGAACAGAAGTCAAAGTTCGGGGAAGAATCAGAGGAAGAGGCAGATCTATGACAATTGTGAAGAAGAGGCAGACCTGAATGATGCCGAGGAGAAGACAGAGGTGGACAGTCCCAACAACGCGAATCTGGAAGGTGGTACTTGGCCGACATGTGCAAGTTACGGGAAGCTACATTTTGGGGTTTGTCTTCGGGTAACTGGAGCTTGTTTTGGATGCGGTGAGATGGGTCATCGCATTAAGGATTGTCCCAAGGTAAAAGCTAGAGATGATAAGAAGAGATGAGAACTCAACATCCAGAGTCGTTTTGGGAACAAGGTAAGCGAAGTTTGGGGACCAATCTTCTTTAAGGGAGGAAGGATGTAACAACCCACATTTATGTCTTAGTCATGTTCATGAGCATTTGTATGATTATGACTCGTTAAGCTTGCATTTGAATGTTTATGACTTGTTTTGCCTAAGTAGGGTCCATGTCTTGTTTTGTGTTTATGTGATTTGCCTAAGTGTTGTGTACATGCTTTGTTCCTTCCTTGGGTCTCAAGCCTAAGTTATGTTAAGCCTAGATCATTCCAAGCCGAGGTCATCTCCAGTTTAGAATTGTCTTGGAACCACTTTGTTTGACCACCACCTTCGTCCTGACATATTGGCCGAGATGTCATTATCTAGGCTGAGGTGTTCATCACCAAGGCCGAGATGTGTATTATCTAGGCCGAGATGTGACCTTTGCACCAAAGTGATCTTGTCTTGGAGTGGTATGACCTAGACCGAGGTGTGGAACATCTAGGCCAAGGTGTGGCACAGCTTAGTCAAGTGTTGTCCTTCCTAGCCGAGGTCATTGTCACCTTAGTTACCGAAGCTTTGTTCTAAGCCGATGTCATTATTTTCCGGAGTGCCTTACCAAGTAGCTTGTTAGATACACTTTGTCATAGTCATGTCTTGTCAATCTATCACCTTTTTAAGGAGAGCCAACCAGCCGTTGCCACGTGTCCGAGATGAGTGTTAAGTCAGCCGGCAGAAGGAGAAAACCTATCATTTGTTATATCTTTGTTTTGAAGAGGAGAGAGAAGCTCTAGGAGAGGAAGAGGAGTTCTTGAGGGGAAGTAGATTTCCAGCTTGATCCCTAGAGATCGAACCGTTAGATCCGTGTTTTAAGGTTAGATTGTTGATCTGCTCATGTTGTTCTTTATGTCCATGTTATTGCATTGCATGATTGGATATGATTTGTAAGCCATGCATTGCTTTGAAGTTCGGTTTTAGAAAGAGAAAATAGTATTCATGTGTTCTCCAAGAAAAGTCATGTTTTCATCTGAAAGCTCATGCCTAGATCCATGTTTTTGTGTTTGTTTTCATATGATTTTCAAGTATGGGTACCCAGGTCCATGTTTTCGAACTCAGAGAATGAAATCCCAGATTTTGTAAATAAAGAAGTTATGATTTTAGCATTCATGTTCTTCATGTTCTTCATGGGTGGAAACCCAGATCTCCAGACCTCACTTCCCTAAGTGTAGTCGTCGAGATCACTCTTACCTAGACCTCACACTTATGCCAAGCATCGTATCTCACCTTAGCCTACCTTGCATGATCACTTACACCTTTAGTTTGTCATGTGCGCACCTCGGCATGCAGCCGCACGCCGAAGCCTAGGTAGCCACACCTCGGCCAGGAGGTGTGGGACCTCGGCAAAGACCTGGTTGGTACCCAACATGTCTTCCTGACATGTAAAACAGTGTTTTGACTTCCAGCATGTTTTCCCGAGATCATTTGCATGCATGTAAGACTTGTTTTGAGAAGTACGTTCAGTAGACTTTGGCATGTGTTTGTAGGACTTGGACCCTTGCCTTGATCCCGACGTCCGAAGAGCTATGTGAGTGGTATTTCTAATAAAGTTATGTTATCACGTTTTAATAAAGCTTTGCCTTGTTTTGATAAAAGTATTTGTTAAGCATGAATGATATCTCTATTTTATGTATCAAGTATAAGCTTTGTTTTGGATGACATTCTTGGAACCGTCCTTTCGTGTTAGGGGACGTTAAGCCTAAGTAACACCGTCCTTTCGTGTAAGGGGATGTTAAGCCTAGGTAACATAGTCCGTAAGTGCTAGGGGACTATAACCATTTGTAGCAAAATCTTTGGAAGTCCGTACGTGTCAGGGGACTTTAAGCGTTTGTGGCACAAGTCCTTCCGTGCTAGGGGACTTTAAGCCTAAGTAGCATAGTCCTTCCGTGCTAGGGGACTTTAAGCCTATGTACCACCGTCCTTCCGTTCTAGGGGACGTTAAGCCTAAGTAGCACCCTTGTTAAGATATCGGCCACCGACGGGCTATGAACGGGTGTGCTCGATGCCGAGGTTATGCCTTTGTTTTGCTGGAATGTCATCATCCCATGTTTTAAGTTGATGTATGTTAAGTAAGTAAGTAAGTTTTGAAAGACCAAGGTTCGATTGATGTTTTATTTCAAGCCAAGCTAAGCTATGTTATGTATGGTTTTGACAAAGATATACTATGTATTGTTTGAAAAGATCTCGAGTATCATTCATTTAACCCCTTTATTATTTATACCATTCACTGAGTATCCAAGCTCACCCTCCCTATGTATATATGTAGGTAACAAGCAAGAAGTCGGCTACGCCGAGATGTGTGTTTTGGATGCTTGTTATGTCGGCGGTGAGGATGTTGGCAATTTTGAAGCTTATGTATTTTGAACATGTCGGCTCGAGAAGCCTTTTGTCAAGATGTAATATATATTTTTGTACATCATTTTATTTGTATTCAAGTTGTAAAGCTATGTAAAGTTGTATGCCATTCCATTTGACTTATGCACTGCTCTCATGGACCCCTTGTATTGTAAATTATTGCTTCCGCACTTGTGAGCCCCATATATTTATACTCTGATTGTGTGTGAATTTTGAAAGTTGGCCTTCGGTAATCTTGGATTACTGGCCATCACGGTACCATTCTACTAGGGGCGGAATGGGGTCGTGACACTACTGCTGCCCCACCTCAGCCTATTCCTGTTTAGTGTATTCTTATTGATTTACCTCATATTTCCTTTACTACAAATATTCATCCCATGGTCACTCGTTTAAAAGTTCATGGTCTTGTGACACATGTCTTCCTCATTCGTTGATGTTGAACCTTCTACTTATCAACAGGCCCTTGCCTCTGCACATTGGCATGCTACAATGCTTGATGAGTACAAGGCTTTAATGGCTCAAAGAACTTGGTCTCTTGTCCCTCTTCCAGCTTCTAAATAGGATATTGGTTGTAAATGGGTGTTTCGCATTTAAGAGAAACAGTGATGGTTCCATTGCTAGATACATGGCACGATTGACAGCTAAAGGTTTCCTGCAACCAGAAGGTATTGATTATAACGAAACCTTTAGTCCTGTTGCTAAACATCCCACAATTTGCATTTTGCTCTGCCTTGCTTCGCACCATCACTGGCCCTTAAAACAGCTAGACATTAGCAATGCATTCTTACATGGTAACTTGGATGAAGAAGTTTATATGGCACAACCACCAGGATTTGTCAATCTTTCTTCCTCTCAACTTGTGTGCAGATTACAGAAGGCTATCTATGGGTTGAAACAAGCTCCCAGAGCTTGGTATTCTACTTTTTCCAAGTTTTTGATTTCTCAGGGATTTGTCAATAGCCACTGTGATAATTCTTTGTTCATCCACAAAACTTTTAATTCTATTACTATTCTTCTAGTATATGTGGATGACATTCTTCTTACTAGTAGTAATCCCTCTCATCTTCAAACTCTTATTCACCATATGCATTCAACTTTTTCCATGGTGATATTTCCTATTTTTTGGGAATTTCAATTCAATCTCTTGGGGATTCTTATTTCTTATCTCAACAGAAGTATGCCTCTGATATTCTTGTCAAAGCAGGCATGACTTCTTGTAAATCTTGTTCTATACCTAGCTCCATGAAACCTCCTCTCAATCCTGTTACTTCTCTTCCTTTTGCTCAACCTCAGTTATATCGCAGCTTAGTTGGAGCATTGCAATATCTTACTATTACTCATCCAGATCTTTCCTTAGCTGTTAATCAAGCATGTCAATACATGCATGCTCCTACAAATGGTCACTTTGCTTTGGTCAAACGAATTCTTTGGTTTGTTAAGGGCTCTCTCTCTCATGGGTTGGTTTTTCATCCTAGTTCTTTCACCTTGCAAGCCTTCTCTGATGCTAACTAAGCTGGGGATCTCATGGATTGCAAATCTACTTCAGGTTATTATGTCTATCTTGGTTCAAATATCATCTCTTGGTCTACAAAGAAACAACCAACTGTTTCTCGATCAAGTACTGAGGCTGAATACCAATCACTTGCTCAGGCTACTGCTGAATTGAGCTGGTTACAGATGCTTCTTCATGATTTTTCCATTCCTACTACCTGTCCTCCTATTCTTTGGTGTGACAACTTATTAGCAATTGCACTTGCTTCTAATCCAGTGTTTCACACATGTTCCAAACATATTGAGGTGAACTGTCACTTTATCCGTGAAAAGGTTGCTGGGAAACACCTTGTTTTCAAATACATTCCCTCTGTTGCTCAGGTTGCTGACACCTTTACTAAGCCTCTGTTAGCCTCTCGGTTTCAGTTTCTTCAGTCCAAGCTTATGATCTGTTCTTCTCCCATAAGCTTGAAGGGGGCGGTTAAGGATATCAAGATTGAAGAACCTTCTAGTTCATCAGATGCAATCACAGCTGCAAGCTCAGCTGTAGCTCATGCCAGTTCGGCTTCAGCATCACTAACAGATCATATTCAGCATCAGCCCAAGATTCATTAGCTCAAGCCACACTGACAGTTACACCTTTCAACTATTTTTGTAACTGATGGTGATTAGTTACAAGTAGTTAGAATCTATTGTCAGTTAGATATCTCTTGTATAAATATACTCTGTATCACAGATATTTTCTAATGAGAATTGAATTCAATTTTTCTTCACTATCCACTGAAAGTCACCCCCTCCACAAATCAATCTTAATGCCAAGTTACCTTTTCCAACTTCTTCAAAAATCAACCAGAAAATAAATAAAAAATAAAAAGAGAGAAAGAGAAGCATTTGATTTTCGATTTTTTTTTTTTGATGGTCGAATTACTCCATTAGTCTTGAAATTTCAGCTTATACCTTTCAATGCTTTATTTTTTATTTTATCTTTCACCATATGTAACATCATTGTTAATCTAATAATGGCATGAGCAAAATTTATTTTTCGTCTTTATGCATATTTTGTTTTAAAGTGAATGATCAACGTAAAGCTACATCATCATATATAAAAAATTTATATAATTTTCTGTTTATATATCATTACTCTATCTATAAAATCATTCACCAATCTCTATATATAGTGCAGCAAAACAAAAGCAATTCCTATTGTTTGAGTCTGTCAAAATCCTTAAAAGATCACACAAAACCATGATACATCAATACGAGTCGAGCACCATCGAATCTAAAGGGCACAATTTATGAGATGCAAACTATGGTTGCTTTTATTTATTTATTTATTTTTGTTTGTTGATCTGCCAAAGAGAATTTATTGATGGTGCATAGTGGTGTTGATGAAGACGCAACTATAAAAAAAAATAGATTTTAAAAAACAAATTCAGTGGGTGGTTGGTGACATTTATTTGCATGCAACCTATTTTCAATTGCAAAAGCACAATCCGCCATGATTTCATTTTTCTTGTCAATCCCTCATCTTCATCATCATCATATATATATTACAAAACTAAAGCCTAGCCAGTCAGATGTCCGACAGATGCAGCCAGGGCAAACTCAATTTCAACTAGTTGCCAAGTTTCTTATTATGTACCCAAAATAAGACCTAGTCAATCCCCTCCTCTTCAATAATAGCACATTGTACATATTCAATGTTTCTTGCCTTCATGCACAACAAATATAGATAGTGGGAACCCACATCCAGTTATTGAAGGAATATAAGGGAAAAATTTTGTGTTTAAAAATATAAGAATTGTTAGAGGGAGGAAGCTTCAAACACCTATTATACATACATACCACTAGAAATATGATTTTTTGCCTCTATTTTTTTACGACTGATTGTTTGATCGTTGTAAAAAAAAGTACTTTTTATATCAAAATCTCGTTCTAATTAACACCCAATTGTGTTCTTTAAAATATATATATATATATATCCAAATCGTGTAGGCATTACTCTTATTTCCCAAATCTGTCTCCAACGGCATGAACGGCATGAACTCTCTCTCTCTCTCTCTCTCTCTCTCTCTCAAAATTTCACTCGCCGCTCTCTCTCGCTCTACTCTCTCTTTCAACACACCACTCTCAATTTTATTGTTCATCTAAAAATTTCGATCAATTGTTGATGAATATTTGAAGATTTTGATTGATTGTTGCTGAAGATTTGAAGATTTCGATTGATTCATAATCGGTAAGCCTAATTTATATGTATAAATCCAAATCTGTCTCTATAATCCCTATATCTTTCTTTCAACTCCCAAATTCTATTCCACTTATCATGAAGATCAATATCAGTTCAGAGGAAGTGGATTTCGAAGATCAACATGAATTTTTTCCAATTTAATTTATTTTTATCAATGCGGTGTAAACTCTGATTTGGAAACAGGTTTTTGATTTGAAGATTCATTTTATTTTTTTAATTATTAAATCTCTATTTGCTTTGCTTTTTAAACTTGATCTAAACATTTCTCTAGACTGTTTGCTAAATTTCATGTAGTTTTTGAACCTCCTTCAATCCACTCATTTCTGGACATCGTTTTTTCAGTCTTTCTTTTCCTGATCTCTGAGTTGTTCTTCCATTTGATTTATTCTTCTCTTCTCTTCTATCTTTGTGTGTTTGGTTGCTGAGAATTGATTAAATTAAAACAAATAGTGCTTTTTTTGTGTTTTCTATATGGTTTATTGTACTAGTAATGATTTGAATTAGACTTGATTTTGATTTTGTTAAGATGGACCCTCCTGATTTTGGAATTTATTTATTTTCTTCAGATGTCAAGCTCTTATAGGAGGATCCATGGTTTGTTTTGGAAAAATTAGTTTGAGGAAAGTGAAGGTGAAATTTACTTGCTTAGCAGTTTTAGTTCATATTCAACCCAAATATGATTGAGTCTGCAAAATCATAAGTTCACAAGTAAATATTGTATTTCTTATTTTTCATGTACCTATTTTTTGTAGGTATTCTTAGTGAAATATATTTGACATGTAATTTAAGAACCTAAACACGCCTTATTTTTCATATCATGTTGATCGTTTTTGCAATAACATCTATTTAATTCTTTCTCCAGCTACAAACATCATAATGTTTTAATCCTTTCTTCTTTTTTCTCCTGCTATAATGGACTCATTATGCATTTTGGATGTGTGTATGGACTGTCTAGTAGATACTTCTTCTTAAACCTTTACACAAAAATGTTATTGTATCATGTTGTGCGTTGCTTCTGAATGAATCATGTAAGTTGCTGATATAGAGAATTTTGTAATGTCACTACAAGAATTTACACATTTGCCGACCACTTTTGCCGACCAAAAAAATTTTGGTCGCAAAAAAAGGGCATTTGCCGACCAAAATATTAATTAGTCACGAATGATCATTATGTTTGGCGACCAAAATGAGTTGGTCGCAGAAGGTCACATTTTGGCGACCAAAAATGAGTTAGTCGCAGAAATTGGTATGCTTTTGGTGACCAACTTCAAATTTGGTCATGGAAGGTTACATTTTGGCGACCAAAAAAAATTAGTCGCCAAATTAGTATTTTTAGCGACTAATATTTTAGTCGCTGTTGATTGAGATTTGGCGACTAAAAAAGTTTGTTGGCAAAGGTACTTTTTCTGTGACTAATTTGGTCATTTGGTCGCGAAAAGTTTGGGAGGGAAATTTGAAACATGGAGGGGGGAAATGAAAATTTTTTGCGACAAAAAAAAATTTGGTCGCCATTTATAAAACGACGTCGTTTTGTACCTACTCTCTCTAAAAATTTGGTCGCCATTTATAAAATTTGGTCGCCATTTCTAATCCCGTCTCTCCTCTCTGTGTCCGGCTCACTCTCTGTGTTTCTCTATATGTTGATCCGCCCTCTCCCTCTCTCTGTATTCTCTCTCTCAATCGGTGCCCACTCTCTCTAGCTCACCGAAGTCCCTCACCACCATTGCTTACGTCCGTCGCACATCACCATCACCATCGCCCTCTATCTAATGGACTCCTCATTTCTGTGGGATCCTCACCCAATCTCACCTCATCGCTGACCAGCGTCATACGCCACTACTAGCGCCACCGCCACTGCCGCCGCCGCATCCTCACAGGTTCTCTCTCACTCTCGGTCTGTCTGTCTGTCTGTCTCTCTCTGTTTCTCGCTCTCTGCCTCTCTAGCCTTTGCCCTCGGTCTCTCTCTCTCTATATATATATATTGCTGAAAGTGAAGGGTTTAGTGGGTTGTGCCAGACACATGGTGGATTGATTCCATTTGGGTTCATTTCTTGATTGATTGTTGCTGTGGTTGTAGAATTTGGGGGCTGTGGAAGAAGAGAGGATTGAGGTCATAAAGCAAACCTGTGTTGTGATAGATGTAATGTGGATTTATTGATTCGCCATCTAATTTCACCTATATAATCTGAGTTTTCTTGAGGATTTTGTAGTATTATTGTTCTTTACTTTGGTTATGATTGCTTTCTTTTCGGTATTCAGATGAATTTAACGTGAATTGTGGATTCATGTCGATTAGGGTTTCTAGGGTTTCAAATTGAATGTTTAGGATTTTGTTTTACTCAAATTTGATTGATGAAAAAATGAGGAAACATATAAATACATAAACCAGGTTTATGTTTTGATAAATATGGAAAACTCATACTTTAATTAAAAAACCTAATTAGCTTAGTTAACTTCAGACTTTGAGACCGTGTTATTTTGTTTATGTTTCTTCATTTTGTTGGATATACCTAGCTGAGCCTCTGTAAGTGGGAAGATGTCTGGTAGGCAATAATTAGCATAATTTTGGTTACTGAGCATAATTTTAGCATAATTAGCATAATTTTGGTTACCCATAATTAGCTTTTGGTTGTCTTTCTATGTTTTAATGAGTTAGCTAGTCTTATATTTTTTGCTCATATTGATTTTTAGGAATGAAGAAAATGTTTAATTGGCTGAATTTTCCTATCCCCTATGTGAAAAATGGAAATGTCAAATAATCTTTATGTACTTTTAGAGCAAGTAAATATAAATATGAGTACTGGAATCAATGTTTGAAAATTTTTTTGGCAATGAATAAGGTTTTTAATTTTCCGGAAATTGATTATGATTAGGTACAATTGGTTCAGATACAATTGAGAGTACCAGAGTATGGTTGGACGACTCAAAAGGTCTTCCATTTTCTCAATTTCGTGGTCAATGGGGGTGTGTATTTTGTATTCCTTCTTTAATTCATGCTATGAAGTTAAAAATTTATTCCTCCTAGTTTACTACCTTTGTATTGAGTGTGGATTGTTTACAATGTGACAGTTCGATCGATAGTCTTTATTTGCCGTCGGGATGTTCAGAAGTTGCAACCAGAGGTTTGGAGCAATATCTGTTAATGTTTCTTTTCCCTGTTTCTGTCTTAGTTTTTATTTTTTTAACTTGTAGTTTACCATGCTGTTTGTCAGATTCTCCAACATATCTTGCTTGATATGCCGAGCCTTGCGTTCTTCACAACATATGCACTCTTAGTTTTGTTCTGGGCAGAGATATACTACCAGGTTGTGCTTGATTATGCTAATACTTGCATCTGTTGACTGGCATATGACCATTTGGTCTAATTTCATTGGTGACATGAATATTGACAAGCACGTGCTGTATCTACTGATGGACTCAGGCCGAGTTTCTATACAATTAATGCCATGGTTTATGTTGTTCAGGTGAAAATTCTTCTCCCTAGTTCCACTTCATGTAACAGGAAAGGGGAAGGTTGGATTGGATCCTTAACGTGTGAACAAATAGCCATGTTCTTAAACAGAGCATCAATTAATTTGATAATAATTTGTTTTTGTTCCTTTAACTGTTTTTTCTTTGGCTTCCTTTCTATGTACTTTTCTTATAAAATAATGTTTAGAGTAACATGTGATTGAATGGCATGGAAGGTGAAATAAAACCATTTTGTGCAAATTGTGCAATCGGGATGACCTAAATGTACATCTTTTGTGGTTCTCTCCATTGACATTCATACAAACATATAGTGAGATATGGGGTTGTTGGGATTAATTGAAGGCTTCAAGATTGGATATTTTTAAGTGCAACAAGGTAAATTGGTAAGAGTGAAAGATGATGTAGGGATGATAGGTTATGATATAGACAAAACTTGGGAGGGAAGTATGCCAAAGGAATGAACGTTTTTTCTTGGTGTATGTTCCTTGTGAGGGGTATGACATTTGAAGTGGATAAATTAATATAAGGAAATTGAAAATGGAGAATATGTAAAGTAGTTAAAAAAAAAAAACTATAATGGTGCCTTTGTCTAATGGGGAACATTAATGCCAAAGTGCATAACTTGGGAGTTGTTGCAACCCGTAGAACTACTTTAAATTTTGTTTATTAGTTTTACAATATGATATTGTAAAACAATACTAATGCATTTTGAAATAAATATTTCACATTAAAAAATGTCTAGAACACATGGTCTACAAACTGAATTATTTTGGCTAGTGTGTATGTAATCCAGTGTCTAATGAGATGATTTTCAACTAACTACATTATGGTATAGTGGAAAATTCAGGAGTTGGAATGCTTCCTTCAACATTCCCAAGTGCAAATTCACTAAGTCCTCAATAATCCACATTTTTTGTGTGTGGTTTTTAAACTTGTTAGATGACCTCAAAATAAAGGCAATGTGAAGATTCTCTGTAAGTTGATGTTGGAGCAGATAAGAATTTAATAACCATGTCTACTGAGAGATTATTGTTATTCTTATTGATTCTCAACATAAAGACAATGTGAAGATTCTCTGTTAGTTGATTGATTCCATTTGGGTTCATTTCTTGATTGATTGTTGCTGAGGTTGTAGAATTTGGGGGCTATGGAAGAAGAGAGGATTGAGGAGATCAGTGTTAGGTTGGTGGGCAGAACTGGTGGTGGGGATGGATCTGCCTCTGCTCATATAGTTATATCCTTGTTTTTATGTTGTTGATGCAAGTTTTGGTCAAAGATACCTTTAATAATGCAGATTGATTTTCTTAAACAAATTAGTATTCTAGCTTTAATTATGATTTTGATCATTTTTATGATTTCATCTAACCAGGTTCTACTTTGCAAACCAGAAGACGTCAAAAGAATTATGGGAATTCTTAATGACAGTTGTACACCGCTACATTCTTGTCTTTCTGAAGATACGAATGGGATGACCCATGCAATCTTAGAAGTTGTCGCTGGTGGAATTGTTCAAACTGCCAATGATATTCATCGATATGTGAGGTGTACTCTTCTCAATTCTACGAAGCCATTTGAAGATGTAGTGAAGTCAGGACAGCATTCTCTCAAATGGTTATGCCACAGAAAATTTATTGAATGGAATGAAGACACTAAGTTATACAGCACCACACCTCTTGGACGTGCATCTTTTGGTAGTTCTCTCTGCCTTGAAGAATCCCTTGTATATATTTACACCTCCATTCTTTCTTTTCATTTTTTTTCTTCTTTTCTTTAATATCATGTGCTTCTGGTATCAATGCATTATTGAACATACTGATCTTGAATGGATGAATTAAGGAATTGTTGACTTTAATTATGTATTTTTATATTTTATATATTTTAATTTTTTTCTAGATTGTATTGGATGACCTTTCAAGGGCTAGAGAAGGATTTGTGCTTGCATCTGATTTGCATTTAGTATACTTAGTTACACCCACCAATGTTGAAGTTGAGCCAGATTGGAAATTATACTATGAAAGATTCATGCAATTATTTACTCTTGACCAGGTAAGCTTGTTTCTCATCACCATTGGGCATCTGTAGTCCCAGTTGACATGTTCATTCTTGAATACTAATTGCCAAGTTTGCAGAATCTGTGGCTTAAGCTTCAGTTTTTCGTTTTAGTTCGTTTAATTTATTACAAGCAAACCTTACCTGACAGTAAGATTGGAGCTAGTCATATGGTTATATGGCATTGACAATTTCTAAGAAATGTTATGCATTTCTCCTTGTATCTCAGTGTATACATGTATGTACTTATGTATTGAGGCAAACCATAAGCAGTTGTCATTGAGGGTTAGTTGAGTTAATTTGTGTATGCATAAATGTATAGCCATGTCAATCAAAATTGTCTGCTGGTATTTTATTGTTTAAAATGATAAAGAGGGAATTGTCGTGGACACATAATATCATTTGCAGGATGTTATGTCTGTCCCAATTTGGTGTTTTAATTCCTTTTTAGTTGAGTCCTGAGAAATGGGGTGCCAACACACGAAGTGCACATTTCGGAAACAGGGGGACCTTATGGTGTGGCAACTGACATAAATGCTTTATGAACTCTCTTTCACTATTTTTTCCCTATGACTTAATGCACATAGATATCTAAACAGCTAGTTTTGAAAACACCCTGAACTGGACAAATTGATTGTTTGGATCAGCGTTTCGATTTCAAATGTGGCAATTTTGTGATGATCTCTCTCTTTCTCTCTCGACCATCCGATTTCAAAAGATTTTTTTTGTTTCAAGTGGATGCAATGAACACTTAAAATTTGTGATTTTCAATGTCTACCTTCTTCTTTTTTCTTCTCTTTTTTGGTTGTATTAGATGGCCCTTCTATTCTGTATTTTAGGTGATCGGCATTAACATTCTTGTTTAATAATAGCTTTTTTCACATGTTTTCTAACTTTTTTATGGTGCACACACCACATCTCTGACTTTGTAATTTTATAAAGACTCTTATTTTCATTAAACCATTTACACCCTACACTACAAGAATTTACACAATTGCCGACCACTTTTGCCGACCAAAAAATTTTTGTATTGTGTCGAATGTTAATGATTGAGCATCTTGACATGATCACTCCATTTTTTGGATTTGGCATAAAAAAATATGGGAGAGTCTAAGGCTATATTTCTACATATTTTTCTTTGAGTTTTTGTTTTGAGAACATCTGTCATGTATTTTTGTAACTGTTTATGATAGTATGAATAATGAAACATTTAATAATTAATTTCTATTCAGATAATTTCATGGATATTCAATTAATAATGGAATTATCTTTTTTATCTCCATTAATTGTTAAGTTTCATATATAGTGCCAGCACTTCAATTAATTTGGTTGTGAAAATTTTTCCTAGTATGTTCTTGCTTTATTCTTTTGCTCACTAGAAATGATCTGGCTTCTGTTGTCTTCCATAGGTTCAACGAGTTAATACTTATGGGTAAGGAAGCTTTTTGTTCCTCTATTTTTTTTGGGTTTATTTTCTTTGTGTTTCTTGATTTAAATAAAAAGATTCCGGAAACCTAAGATGACGGCAGCATAGTTGGCGAAAACATTACATACCGGTATTTTTTTCACAGTTTAACAGTGTTTTAGAAATGTCGGGAAAGTAGACATTTTTATTAGTGTTAGTGCAATGCAATACACCATGTTACTTGCCTAGTAGAATAATGACACTAATTGGTCAGTGCTCTGTATAACTTCTGTATTCTCCGTTTCTTTGCGGCAGCATGCAGCGTGCTCATCTGCAGATGGACGACAGACAATCAAAAACAGCTTTAGAAGAGGAAAAACTCGAAGATGCAGTCAGTTGTAGGGCGAAGGTATTTAATATCCACAATCATGTGCTATATTTCCTCTGGGTATATCAAAAAGTATTTAGATATATCGGTATATTATGTGGTTGTAGTACTTCTCTGATTACCAGGCTCTTGCTTTAGTTTTCTAACACACAGGAAACTTTAATCAGGTTTTTTGAAATCCGTTTGTGTATTTAGCATTTTTTGCTTAACAAATTGTTGGTACGCTTTATAAAGTTCACCATAACAAGAGGATGTCTGATTTAGTTATTTTTGTACAGGTAACTGGTGAAGGAGATGACAAATATTTGATTGCTACTGCTGAACAGCCACTATGTGCTTATCATCTAGATGATTGAATCCATCCTTCACACCTACCAATAAGGTTATAACTACTTCCATGAATGATAGTTGCCTTTATGGCTACTAAAGAATGTTGGAGCATAGACACAGATATGACACGATACGAGCACTCTAACAACTTTTAAAAAGATTTGATACATGAAAATGATAATGACTTCATTTTTAATAAATAATAGGACATGCTTAGTCATGTGTCCGATATGTGTGGGTGTGTGTCTAACAAGTGTCTGTGTCCAACGTTGAACATGGAAACAACACCTTTTTAGAAGTGTTTCTGCTTTTTAGATGGTGGCTTTTATGTTTTATTTTTTTGGTTATAAATCTTTAGTGGCTGCGCTTTGTTGAATTTATGTTGCATGAATTACTAGATATGCTGGATATTCTTCTTGTTTCTGCAAAGAAGCAGGTTCTCATGGTCGCGATACTCTTGGGATTTTCCGAGTTCACCAGTTTGAGAAAGTGGAGCAGTTCTGCCTTACTAGTTTTAAGTTCAAATATTATGACAGATTCTTCACACTCTTATAATAATAATAGATATATTAAGTTCAAACACTTTGTAAATTTGTCTTAGCACCACCGGCCCATAATTTTTCACTGCATCCAAATGCTAAAAGCCAAGCAACCCTACATGGCACTTCCAAACCAAATGATCCTCTATTCATCCCTCCTCCTTAGTCAGCAACAATGGTGTATGATACTTCAAATTTGGTCGAAATTGCCACTAGTTTTCATTTTTGATGAAACTGGTTTTCACTGGACAAGTCCAATCAGTACACACACACACATATATATATATATATATAGTCGAGACGTGTGAAATTGTGATTAATTTTTATTCATTAAGCCAACCCTTATATATAACCTTAGGTATGTTGCTGCTATTGCCCATAAGCACTTCACATTTCACACAAGAGAGCAAAAGAGAGAGAGAGAAGCATCCGGTAGTACTGTAGGTTCACTGATTGGGAAAGTCGACTTCGTTAATGGCAAGGCTAGGGTTAGGCCGTGTTGTTGGCAATCATGTTAGTGCCCTTTGTGCTTTTATACATGATGAACAAAACATATGTCTACTGTTCAAACCATATGTCTAGTGTTCAATTCAAAGAGAGGCTTGCCCCCATGATAAGAATTGCTGTTAGCGTCCCCAGTGGGGGTAAGGCTGCTTACATCTTATGCTTCCCAGACCCTGCTTTAGTGGCCCTCCCTCTCTCTCTCTCTCTCTCTCTCTCTCTCTCTCTCTCTCTCTTTCTCTCTCTCTCTCTCTCTGTTCTTTGCTCTCTGAGAGAAGGTTTTAAACTAATCAGACTATGTTATTAACTATAACAAATGTATAGGAATGTAAGGCCAAGGATGACCACTTCTGTCTTCTTGAAGATAATGTTACTGGGCTTCTTGGAGTAATTATTTTATCTTTTCACCTCAAAAAGCAAATCCTTATAAATTAATTTAATTATGCATTATAACTGCTTGTTGGATGACTACTTACTGGGCTTGTTGGAGTAATTAATGTCTAATATAACTGCTCAACCTCCAATTAGCAATCATTGAATTGTATTTGTGTTGGAGTAGGATTTGACAATGACACAGGTATTTAACTTTTTTGCTTATTTTACTGGCAGGGTTGTTATGGCTGTTAGCTTATTAATCATCGTGTACTGAAATTTGCAGGTACAGCAACAGGTACCGTTTTATTATGCCAACTAGTTGTCTCAATACGATGTATATGTTTATAGGATTTAATTGATTTTTGCAAAGATACGGGTTTGCAATCCAGTGTTGCTGCCACTATCATGCTTTTCTGATAAATTTTCCAATTCTGTTTCTTTATTAGGTGCCTTACATCACTACTGCTTTGATGGATGCGAAGCTTGGCACGGAACGGCGCAAGAATCTTTTTGATTGGCTATCAAGGCAACTTAGTGGATTAAGCAATTTTCCTGATGCTGTAAATTTGCTAAAACCAACTGCTTCTGCTATGACAGTATTTACTGCTGCAAAATTTGAAATTTTCAAAAAAATAATTTAAGGGCAAATAACTCATCATTTTTTTTTATCACTTTATTTAATTGCTTGGTTTTGCATTTATATATAGGATAAATTAGCAGATGTTCATAAAGCAGCTAAAGTATGCATTGGTGAAATTTTAAGAGTCTGTGGTCCTGATGCAGTATGTAGACAAACATTTTTGGTGCCTCCTTTGGTTTTTGTCAAAAATCTAGCAGAACTCCTGAGTTTATTGTCTTGTTACATGACTAGGTGACTAAGAATTTGAAAGATATTTGAGGACCTGCCTTAGCTATTGTTCTTGAACGACTAAAGCACTCTGGGGCTTTTCAAGGTATGTTGTAGTGAAGTTTGTTGAGGTTTTATTATCTTTGTTCGGTAGTGCTATTTCATAGTGACATAATTTTTCTTTGTTCCCAGAAATATTTGAAGTGGCTAAGACAATATCGATGGGGCCATCATTGAAAAGTGGATCAAAAGTTCGTGAACCAGACGAGCACCCTCCCCAACATATTTCTTAACAAGTTCACGAAGCTAAATTGTACAAGACTACTTGGCAGTATGAGCATTTTTGGGAGGATTAAATATTTTTGGATGGATGTGTATGGATAACAAATATTAGTAGTTTTATTTGTTGATAGCTGCGCATAGATAACAAATAGTTATGTTTCAAATTGTTATGCTAGATGGATGTGACTTGTGAATGAAAACTTAGAATAGTTGTATTGTGTCGAATATTAATGATTCAGTTAGTTTGAATGATGCTTTAAAATTATAGGTTTATTATGGATTGAATGAATTATTAGGAATTACAGGTGTATTGTTTTCCTTCTTTGGCGACAAATTTATCAGTCGCGACATCCAAAATAATTTTTTTTCGCAAAAAATGACAATTGCTGACCAAGAGTTTTGGTCGCAAAAAATACATCTATTGCTGACCAAAACAGCTCTTGGTCGTGGAAACTCATTTTTGCCGACCAAAAGTTTTGGTAGCGAAAAGTAACAAATGGCGACCAAATTTTTTGGTGGTGGAATGTCACAATTGGCGACCAAACATTTTGGTCGTTGAGTGTAATAATTGGCGACCAAACTTTTTGGTCGCGAAATGTGTCAATTGGCGACTAAGATATTTGGTCGGGAAAATATCACTTTTCGCGACCAAAGTATTTTAGCGACAAAATGAATTAGTTGCAGTAATTAAATATTTAGCGACCAAAAATTTAGTTGGCAAATCCAACTTTTGCCGACCAACCAAAATTTTGGTCGCAAATTACTTTTGCCGACCCTCAATTGGCGACCAAAGTAGCGACCAAAAAAATTGGTCGCGGATAACTTTTGCCGACCAAAAATAGACTTTTAGCGACCAATTTTTTTGTTGCCAAAAGTGTTAATTCTTGTAGTGTGTAGAGATCAATATGGTAAACTTAAAATACAATTTTTACAGAAATTCCAATTTCTTTGGTCTCAAAATTGGACATGGCTTCTGATAGAAGTAGAATAATAACCAGTGCAAGAGCTCCTATTTCCCTCTCTTGGATTGGACTTTCTATGACTTCAACTTCATGGTGAATTTTTTTATTTGTAGATTGAAAGAAAGAATCTATATGCACATTGTTGATGCAATGTTGGAACATTTTATGAGTGCTATGTGATTCTATCTGCACTGAATGGAATTAAGTAGGTCATGATTGTTGCTTGAATAGAACAGTGACTAATTGTTTATGCCAAGGATTTCATGTTTGATGGAATGCATTTCCAAGATGCACTCAAAAGCCTCCTTGCTTTAAAAAGATTGTGTTTCAACATTGTGTTTCCTCTTTCTATCTACTTCTTATATTTCAATTGTTGTTCATTGAGGCCATATTTATTTTTCAACTCTTGATAATTTTTTATTGTGATTTCTAAGCATCAATACTTTTTCCAACATATGCAAAAATTGCTACATAAATAGGTCATTGGTGATATATATAGAATTGTGGACCTTTGATTAATTTCATTGATATACCTATAGTTGTTGATATGGATTGCCATTGAATTCCTTTAGATTGTGTTTAGATTTTGCAGTTGTTAATTTTATTATTCACTTGAGTGTTTATATTTGTCTTGATTATTACCTTACATATAGGATTGAGATTTTTCTCTAGTTAATTTATGTGTTGTTTTCTAGTGCATGGTTTCCCTAAGTTTTCACCATAACATGAAGGTATGTGTAGATTCAATTTAATTCATTCAAATTGTAGGTGAACAATTTGATAGCAAAATAGGAAATACTTTTTTTATAATTTTCTTTTACTTGCCTATAATGTGGAGTTCTATTATTCAGGTGTATTATATACTAGGTGGTGTAGAAAGAAATGTTGTCGAGTGCGTGTCAAAGCTCAGAACAAAACCTTTCTTTCTTTTTCTAATCTGAATTATAACTGACTTGTTGACAGGGCTTTGCTAGACTTTGTGTGTTTTATTTTCTACTTATTTTATTTTTGCTAATTGAGATGAATCTCTAAATATGCCTTTTAGATTCTATAAGAGGCATCAAATGAAAAGAAGAAAATTTACTAATCCTAGAACAGATAGATGTTCTTTTTCTCTAATAGGAAATTTGCTACTAGAGCACTAGAAATCAATTGGACTGTCCCTAGATGGTAGACTTCTTAATCTTTTAATATGGTCCTTCATATGTGATAATTATTTTTTTTAGTATTAGTTTGAAGTCATTTGGCTAGGTGCATGAATTTTTTCTACTCTATAGTACCAAATTTGAGTTAGAATGTGAACTACTCATGTTGTTTTCTATAAGACAAGCTGGTTTTACTCATTTGAGTCTTGGATCAACTATGTACTTTTCTTGCACCATGACTTACTCCATAAATGATATTCATGTTTGATTTATGCGCCACTCTAGCATATTGATCATTTTGAGCATTCTATTTAATTTTGGAATAAGTTCAGGAGCATGAAAATCAATCAGAATGTATCATTAATATGTTAGGAATCTGGCAATAGCACAAATCTCAGTAAAAATTGGGGAGAATTACAAAAAAGTGGCATCAACACAAAATAATTGCAATGTCATTGAAGTACAACCAATTGATGCATTAAATTGCGCAACAAAGTCTTATACTTCCATCTCTTTGTAATTATTTTGAGTTTATGTCAATTTTTTATTTTCTATTTTTTTTTATTTTTTTGCAATTGTCTCTAAAAATTTTAGAAAAAATATTCAAAACAATTTGAGGAAAAAGTACTAAAAAATAGAATAATACAAAGACTTAATTGAAGCGGCAAGGCTGGTTAGGAAGAGAGGGAAGCATGTACAGTTTGTGAATTATTGTGCCAAATGAGGGATTGATTGTTGTTTTGGAAGCTATTTTGATATTAATAAGTGATTTGTTTGTTGATGATGTACATATACTGGGGTCTCTGTTAGACATAATTTAGGGGAATAAAATAAAATATATAAAATAATACATTTAATTTACAGTGGCCACATGTTACTGCTTTTCTATATATATCACTTTAACGTTATTGTTTGGCACTAAGTGCTTGAATGAACAAGCACTGATTAGCAATATAAATGGAGGTAATTTATACTGTTGTTATCTCTTTTGAAGTTGATAATGTTAACGTTGGCCTAAATTAAAAGTTCATGTATTCTCTATTTTTATCTTTGTTGATCCTTGAACATGTGTGTTGGATGTTGCTTAGTTTGATCGACATATTGCTTCCCTCGAAATCGTTGATTGGTCTCCTCTCATTGGTGAAAAATTAAAATCTTACAAATATTGTGATGATGAGTTTGTTTTTTGTATCGTGTTTGAGTGATAAATCATTGCTTGGATTATTTTCTTCAGTTATGCTTAGCTTTATGACTGACTGCATTGGCATTATATTCTATGTAATGATATTCATGTGCAAAGTGGATAAGCATCTTTTCTATACCTAGTCTTTATTATAGGTTGTGCAATGGTTTTATTGAATTTTGTCTTTGTATTGATTGATCAGATTAAGATATTGTTCATGTTTTGTTTAAGCAAGCACTACATCTGATTTTATCAAACTTTCAGACTCACTAATATCTATAATCCAGTCTAGGTAAAGCACGTCTAGCTTAACTGGTTTTATATAACACCTATGCACGATGGATTAAAGTATTGTTTCGAATATTACGTATTATTACGAAACATTCAACTAGTTTGTTAGTATTCAGAACAATGCTAGTTGAGAAAGTTTGATAGTGTTGGTTTTTGTCTTACTAGTGTTCAATAATCAAATTCACACATTTTTTCTTGAACTTGTAGTTTCAATATTAGAGGTTGATGATTTGTTTCCAATATTCTCTTGATAGTGGGAGAAATGGTGGCAACCTATATTCTTCAAGACTCTGTAACAAGACTGTAAAGGAATGTCCTATTTCTTGTTTCCATATACTAATTTTTTTATGTGAATTAGGGTCGGTATTGTGCAAGGATTCTTAGAATCAAAACTATTGTAAAGTCAAATGGTTTTTGTAATTGCAAGAGGTGGAAAACCTTTGTAGGATTCTTTCAAGAACTTTTTGTTATTGTAACAAGAATTTTATTAAGAATAGAGATGGAAAATAATGCATGAAAGTTAAAATTTTGGTAAATATCTCTTTATATTTTTATTGTATATAATATTTCAATATATATATGTATATATATATATATATATATATGAGAATATAAGTTGTTAAAACATTGTGGGCATTTCTTTCTCTCCTTTTTTTTGTTTTTTTTTTTTTGGCAACGGTAACAAGATGGTCGCTAATACATTATAGGCATTTTTTTTTTAATTTTTTGCGACGGCAAAACATCAGTCGCCATAAGTACGTTATGCGGTTGCAAATAGTTTGCGACTGCTGTTTTGCGGTCGCGAAAAGGTATTTGTCACCTCCACATTTGCGACCCCCATTTGCCATCGCATGGGCTGTCGCAAAAAGTTTTTTGCGACTGTATTTCTATTATTTGCAATAGTTTGTAGCAGTTGTAAAAAAATACTTTTTTTAGTAGTGACAAATGCCTATACTGATTGAAGGGATCAGTAAGTAAAGTGTATGCCTTCCCTTTCTCAGAATATCAAGTAGTAGTAGTACAAATCCTAAGAAGTGTTTCTGAAAATGGCCTCTTCTTTGCCAATGGCACTATGTGCCTTTGCATTGTGTTTGTTAGGTACAAATGTAGTAGCTGACTACAAGCCTTACATTTATGCCTCTCTACCGCCACCACCATATTTATACATTTCCCTACCACCACCATCACTTTACTACAACAAGACGCCAACGCTACCACGCTGCCACCACGAGCATCCATGCCATCATGAATCTCCAACGCCACCATGCCACCAACACAATCATCCATAACATTAAAAATGACAAACTACACCATTTTCATCACCTCTTCCTCCTTACTACTACAACTCCCCACCTCCACCTTCGCCATCACCACCCCCTTCATATGTCTCTAAATCCTCACCACCACCATTTCCCTCACCTTCACCTCCACCTCCACCTCAACCTCCGTACATCTGTAACTCCCCACCACCACTTTCTCTATCACCTCCGCCACCTTATGTCTACGAGTCTCCACTAACTCCATCTCCATCACTTCCTCTCCTGCATGTATACAAGTCCCCACCACCACCATCACCCTCACCTCCGCGCACCTTATGTGTAAAAATCACCACTACCACTATCTCCTTCCCCACCTCCATCTTGTCTACAAGTCCCCACCACCACCATCCACCTCACCTCCACCTCTCTATTTTTACAAATCACCACCGCCACCTTCGCCTTCACCCCTTCAACCTTATCCCTATAAATCTCTACCATCACCATCTTCATCACTTCCATGATTATGTGTACAAACACCATGTAGACACCCAATTTTTGACCGTCCTAAAGACTTGGACATCATCGTTTGAACACTCGATGATCATCCATGCTCGTGTTCGTTTTGAGTTCTCGAAGGTCTTGGCCGCGCGCCTTGCCTCAAGATCGCTCAACTTGTCTGTTTTGTGCTTGGTTGTGGGCCAAGCACTTGTATTTTTGCTTTTGAGGGAAGAGGGTGGCTTGTTTGCCATCCCCTAAACCCATCGGCCAAGGCTTGAAGCCACCGGCCTTGTTTTTTTGCAATCGGATGAAAGTTTTGGCTGATCGGCACTCCTTTTGGTCGATCGGCACTTATGTTGGTCGATCAGCCATGTTTTCCAGCCGAACCCTGTTCATCTGCTTTATGCAGATATTTTATGGCATGCACAATTCACCCCCTCCTTACATGTGTATGGAGGGATTTGCCCATTGATTAGCTTGCTTAGAAAGCTTTAGAATTTGGATTTCTATAAGAGGGGAGGCCCACCTTCCTTCTCAAGGGTTCCAAAAATCTGAGATAGAAGATATATATCTATCTATCGCTATAGCTCCCTCTCTCTATATATTTGTGTGTGTATTTGTGCTCAAAAGGGTGTTTTGTTCACACTATTGCACACAAACACCTATCAATACACCATCGTTTGATTGTTGAGGTCCAAGAGAGTTAGTTTCAGAGTTCTTGGAGTGGTTTAAGCTTGGAAAAGTTGCTGGAGCTTTGTTCTTGAAGAGGTTCTACAAGGGTGATCATTCTTGCTTTTAATACCCCATTCTTGCTTAAGATTTTATCCCTTCTTGCTTATTGTTTTAAGCTTAGCTTTTAATTGATAAAAGTTCTATTTTTACTTGCTTTAGACCTTTGTTTAAGGTCACTTTTTGGTTTGGGGTTGTTTGCCCCCTCCAAGGCCTTGTTTGGCCTTATTTTAGGCCATTCCTTTTGGCTCTTGTTCTTGGCTTTGCATGACCTTTCTACCACTACAATCCAGAGGATTTTCAATGGTGGAAAGGTGGTTTTGGGGTCCTAAATAGGAGAGGGTCATCCCCTCTCCTTGTTGTCTTGTATGCTAGTATAAATGGCTTACATTGGTAGCATGTTTGCTTGGCTTGTTTTAGCATCATTTCAGCAAGTATTTGGTGTTATTTTTCCGTATTTTACCTCTGTCTAAAGTTGGTTTAAGGGCCTCTTACATGCTCCATATACTTGTCTTGCAATCCCCTTATTTGCCTTAATACACATCATGTTATAACATGTCATTCTAGCATGATTTTTGCTCGACTCCATGAAGCTTTTAGCCTTGTTGTAACATGCTAAAGCTTTGATTTGAGTTGTTTTGACCATATATGCCATGCTTTGTATAGCCATAAGGCATTCTAGCATGTTAGCTTTGAGTGTCCAAGTTACTAGCATGCTTTACTTGGGCCACTTTAGTGATTTGGCATCACTTGTTTTGTTATTTCAGTCCATATAGTATGCTCATATACTTGCACTTATCACTCCTTTAATGCTTTAAAGAGTTGATGTTTTATGCCTCATGAATGGGTCATTATGTATGCCATCATGTTTAGGTCTTTGGGATGTTATCTAAGTGGGTTTTTGGGCTTACTTTGGCATGCCATAACTCTGATTTTATTGGTTTAAGTCATGCCATGTTTGGTTTTGATAGGTGTAGTATAACACCTCTTTTATAGCCTTGCATGCCTCATGCTTTTGGCCCTTTGTTCTAGCTTATTTTGGCTTTGGTCCTTGCATTTTTTAGGCTCATTTTGGCATGATCTAGGACAGTTTTGGATTATACTTGCCATTTGTTTTATGTTTTGCATAGCCATAGTTTGAGCTCCTTCTAGCCTTAAGTTTTAGGCTTTCTTGTATGCCTTGCTTGGCTTGTTTGTGTGATTTGGCATCATTCCTAGCATCATTTCAGAGTTTGTAGTATTGTCATACTTGCATTCTTCATCCCCTTTTAAGTATTCTTGAAAGTTGCCCTCCTATGCTTAGGTGACAGGCAATTGGAATGCATGTTTGTATGTTCCTTTGTCTTCATTTTCATAGCATTTTGGCCGCTAATTTTGGGCATGGCTGGGGTCTATTCATCTTTAGTTTAAGTCCATTTTACCATGTTGTCGCATGCTTGTCTCATTTTGTATGTTGTTGCATACTTGTCCACCTTTGCACGCCTTGCATGTTTGCATGTTCATGTTGCATCTTGCCATGTTGTTCAAAGTTGTTACTTTACATCATGCTTATATGTTTGTCGCGTACTTGGTCCATTACATGTTATTACATGCTTACTAATTGACATGTTGTTGCATGTCCAACCGCCTTCCATACTTGTTAGATTACATGTCATTACATGCTTGTTGTTGGTATTGTTGTTGCATACCTATTACATTATATGCATGCATGTTTGTATGCTTGGATTTCATGTTGTTGCATGTTTACTAGTTTGCATGTTGTCACATGCTTGCTAGGGTTGCATTGCATTGTGTGTGCATTCCTTTGCTTCTTAATCGAGCATGATAGAGGTTGAGACCCCTTATGTGTTTTGTGCATTTCATTTGATGTTGAATTGCACACTTGGCTCTTTTGGCAATCATGCATTGAAATGCATGATTGATGGTCCGTGGGTCAAGGACTATACTCCCTTGAGCTCATGACATGATAGAGAGGGTGGTGGTGCAAACATTGTCTTGTAAATGCATTGCCAAGCTCTATTTGTCCTCTGCTGCAGCAACAGGAGCAGTCTGCAGGAAGAAATGGTCGACCGACCATATTCAGTGCCGATCAGCTAACTATTCTTGGCCGAGAGCCCTATTTTTGGTCAATGACCAGTTTACCTTGGCCGATGGCCTCATCTTTTGGCCGATGGCCTCACAGCATGCCCACAAGATGGTTCTGGAGTATCATAGAGACTTGTGCAATTTTCAGAGGTACAGAGCAGTGTAAACAGAGGCAACATGAAGCATGGCGATAGATTTCCGAGCGAAACAGTCCGAGCATGCATTCATTCCTCGTCTCGAGGCCATTTCAGTGTTTTAATAACTTAGAATAGTTATTTATTTCGATTTGGTTGTGTAATAATTAATTAGCTTGTTGGTTAGTTAATTAGTTGATTTGTATTATTCTTTCGGTCCCTCCGTCGAGAAGGTGCAATTATGTAATAAGTGTGCGTGTGTGTGATGCATGTCTTCCAATCCCCATTTCTTTCTCCCTTTTACTTAACCGCTTACGATGGTTAGTTTTAAGGTACGTTTCATTTAGCATACCTTATGTTTGCATGTTTGCATCCATTCATCTGTATTGCATGCACCAGGCTCGGTGCATTATACTAACTGCATTGTATTTCAATTCCAATTTGAATACATGTACCAAGTCGCATCTCACATGACATTCTTAGGATAGCCGAGCCTATCTTAAATTGCATTTTTGCATGCGATGCATTAGCCATTTTAACGTGAACTAGGATCATGCATGATTTCTGACTAGTTTCTTGTTTTGGCTCGGAGAACACTGTAAGTATTTATGGTATGTGTGTAAGTGTTGTCATGACAGCATGTTCGCCATGAGGCTAATTGCTCATGTGATATAACTGCCTGAATGCCTGTGGGTGAAGGTTGGATTACCTGAATTGGAACAATTTATTGAAATCCGCATTTTAGCCTACTTGCGAGTAGCAAGCTTCAAACCATTTTCAAACAAACAGATATGCGATGCTTTGTTCCAAATTAGGCGATCTAGTCTGTACTTGTGTGTTGTGTGCATCACATAGTAATTCTAGCTAATTAACCGGAATAAGAACGCATGTGTTTTCAAAAACAAGATATCATGCTTAGTACAGGCCGATCTTTGATCGAGCGAGCGAGGGTTCTCATAGATGACCTTCCCCTCTCATACCCAAGTTCCCGAGCCGAGGCAACTTTGGTGATGACAGACACGTGGCCTTAGGCAACGAGTCAAAGTTTCCTAAATTCTCCCAAAAATATTTAGGTGGTGACTCTGTATCTGGCAAAGCAGTCCATGTTTGGCACTTCTTTCTTAAAAATCAGTTTTCCAAAACGATTTGCCGGATTTGGACTCTTTGGTGATTTATTGGTCTCGCATTGCACTTTACGGGATTAGATTCAGAACCGTGACATTTTAGTCCGAACTGTAGTAGCAAAGCCCAAGGGCGCGTCTACACACCACTGCCACCTTCACCTTCGCCACCTCCACCTTACATCTATAAATCTCCACCACCACCATCTCCATTACCCCTTCCACCTTATGTTTACGAGTCCCCACCACCTCCATCTCCCTTACCCTCACCTCCTTAGGTGTACAAATCACCATCGCCACTTTCACATTCACCACCTCCACCTTACCTCTACAAATCTCCACCACCACCATCTCTATCACCTCTATCGCCTTATGTGTATAAGTCCCCACTACCGCCATCTCCCTCTCTACCTCCACCGTATGTTTACAAGTCCACACCACCACTATCCCACTCAACCTCACCTCTCTATTTTTACAAATCACCACCACCACTACCACTACCACCACCTTCACTTTCACCCCCTCAACCATATCTCCATAAATCTCCACCACCACAATCTCCATCACCTCTACAACCATATGTTTATAAGTCTCCATCACTACTATCTCCCTCACCCCCGCCTCCTTATATGTAAAAATCACCACTACCACCTTCACCTTCTCCACTTCCACCATACATCTATAAATCTCCACCACCACCATTTTCATCACCTCCACCACCTTATGTTTACAAGTCTCCACCATCACCATCTCTTTATGTTTACAAGTCCCCACCACCAACATCCTCTTCACCGCCACCTCTCTATTTCTACAAATCACCACCACCACCTTCACTTTCACCCCCTTCTGCTTATCCCTATAAATCTCCACCACCACCATCTCTATCACCTCTACCACCTTATGTTTATAAGTCTCCACTACCACCACCACCATCCCCCTTACCCCTGTCCCCTTATGTGTACAAACCACCACCACCACCACCTTTACCTTCTCTACCCCTACTTTACATCTACAAATCTCCACCACCACCATCTTTTTTCCCACCTCCACCTTATGTTTACAAGTCCTCACCACCACTATCTATCTCACTTTCACCTTCCTATTTCTACAAATCAGCACTAACAACTTCACTTTCAACCCCTCCACCTTATCTTTATAAATCTCCACCACCACCATCTCTATTTTCTCGACCACTTTATGTTTTTAAGTCTCTACCAACACTGTCCCCCTCACCCCCGCCTCCATATTTGTACAAATCACCATCACCACCTTCACGTCTACTACCTCCACCTTATATCTATAAATCTCCACCACCACCATCTCCTTCACCTACGCCACCTTATGTTTATACGTCCCCACTACCACAACCACCACCTCCTTCAATGCCTCCACCTTATGTTTACAAGTCCCCACCACCTCTATCCACCTCACCCCCATCTCCTTATATGTACAAATCACCATTGCCACTTTCACTTTCACCTCATCCACCTTACTTTTACAAATCTCCACCACCACCATCTTTATCACCTTCGCCACCTTATATGTATAAGTCTTTCCCACTACTATCTCTTCCTCTTCCTTTACCTTATGCTTACAAGTCCCCACCATCACCTTCTCCATCACCACCTCCACCTTATATGTACACGTCTCCACCACCACCATTTCCATCACTGCTTCCTCTAAATGTATACAAGTCCCCACCTTCACCATCTCCATCCCCACCTCCTCCATATTCCTACAAGTCCCCACCTCCTCTTTCTTCATTCCTGCCACCATATTATAACAAATCACCACCCTCATCCTTATCATCACCACTGCATCCTTTTGTATACTAGTACAACTCTCCTCGATCTCCTCAAATTTACTAAAAAATTACAAGTTCTTGACTCATGCAAGTATACTGTGTTTATGTTTTATGTGAAAAGGAAAAACAAATCGATATTTTGTATCCAATTGTTCTCATCATCTTCTTATTTGGTCTTTCTTCTTCTTTTTTTCTACAGATAGTAGATTACTAAAAAAAGTAATTGTTGTAAGAAGGAAGATGACACTATATCGGGGTGCATTGAGCTCAAACATAATAGCTTGAAAGAGAAAAGGAATGGTTGAAACAACTTTTATGCTTCAAATTTCTCTTTTGTAATTGCACTCATGTATTCAAATATGTTTTATTTGATTTCTTATATGTTCAATCAACATGTCACAAAGGTGTTGTTTGTTTGGAGAGATGGGATTAGCTTATCAATTCCCTCCTATGGTGAGATTAGCATATCCATGGGAGATGTAGGATTGTTCGTCCCCTCCCCCCCCCCATGGATTAATGACTAAAAGACTATTTTGCCTCTCATTTTATAAAATTAATAAAATTATCTTCTATGTGATAAGGTTTTATGTATTTGCACATTTAATCCCAACTAACTAATACCATCACATTAGTGCACAAACAAACACACTTTATCTTACATTTCCAAGCAAATACCACTACACTAATTATCTTTTCACTCAATCCCACCATACTCATAATCTCATTCGACCTAATCCGCCAAACAAACGAGGCCTAATGTTGATATATTTGGAATAAAAAGAAACTTTCAGCACTACTAAGGAAAATTATCTATTTTCTTGCTTTTTTTCTTTTTCTGCTTTCAATTTAGTGTAATTTTTTTCAAATATAATTATAAATTAAAAATAAATTTTATAAATATTAGTAATTAACATTACAAATTTTTTCTTGTATGTAATTTTTTTTTAATTTTTTTTGAAATGACCCACTAGATTGTAAAAATCTCATACATTTTATATTGATCTGTTGAAGTGCAATTCATTGTAAAATAGAGAGAGATAGAGTAATGATCACAGCAATCATAGCAGCAACAGGGGAATCCTAGCACATTAGATCAATCAACTATAGACTACACGTCTAAATATGAATAAAAGTTGTCTAATTAATTGTAGATTATAACTTTTAAGACTTTTATCTAATTTTTAAAGCTATGCCAAACAAATCGAATAAAAGAAACTGTGCTATAAAACCAAATGAACCATAATGCAAACTAAAGAAAAAATAGAAAATTGTAAAAAAATCAAATCTAAAGAGGGTATAAGACATTAGGTTCGGTAGATATTTTTTTGTTAGAACGAGGTCTATCATTTATGAAATATTTTGGTGAGAAGTCCTTTTATTGTTTTAGGATATTTTATTTTCAATTTTACCCTTTATCTATCTATTGAATTTTTTTGACTATTTGTTCAAGTATTTTTTTATTTGTTTAATTTTTTGACTATTTGTTCAATTTTTTCCCTCTATCTATTCAAATATCTATCCAAGTTTTATTATCTGTTCATTTTTTTTCGCTCATCTATTTAAATCTATATGTTCAAATTTTATTATATGTTCACTTTTTTTCCCTTCAATTCTATTTGTTGTTTTTTTTTATATTCAAATATCTGTCCAAATTTTATCACCTGTTCAATTTTTTTCGCTGAATTTTATTTGTTGGTTTATTATATGTTCAAATTTTATTATATGTTCAATTGTTTTTTCCCGAATTCTATTTTGTTTCTTTTTTTATTTGTAACTCCCTCAAAATATGTAATATAAATACATCAAGCAAAACATAGTTAAACACCAAAAGATCTTCTTTCTCATTGAACTAAGGTTTTCATATACAGTTCCGTGTTCAACACATTAAGTACACTTCCATATTACAAAGTTCAACGAGTTAGAGGATACAAAAATAGAATGCCATAATGGCATACAAAAATTCAAGGCATTGCCTTGTTCCTACAAAAATAGTTAGAGCTTCACATTTAATCATCCATGAGCCTCGACACTCTAATCAGAATAAAAGTGTATATTTCATCTCATTGAGGTAGAGGTACATCACCAATTCCTAAAAATGTTAGATAGGGATGAGCTATATGGATAGTAGAGATACATTTAACAGAGTATCTAATTATTTGAGCATCTACGTGGGATCACCATAACCTAATCGTAATTCAAAATTTATGTTCAAAAATAAAATGGGTAAGAAAACAAATACATTTATGTTCCATTCAAAACCTTTCCAACACAAAGGGATAAATATGCCATGAATCCCCCGTAGAAGCCCCATACTACATATATATATAGGTTTATATCGAAACTATTCTCTACATTTGCCGGCTATTAATACAGCAGGTGGTGGGCATCCAAAATCATTTGTTTTTCCACTTTTACCGACTATTATACAACAGGACCAATGGACACCCAAAAATATTTTCCCATATTCGTTCGGCGATAAGCTCAAGACAGGACAATTGCGTACCTTAACTCCCCACACAAGTACCATCATAACACATTGTTCCAAAAAACCGACTCTCTACCTGGACTCATACTTTATTTACCTCCCACTTTTCACCACATTCCAAGTAATTAAGTGTTCAATAAAATCTGAGATGATTATTGAAAAATAGAATACATTGATTATCAAATTTCAAGTCCACAATCTCAACTCAACAGATATTAATAATGTATTCCAAACTCTAATTATCCCATAATTTCAAGATTGGAAGGTCAATTTCATCCAAGCATCATTTTCAAAAAAATCAAAACTAGGGTTTTAATAAATTTGGGGCTTTTACCGCCTCTTCATATATATGGTAGTTCTCAACACCAATACCCGTAATCCATAATAATTTTTTTGAAAATTTATTAAATGTTGGGTAAAATCCCCTTTGTGTGAAACATAAAACTTAACTTTAGCTTGATCCTTAAAATAAAGTATCATGGTCACAACAATACCACAAAATCATCCTCAAACTAAAGAGATACTAAGTTAAACCTCAAGGGAGAACATGAAAACTAGACTTTTAAGAAGAATCCTTTGTAGAATCAAAATCCAATCGATAGAAAGCAAGACCCTTACGTAGACTCCATTTCTTGCAAGTGTTTTAAGCTTGAAATTTAGTGAATTGTGAGATATGCAAAGAGAGAAATCTAGGATTTTCAGAATTAGTGTGAGAGGAAGGAAGAGCGAAAAAGAAAAGTGAAATAAATGATCTAAAAAGGGGTTTTTGAGCTGCTGAATTCGCACAGACCGCTCAAGCGGTCTTTTCACCACTTGAGCAGTGAACGAGGCCTCTCAGTATCTCAGTCTGCAAAACGAGATACTGGGAACTGCTCATATTCGTTTGAAGGACCACTTGTTCGCACAAGCGGTCCCTTGACCTACAAAACAAACTACTCGGAGCACATCATCTTTGCTCGGGCGGTCACCTGAAACAAATTGTCACAATCTCCCCCCCTTACGGGATTTTGCCCCCGAAATAACGTCAATCCTCCACACAGCATCATTAATATGATAACAACGTAATAACCATTAGTTCTTAACAATCCCTAACTAGATAATAAACCATTTCTAGTAGCAAGAGGATGAAAGGAATGAGAAGATATGGTTTATGCTTGGTTTACCACATATCAATGGAAAAGAAATACAAGTAGATACATCACATATTTTGGAATAAATTTGGGTATTTCTCGCCGACCTCTTCCTCAACATTGTAATAACACCACAATATCTTGACTAATGGAATGGTCGGGCTTCAATAAGACGCATCCCCATCAACTTTAATATCCATCCAATCTAAGACGTGGGAAGGGTTGGGCTCATACTTATGGAGCATTGACACATGAAATACATTGTGCACTCCTGAGAGTTGTGGTGGTAAGGCAAAACGATATGCAACTTCTCCTATTCGCTCTGTGATGTCAAAAGGGCCAATAAATCGGGGAGATAATTTTTCGTTTCTACCAAGCCCCATCAACCCCATCATAGGCTAGATCTTAAGAAATACATGTTCTTCTACTTCAAAGGAAAATGGTCTTCGTCTCTGATCGGAATAGTTTTTCTGATGGCTTTGAGCAGTGATTAATCTCTTCCGAATAAGAGATACATTCTCGGTGGTCTCGCAAATGAATTCGGGCCCAAGCATAGGTGAATTCCGTACCTTAGCCCAATAAACAAGTGATCTACAAGGACGTCCATAAAGAGCTTCGAAAGGTGCCATCTCAATGCTAGCCTGCTAACTATTGTTGTAAGTAAACTCAATTAATGGCAAGTGTTTCTTCCAAGACCCCTTGAAGTCTAACACGCACGCACGTAACATGTCTTCTAGAATTTGTATGGTATGCTCAGATTGTCCATCAGTCAGAGAGTGGTAGGTAGTGCTAAAATTCAGTTGGGTACCCAAAGCACTCTAAAGACTCTACCATAACCTGGTAGTGAAACGAGGATCTCTATCAGACACTATGCTCACCGGAACTCCATGGAGTTAAATAATTTCAAGGATGTAAAGTTCAGCTAAAAACTCAATTGAATCCCCTACACTCATGGCAAGAAAATGGGATGACTTGGTAAGTTGATCTACAGGCATCCAGATCACATCATTACCATGTTGCGTTCTTGGAAGACCTGTAACTAAGGCCATATTAACATGTTCCCACTTCCACTTGGCAATTGGGAGAGGTTGTAATAATCTTGTGGGATTTTGATGTTCAGCCTTGACTTGTTGATAGGTTAGGCATTTAGTCACAAACGATGCTACATCCTTCTTTATACTCGTCTACTAAAATTGACAGCTGAGGTCATGGTACATTTTGGTGCCTCTAGGATGCACCGCAAGGTGAGAGTAGTGGAATTCCCAAAGAACATCATCTCTAATAGGTTCAGGCACAAACAATCGGCCAAAATAACGAACACTCATATCGGCATAAACATGCAAACCATTCTATTCCTTTCCCTTGGAGATTCTCTCCCGAATAGTCTCTAGTTCCAGGTCGCCTTGTTATGCTTCCACTACTAATGTAACAAGTGTAGGTTGTGCGATAGCAATGAACAAAGTAGCTTGCTCAGAGGACTTGTGAAGTTGTAAGTCGAATTCACTAATATCTCCTATCATTTTCTATTCCTTCACTGATATACTAGCTATGGCACTTACAGATTTTCTACTCAAAGCATCAGCCATAACATTGGCCTTTGCGAGATGATAATGTAATTCAAAGTCGTAATCCTCCATAAATTCCATCCATCTCCGTTGACGCAAGTTCAAATCTTTCTAAGAAAATAGGTACTTAAGATCCTTATGATCGGAGAATGCTTCAAATTTTGCTCCATATAAGTAATGTCTCCATAATTTCAAGGCAAATATGATAACGACAAGCTCCAGGTCATGGGTCGGGTAATTTCTCTCATGAGTCTTTAATTGTTGATAACCATATGCTACCACCCTATTCTCTTGCATCAAAACACACCCCAACCCTTCCTTAGAGGCATCACAATGCACTGTATAGCCCAAGACACATTCAAGTATAATGAGAAAAGGAGTGGTAGTCAACCTAAGCTTTAGTTCCAAAAATGATTTCTCACAAGTTTCACTCCAAAAGAATTTTACCCCCTTACGAGTCAATCTAGTCAAAGGTGGAGCTATAGAAGAAAAATTCCTTACAAAGCAGTGGTAGTAACCAGCTAAACCCAGGAAATAATAGATTTCAAAGGCATTTTTAGGTTGATCCCAATTATGTACAGCATCGATTTTACTGTAACCCTATCCCTAGAAATTACGTGGCCCAAAAACTTCACTTCTAAGTGCCAAAACTCACACTTTTCAAACTTTGCATACAAATGATGTTCTCTTGGGAGTTGTAGGACAATGCAGAGGTGCCTCTCGTGCTTCTCCTTAGACGGAGAATAAATGAGAATGTTGTTTACAAAGACAACTACAAATTTATTGAGAAACTCTCGAAAGATTGGGTTCATCAAGTCCATGAATGTAGCAGGTGTATTAGTTAAACCAAATAGCATAACTACGAATATATATATGGTTATTAACAATTAAAGGCCATCTTAGGAATATCCTCATCCCTAACTCGTAGTTGATGGTAACTGCAGATACCCCATTTTTGACCACCTTTAAGACTTGGGTGCCTTAGGTTGATCACTCTATGATGAGATGAGAGTACAAACAATCAATTTCTTCAACAAGAAGAGCTTCTAAATCCCAACCTTACACTCAGACACTTATTCGGACCCTCCTGCGTGAGGGTGCAATGTTGTAATAACGTGTATGTCTTCCAGCCTTACGTCTTTCTCTCTTTCATTTACTAGCTTATGATGGTTAGTTTAGGGACATCACGTTTTGTTTAGCATACTCTATGTTTGCATCCATTTGTATTTGCATGCACTGAGGCTCGGTTCATCATTCTAACTACGTTATTATTGTTTAAATACTTATTTGAATACGTGCTGAGACCGCATGTTACTTAATTGACTCATATGCCATATTAGTAACCGTGCCTAGTAATTGCATATCACATGTGTTGCATTAGCCATCTTGCATAAGTCAGGAATAATGCATTTTTTCTAACTCAAATTTTTTTTTTTTGGCTTGGAGTACTAGGTGGGCCTTTACTCGCTTTAGCATAAATTGCATAAGTGTGAGTGTTGCCATGTTTAGCATGCTTTCCATGAGGCTAAATGCTTAATTGATAAACTGCTTGTATGTTTGTGGATGAAGGCTTATTACTTGAATTGGAATAATTTGAGCAATGTTCATATGCGTTCACTTTTTCAAGTGGTACATATTCAAAACAGATAATGTTCCAATTCTTGCAATTTAGTCTATACTTGTGTGTGCGCATCACATAGTAATGGTAGTCTAATAAACTAGAACAAGAGCATATAATGCATATAAGATTCATATCATGATTAGTAGAGGCCGGTCTTTGATTAGGCGAGCGAGGGTGCTCAAGTCATGACCTTCCCCTCTCATACCTAAGTTTCTAAGCCGAGATAATCTTGGTGATGACAGACACGGGGCCTTTGGCACGAATCATGGGTTTCCTAAATTTTTCAAAAAAATATTTAGGTGGTGACTTTGTATCTGGCAAAGCAGTCCATTTTTGGCAATTTGATTCAAAATTGATTTTCCAAAAGATTTGCTGGAGTTAGACTCTTTAGTGTTTATCAATTTCACATTGCACTTGTGAGATTAGATTCAGAACCGTGTGGTCCGAACGGTAGGGCTTATTTCGAACTTCCAAAAGGAGGCGCGAAAAGTTGAGCTACAATTTCTGGCGACTCTGCTGGGGAAATTAGAGAACTTGACTCAAACTTCATGATGTGACATTTTATCTACACTTATATGTTTCTTTGCATTGCATTTGCATTGGTGTGTTTAAGTCACTGTGTTTGCCATTTGCTATACCTGGATGGTTTACTGGAGGCTTGCCTAAAAGCTTACCAAAATACTGATCGGTCACGGGCTCTAGCATGATGGGAACACAACCCTTGGATCTGGACTACCGCTGTACCGCTTGATCCTCATTTCACTTCTCAGTGTTAGGTGTGAGAGGTATATTAGGTAGTCTTGTTGAGGTACCTTTTTGACCATTTGGCCTAACTGCATATAGAAAAGCCATAAAGACTGTTCCAAACTAGGACAGGATGCTCACCCAAATGCAGGATTGTGTGAAACCGCTTTGTTTGAATAGTGAACCCCAGTTCCTGATGAAACTAGGATAGGGCAACCTTCCACCATCATAGGGGTGTTTTGGTTATCACTTAACTAGTACGTGCTTTATAATGAAATTGTATAGGAATGTGCGAATCAGTTGCAAGTTGGGTATTAATTTTGGGGGCAAAATTCAGTGTTGAGTGCAATCCTATTGCTTCGATTACATCTGTGTGTTGTTAACATTTGAGCTGAGGAGCTGTAACAAGTCCGCGGGGGGGACCTCGCTACAAATCAGACTCTCGATTTGTGTCACGGTTCTTAATCTGAACCAAAGAGTCCAAATCTGGCAAATCGTTTTGAGAAACAGATTTTTGAAAAAGTAGTGCCAAACATGGACTGCTTTGCCAGATACAGAGTCGCCACCTAAATATTTTAAAATGGGAGAATTTAGGAAACCCTGACTCGGTGCCGAAGGCCACATGTCCGTCATCACCGGAGTTGTCTCGGCTCGGGAGCTTGGGTACGATCGGGGAAGGTCAGCTATGAGCACCCCCTCTCGCCCGGTCTGAAGACCGGCCTCTACTAACCGTGATATCCAATTTTGAAAACGCTATGTGTTCTTAAACCAATTATTAGCCTAGAATTACTACGTTATGCGCGCAGCAAACAAGTATAAACCAAATCGCCCAAATTGGAACAAAACATTTCATGTTTGTTTTGAAAATGGTTTGCTACTCGCAAGTAGGCTAAAATGCAGATTTTGCCACCCTCAAGTGGGCTTTTAGAAAAGATGATTTTGCCACTATCTAGTGGGCTTAAAAAAAAAAAAAACTCATAGTCAACGAATTGTTCCAATCCAAATAACCCAACCTTCACCCACAAGCATTCAGGCAGTTATATCACATAAGCATATAGCCTCATGGTAAGCATGCTATTCATGGCAGTCACTCACACGGATGGAAGGATGCTAAAGCATAAAACTTACCGAGTACTCCAAGCCAAAACAGAAGCTTATTAGAAATCCATGCATGATCCTAATTATACAGAAATACCTAATGCAACACATGCAAAAGTGCAACTATAGCAGGCTCGGCTATTCTAAACATGGCATATGAAATGCTACAGCTAACATGTATTCAATTTGGAATTGAAAAGTACAATGTAGTTTGTATGATGTACCGAGCCCGGTGCATGTCAACAAATGCATGAATGCACGCATGCATAGCATAAGGCATGCTAAAATAAATGTGCCCTAATCTACCATCATAAGCAGGTAAATAAAAGGGAAGAAAGAAGTGGAGGTTGAAAGACATGCACACACGCACACACACTTATTACAAATTTGCCCTCACACATAACATGGCATGCACAATGCTATGTAACATGGG
>NW_021024949.1:1365037-1429263 GCF_004153795.1 Camellia sinensis
TATTCCAAATGCTCTTAACCAAAGAGAGAGAAACATAGGGACATATCCCCGTGTTTCGAAATGAAGGAGAAACATCGGGACGCATCTCAGTGTCACCAGCCGGTGGCCTCTAGCCACTGCCGGTGGTGGGTGGGGGATGGTCTACAAGCCCTACCCTGCCTCTCAAAGGCAAGATGCAAGTGTTTGGTGCAAAACCAGACACTAAACGGTCAAGTTCGGGGATCCTGAGACAAGGCGCGCGAGCCGAGGCCTCCGGGAACTCCAAACGAACACAAACATGGATAATCACCGAGTGTTCAAACAGTGACGTCCAAGTCTTGAGGACGGTCAAAAATGGGGTGTCTACAGGTGCTGTGCGATTTCTGATTTTTACTTTCTTTTGCTTTATTTCTTTTTGTTAGGTAGTATAACACCATTGCTTTGGACAGTTCGGATATCCCGCAAGCACTCTGGACTCATGTCAGGAGGCTTTACAGATCCGGAGATCTTGTCAAGGGGCAACCTGTGTTTGCTTTGCTCCCACCGGTTACCAGACGGAGAAGAGTTAGGCACAATTCACTAGTCCAGTAATCGCCATTTACTTCACCTGCTTCTAGTCTAGCTCAGTCTTCTACGTCTAGTCCAGTACGAGATTACTCGTCCATTCTAATGGCATAATATCCTTTGGTTAGTACGGAGGACCTAATCCACCACCTTCAGCAAACAGTTGAAACTATGCAACAAGATGTTGCTCGTCAGGTCGAGGTCACAGCATGCCAGGTTGAGGTCATCAATACCCTGCAACAACAATATCCACAGCCATCAGCGGCTTCTGCATCGCATGCACCTCCTACGGGTATCCCAGCACCCAGAGCCACAGTCCATAATGCTATTGCCTAGGTTGAGAATCAGGGCAACCCGGTAGAGCCGATCCCACCACAAGCCTCTAAAGCGCCTGTGTATCAAACAGAGGCTCTATTGAGTTTGAGGTTAACCTGACTGTGCTTAAGGTCAACAAACTAGAAAAGTTTTTCAAGAGAGTGCAGGGTGTTAACTGAATCCCCGACATCGAACATGGATATACTAATTCTGTAATAACCTTGCCATATTGGTTCAAAATGCCACACATTGATCAGTTTGATGGCTCTGGAGACCCCATGGTTCATTTTTGGCTGTTCTCAGACATTCTACGGCCGATGGGCCTAACTAGATTGCAGAAACTCTCACTCTTTGGTCGGACCTTGTCTGGTATAGCTACAATATGGTATGCAAAGTTGGAGAACTCTGTGAAATAGAGCTAGCAGGAGTTGGTCGAATCCTTCGTTGCCCAATATTCCTACAACAAGCAGATTGAGGTCACAACTCTTGATCTTGAGACAACGCATCAGGAACTGAAGAAGGGCTTTTCAGAGTTTGTTATTCAATGGAGGGAAAATGCGGCTATGATGGTAAGCAGGGCTCTAGAGAAAGAGCAAGTCCGTATTATTATTAGAAATCTGCATGAAAGGATATTATAGAAAATGATAGTCCTCCCACTATTCAACTTTAAGGACCTGTATGAGATTGGGATTCAAATCGAGGTTGCCATCAGGCAAGGGTGATGAACCTATGAGGAGGAATGTTTTTCACAGTTCCAATGGTAGCACAGCTGCAAAATGCTCAGAAGTAAACGCTGTCACCACTCCCATCAATAGCCAAAAGCCCACCACTTGAACTCGGCCCCAAGCCCGAAATTTCCATCCTTTTTACATGAGTCTCTCTCAAGCCTTGAAAATGTTGCTAGAAAAATGGTACTTAGAGCTCCTAGAACCCCGACGCCTCCCAAATCCTCTTCCCCCAAGATATGACACCACTAAATACTGTGTCTATCATTAGCAACACGGTCATGATACAAACTGTTGCATCTGCCTCTGTCATAAGATTCATGATCTTATTGATGAATAGATCATAGCTCCACCAAAAGGATCCCAGGTTAACACTAACCCATCATCTTCACAACTCAACCTAATCCATACACTACCATCCACCTATAACCCCAACATATATATCACCCCAATCCATTTACCCAAGCCTGAGGTGTTCATTCCAGAAAGCACAGACTTGTGTATGATGGATGCACTTGAACCCCAATCATCTCAAACCCATGAACCTACTACTTCTGAGCTAATGAGCATGATTGAAGGTTTGCAGAGAACTGTAGCAGATTTAGCCTTTGGAATTTTGGCTCTATCACCGACCACATCACAGGCCATAAATTTCACGCCAAAAGGCTCCTCAATCTTTGGGCGAGCTGCAATTGAAAATGGCCAAGCAAAAGCTATCTCAAGTTTGGGTGATGACATGTCGACAACAACTGGGCTCTGCTCCAATATAGCGACCTAATCCCTTAGCAAAGTGGAGGCAAGGGGCAAGAACAAGGCCGAGGCAAGTATTGATCCTTATGAATAGCTTCAGTGGGCTATTAAAGCGTTGAAGGTCAAAGGGCTGAACAAACAGCAAGTGCTTGCAATTATAGCAAAGACTGTGGAGGACACTTTTGTCGCTCAGGTTGGGAGCATTTTGAATCCAGGGATAAACCATTAAAAGGGCTACCATAACAGAAACATCCCTTTCAGCTCCAATCCTACACCTATAAGAGGTCACCAAACCCATTCAACATCTGCCAACCCTGGCAGGACTACAAATCGCACCTTCAATCCCCTTTACATGACCTTGTCCAAAGCTCTCCAAATCTTCATAGGACAAGGCCATCTCAAACCCCTTGACCCTCAGTCTCTCCTTGATCCCCTTCGATCCAGGTATAATGCTAGCAAGTACTGTCCATCACTGACGGTTGTTTTCGTCTTCGCCACGATGTTCAAGATTTGATTGACAATAAGGTCATCATTCACTGGGTCCGACAAATTCTATCGGCATTAGATCGATGAACTGGGGGGATAATGTGACTATGTGATTGCGGATGAACCACCTACTAATGGCGCTCATTTTACTCCAGATATGGCGGATGGCATGCACCGTTTTGAGCAATTTGTAATTTTTTTTTATTTTACTTTCAACCTTGGGTATTGAGTTAGTCTTTTTGTATTGAGTCAGTCTTGCTGTGTCAGAGGTTGGTGATTTCGGGCTTGTTAACTCGGGCATCACTTTCTTGTTTTATGTTTGTCTTTTACACTATTTCTTTTGCGTCTGTTTTTACCATTAAGCCAGTTGCGCTAGAAGATCTGAATGAAATGACAGTAATTTTCACCTACTTTTTCTGTGCTTGTAAGTCATTGCATTGACCTAAGTTTTTCAAAACTTTCTAATATTGTGTTGAAAACAAAGAGGAATGAATTTCTCCAGATTTGTAAAAATTTGATCAAACTGAGAGGAAGAAAGGCATGCTAAGCCCTTAATGAATGAGATCATGTATGTTAATGTGAGTATTGAGAAGGATCTTGGCTTGATTCAGATTGGTTCTACGTTGTCTTCAAGAGAGCGCGAGCAAGTAGTTGCTTTATTAAAAGATTTCAAAAATGTTTTATGTGGCTCTATGATGACATGCCTGGAATTGATCTTGAGATTGTACAGCATGGGATCACTCTTAGCCTCAAGACTCGACCCCTTTGCTTTCAAACCTTGAAACTTGATTCAGAATGTTCAATGATCAACCAATATATGAGGTTTGCATGGTAAGATTGGAAGCAACCCTTGAACTAGGGGCAAGAACGTCATATGTCATCAAAGGAAGCTTGCAAAGCTAGATGAGAAGCATCCCTTGAACTAGGGGTAAAAAAGGTCAGATACACTCGAAGATTAAAAAATGGGTCATTTCTCAAGCCAATGGAGATCGGGAAGAAAGCCAAATCCCAGAATCTGAGAGAAGAAAATTTTTGTTGAAGGACAATCAAGTTCCTATTCATGACACTAGGGGAAAATTCAAACCCAATCGGATGGGCCCTTACATTATCAAGACTACATCATCAGCGAACAACAACCATTCTCCTGGATTCAGACGGCTTAGAGATCCTATGACTGATCAACATGGACAAGTTAAACTTTTCTATCCATGAGAAACTCGCTGGGCTGAAAACTCGGAAGGGTGACCCAAGCAAAAGTTAGAGCAACACAAAAAAAGAAAAAGGAACAAAAATGAAAAAATCGAAACAAAGAACAAAAGAGAAAAGAAAAGAAGAAGAAAGAAAAATGAAAAAGGAAAAATAGAGCTTGCAAGGTTGAAAACCCAGAAGGGTAGCCCTGGCAAAAGTTAGACCATAAAAAGAGAGTGTCAACACCTGAGTGAACCTCAACCCGGAACTACGTAAGGCCCAATTCCCATCTTTGGGATATGTAGGTACCTTCATCCTGAAGTTCGACCCTAACCATTCTCAACCTGCTTGTCTTATCCATGTTGGTTGGCTTGTCCTTGTTCAACTCGACTATCTTATCCATGTCCAATTGGCTCATCTTCATTCAAATTCAGTTGTCCTATTTCATTAGAAGATTCCGCTACAAGACAAATCAAGTTCAGATATAAGGTTGTGCATGTCGAGAGTTAATTCCACGTTGGTTGAGCCGTGGCTATTTCCAAAAACATTTTTTTCGGGGATTTTTAATGAAGTTGACTAATTTTCTCCAAAATTATTCTATTTTTCCAAAATTGGACCATTTCTTGGACCCCAAAAAGGAAAAATTTCAGTGCTCATAGTCTGACTTACATGATTTCAAAGCCAAAAGTCAAACAAGCATGTTAATCTAACTCTCATGTTGGTCAAAATTGTTTTAACAGAAAGCCAAAAGACAAAAAATGGTCAAAATAATGAACTAGGGATATAGTCGAGTCAGGTTTTCTGTCTTTTTCCCGTTATCAGCATACTCGCCAGAATGGGCACAGCTGAGGCTAGCAGTAGAGGCCAAAAACTCTCTCATCCTTCAGTATCAAGTTATCAAGCCAAGTGCGAAGCATGAATTGGAAATAGACAAGGATATCTGACCCCCCTCATAGGGTCCATAACTTTCAGCTTATCCATCAACCACACGTGGGAAGGGATAAAAAATAAGAGAGATTAAAGAATAGAGAAATGTGCGATGAGAGAAAAAGTAAAGAAATGACTTTTCAAAGAAAATAGAGATTAAGTGCCAAAGTGATGCAAGAATCACAAATAAGAAAGGGTGGGAAACAATACTTGGAGAAGTAGTGGACTCTCCATGAACTGAGAGGTCTCCCGCCAGTGGAAAACATCCGAGTGTTTTGTTTGTTGTTTTTGTTTGTCTCGATTCTTGTTTTGAGTCGTTGTGAGTGTAAATAGATGTGTTAGGTTATTTTACTTTGCTTTTCCTTTGTTGAGTCGTTTTGACTATGGTCAGTCATAGGCTCAATACCCAGTTAAGAACTCATTTCTCAGTTCCAATTGCAAGAATAAATCGTTTTGTGCTTAGAGTGCTGTGTCATTCCCAACATGATGTGCAAAACATAATTCCTTCTTTTATAAACTACAGGGTCCAACCCCGATTGAAAGAAAGATCACCCGAACAAGAACGTATCTGAAGCTTCATAGGTTTCGGAATGCAAAGCAAAAGAAATAGAGGCAAAATTGGAGCATCTGAATTTGTTTTAACTTCAGCAATTTCCAAGATTACATTTCGGATGCACCTTCTCAAGCCTTGTCTTTTCCCCGGAGTGTGAGTGTACCTCTACCTTAAGCTGAAGCTCAAGCTCAAGCCTACTTCAAGCCAGAATGGTGATCAAAGTGCTATCCCCGAACACTATCCCTGTCAGAGGCATCTTGGTTGTGCTTGTAATGAGTTCCTAGGAGATCAACTGCAACGGTGGAATCTAGAGTTCGAATGACGATGCCTAGAACACAAAGGTTTGAAATTTCTGAGACTAAAGTTTGGTTTAACTACCCAGGGGTGTATCCCCGGCTTGAAATCTGTATGGTAGCCCCATAGATTGAGATAGTGTGTGTGCACCTCAATTCTAGATACTGAGCCAACCTAGTCTGTCACCCCGTTGAAGAATAGGGAAAGTTGTGAATATGATCAGGAAGAAAAGCAGCATCCGTGGCTTCTACATGCAGAGGTTACCCCTTGTCAGCATTTGAGGGCCTTTGAATAGTGAGTTTAAGGTAAGAGTTCGAAGAACACAAGGCGGAGATCCCCGCCTCAAAATAAAGCGGTTCATCGTTACTCACCCTATGAGGTACTTTCTAAAGTGCCACTTTATTTGTTTACTGCATTTCCTGTGCATCTATCACACAATCTTATCATACTCTTTGCATCCATCGCATCATCTTAGGATCTCTTCTCATGATTTAAGCATGGTTTGAGTGTTCCTTTCCTCACATGATTTCAGCGTGTTTGGAATTTATCTCAAGACGCGTGAGACGTGCCCCTGAGTGGTTTTCTTAGGACTTCTTCTCACGATTTCAGTGTGGTTTGAGTGTTCCTTTCCTCACATGATTTCAGCGTGTTTGGAATTTATCTTAGGATGCGTGGAACGCGCCCCCGAGTGGTTTTCTTGGGACCTCTTCTCACAATTTTAGCATGGTTGGAATGTTCCTTTCCTCACACGATATCAACGTGTTTGGAATTTATCTCAGGATGTGTGGAACGCGACCGTAGGCAGTTTTCTCAAGACCTGCTCTCACGATTTCTGTGATAACCCTGTTCCGTATTACGCTAATTGGTCCCTATTATGAATGTGATTATGTGTTTGATATGATTTTGTGTGCCACCTATGTGAAAATATGTGGTTTTGAATTCCTATCTGTTCACCATAGGAATATCTGTTTGATTCTCTGCTTTGGAATTTAAATTGAAGGCCTTATCGGCCACAGAAATCAAAATTGATTACGCCATTGTGATTGGCGTAATTTTTAGAGCCTACGGTGAAATTTAATTGGAAATTGATTCAGATCAGATTAATTAGTTAATTTTAATGGGTTAGTGCTCAACTATTTCAATATTAATGAAATTTGATCAAAAAAGCCTATTAATAGGCCAACGTGCACTCGCCCTCATTTGTTTGAGTTCGAAAATCTGAGCTTATACTCTAGTGAGAGAGAGAGACCGGCTATAGAGAGAGAAAGGGGGAGAATTGTGTAATTTTGGCTCAAGGCTTGGAGATTTGAAGTTTAACTCCAAAGAACTTGAGTGTTTAAAGCTCCTAGGTGAGTGATCAGCCCCTAATTCATGAGTTGAACTTGTGATTTTGTAAATTCTAGTGATTTCGTAGCTCATGGCAACGATTTAGTCAAAAATGAAGCTAGAATGTACATGCATGCATAGAATTATCATATATGAGCAAGGATTGTGTAATCTATCATGTAGTTTGTTAATCATGAAGAATTGAGTTGTAGGGCCATACATGCAAGCATGATTTGGATGAATTTCATGTGTTTAAGCATCATTTGACCCAACTGAAATGGAATTGGAGTTAAAATATTGCATGCATGTTTGATTGATGAAGATATGAAGCTCATATGGGATTTGAAAGCATAAGCCATGATTGTACAAGAATGATGATTGATTTTAGAAAATGATTTTGAGTAATTAGCTTCATATTATTTGTGTACCCTTGAAATAGAATGTGTTTCCATGTTTTGAACCAAAATCATGAGCTTTGGAACCTTTGAATGTTGAAATTTGAGCTCAAGAACAATTCTGGAAAACCCAGAATTTATGATGTCCGCTCGAGCGGGAAATACGGGCTCCCAGTATTTTCCGTAGACTTGATGTCCGCTCGAGCGGGGAAGTTCACGCTCGAGCGGGAAGCCATGTAGTGAGGCCTTCCGCTTGAGCGTAAATTTGACATAGCCAGTATTTTTACAGGCCTCATGGGTCCGCTCGAGCGGGAAGACATGCTCGAGCGGGGACCCTTGTTTCTGAAATTTTGAAAATGCGTTCTATAGTTCGTTTCCCGTTCTCTTTCACTTCTGAGTACTCTTAGGCATACATCAAGCATTGTAAATGAGTTAAGAAGATAAGAATAAAGCCTAAAGAGGATTATGTGAATTAAGAATGGATTGAATTGTTTGTGACCCACTGTGTTCATGAAATGTGTAGGCTCGAGCTCCAGGGCAAATCATTCAGTCGATCACTGTGAGTAATGTCTCAGTAAAGATATCTGAAGTATGTTATTTGTCCAATTGTTGCATTGAATTGGGGACAAATAATTGTTATGCCATATGAATGGGCCAAAGGCCGTTAGGTACAATTAACTGGGCCAAAGGCCGTCTGACACGAATGAAAGTTTGACACGAATGATAATCTGACATGAATGATAATCTGACACGAATAATAGTCTGATACGAATGGTAGTCTGACACGAATGATAATTTGACATGAATGATAGTCTGATACGAATGATAGTCTGACACGAATGAAAGTATAAATAGGCCGAAGGCCAGCTTGATACGAAAGCACAAATGGGTCGAAGGGCAGTTTGATATGAAAGTATAAATGGGCCACAGGCCGGTTTGATACGAATGAATAAATGGGCCGAAGGCCAGTCTGATACGAATGAATAAATAGGCCAAAGGCCAGTCTGGTATGAATGAATGAATGGGCCAAAGGCCAGTCTGACATGATTGAAAGTATGAATGGGCCAAAGGCTAGTTTGACATGATTGAAAGTATGAATGGGCAAAAGGCCAGTTTGACATGAATGAATGAATGGGCCATAGGCCAGTTTGACATGAAAGTATGAATGGGCCAAAGGCCAGTTCGACATGCATGATAGAATGAATGGGCCAGAGGCCAGTATGATCTGAACAAAAGAATGGTTGGGCCAAAGGCCGTTTGAAATGAACGAAAAGACAAATGGGCCAAATGCCAGTTTGACATGAATGGATTGGGCCCGAGGCCGTCCGATGTGTTTGGAATCGTAATCATTTGACACATGTATATATATACTAGATAGACATATGAATTGGGCCTAAGGTTGATATTATTCACTGGGCTTTTGCTCACGCTCATTCATGTGTTTGTAGGTGAGCCAAGAGAGGTCCAAACCCAGCCTCAGTGAAGTCTGTGTGGAACAACCAAGGTTTTGAAGAGTCAACCCTTGCATCTCACACACGAGACTCGTCTTCGCCTTTTGTTATGTATTTACATTTTGTCATGTTGGCGAAGACTTTGAATCTATTGTACATAGTTTTCATGGGTTGACTTAGACTTAAATGATCCTGTCTGTACAGAACCTTATGCTACTATTTTCTAATGTGAGTTATTAACGTGTATGCGTATGGTTTGTTCTGACGTGCCATGTAAGCACAGCTCCATGGACAAAGTTTTAAATTTTACTTCCGTTCGGCCCCTGTACTCCAACGAGTTATGTCCGGTTTGGTTTGAGGCCGTAGGTAATCTCATGATTGCTGGCTGGTTATGTCCTTAACCCTTGGGGGCGAGTTCGGGTCATGACAGAGTGGTATCAGAGCACGAGTTAATAACTCACACACTTGTCCAAAAGAGCAATAAGTGCCTAAAAGAGATCTTGGATGCATTCATATGATAAGTATGAATCTGAAAGCATCAAGAATATGCTTGAATGTTTAATGTGAACGATTATGTGTTATAAGTTTGTGATTCGCTTGCATTACAAATTATTTGAATACGTATGCTCTTTAGTATATGCATACCTGTGAATCTTTTGTATAAAGTATAATGCGAGCATAATCAGATGGTGAGAACATGTGATTATATGAGATATGAATTGTTGCACTAATGTGTACAACAAGTTTGTTTTGTTATAATGCACATACATGAACATATGAATCATGAAAAGTTGCATATGTGCATTCGATTATGCAAATGGGTGTTTATGTAGAATATGATTTGAGTATATAATTACTGAGTAAATGTTCAGCATGCGGTATTTGATAATTATGCAATCATCTGTTACATATGTGATTAATTGTGTCTTAACGCTACGTAAAATGAGAATATAACAATGTACCTATATGTATCTGTGTTTATTTCTATATTGAGCATTGCTGTATTTGAACATGGATAAAGTAAGGGCATATGAGTTGGCAGAGATCTTAAGAAACAACGTTAGTTGCCGCTACGGCAAGAACCTTTGCCACCACCAGTGTAAGAAACACCGAGGAGTTTGTTATCAGATTTCTGGGGCTTGTTATAGGTGTGGTAAAATGGACCGTATGGTAAGGAACTGTCCCCGAACTGAACAAAATATGAACAAATTTTCCGCCTCAGCTAGATTTGTACCAATGGTAGGAATTACTAATTAGGATAGAGTAATTACACTTATCTCAGAAAAGCACTCAGAATACTACGACCGTTATCCCAGGTATCTATACTGTTTATAAACGAATGCTTATGTGTTGATTGATTCTAAATTAGTACATGTGTACATCTTTGCTTGGGATATTATTTGGTTCGGGTCGGCATCTTCTTTCGTATCTGCTGCATGTGTATCTAGATTGGTTAGACCCACAAGATCGAGACTGTATTCATTGAATGTATATGTTCCATTTGGGAAATTTGTGAAATATGTGTTAGGATATCGATTAACTCTGCACATGCACATGTACATCTAAACCTATGCTCGGGGTGATTTGTTATATTACCGCCTTCATTGACTAAACCATTGGAATTGTGACTCGGTGATTGTGTGACTGAGTTGAGCACCCCAAGTAATGAACTCTATAAATTGCGAGATCATGTATTCTGATTAGTAGACAATTGGGCTTGACTCGTAAACCTATGATTTGTGACTAATTTGAAACTTTTGCGTAACAGACCCCATCTTATGTGCAACCGAGAAACTTTGTTTAATGTGTTATTCTGCACCATGTGCTTGCATATAAGACTTATTTGGGAACTGCTGTATTGGTTATGATACATACCTTCTGATATGAACAACTGCATGCCTATGCAACTACCCCCAAATTTATGTAGACAATGCCATATTGTACATGACTTGAAATACTTTGATATGAATAGTTGTGATGAATGACTCTGATATGACTTTGAGAACTTATGAACTTAGGACAGTTGTGAAACTATCGACTATGTACCTAAGCAACGAAGTGTGTCTTATAGAACCAAATATACCCTATTTGAGAAAACTTTTATCTGATTCGATCTGATGGAATTTATGTTTGATTTGGCTTGATAGAACCCTCATTGGATGTGATTTGATACGACCCTCTATCTAATTTGATTTTGTAAAAGAAGATTAAGAATTGTTTATAAATAAATAGCCAGATTATTCTTGGCAGAAAAACTGATAGACCCAACACCTGAATCCGTTTGGAGTGCTTGACTTATTTGAAAGACCTTTTGTGGGCTATCAACAGATTGATTTGGTTGTAAACAGTATTGAATATTTATCCTTGACTAATCAGAATAGGTTTCATATGTCTGCGTCAGTGTTATCGAATTTTAGGAAATCAGGTTTTGGTAAGTGGTATTGTGTTTGTCTTGATGACACTCTTGAGACGTCCCTTCGTGCTAGGGGACGTTAAGCCTATGTAGTACCTTTGTTGAGATATCTCTTTTGCCACCAAATCAATTAATAATTTTTAATTATATCAAAATTTATTTTAATTAATAATTTAAGTAATTTTATTATTGTATCAAGAATTTTACTTTTCTATTAATTCTGTTAAATAAATTTTATAATAAAGTATTTATAATTTTCAAAATTATAAGCGGCAATCGAAATTATAAACAAATTTTATGAAGTGTGTTTATAATTTATCCTAATAATTATCTATCAGAAAAATGCCATGAAAATATAAATGTGCCACATGTATGTGTTGTTCTGGTGATTATGATTCATATGTTTTGGAGTGTTGTTTGGCAGCTGAGAAAGTGGGGTTACCGACTTCACCACCATATCTATCCCTTGTATCTAACAAGAGTGGTAGTAATGCATTCCCAATCACGGGCGTTAGCTTTGCCTCTGGTGGTGCTGGAATCTTTAATAGCACAGATCAACGCTATGCAAGTGTTTTTGCCTTTTATGTTTTTATTTTTAAAAGATTATTTTAACAAAATCTCAAAATAAAATTTTAATTTTGTTAATTTAGATCGTAATCTTCTGATTTGTTCAGTTAAGTAAAACTAATGAAAAAAAATATTTTAATCATTAAATTTAATGGAAAAATAATATTTTAGACATTTTTTATGTACATTTACATTAAATACTAAAATATCATTTTTTTTCCATTTATTTTACTTAATGGAAATAAGCTCATGGTTTGAATTAATAACAAATCGAAATATTAAGGTTTAAATTGATAAAATTAAAAAAAAAACTTAAGATTAATTTTGTTTTAAGAATCAAACTTCAGAATTTTTTTAATGATTTTTCCAAGTTTTTAAAAGATAAACTCTCAAAACGAAACGAAACAATTTTATTTGATTTCTTTAATACTAGGTCTTAATCGTTAAGACCAACTATAATAAAACTGAATTTATTAATAAGAACATTACCAAGCTCGTGCATGACTTGGAATTCCTTGCATCAAATTGTCAATGAACCAACAAACTTATTTATTTTTTATTTTTAACAATAAAGCTAAATAGTATAAAATATAAATATATGTAATATATATGAAATTTGTGGGCTGAGCTTGAAGCATTTTTTTTAAATAAAAAAAATCAACCCACAATTATAAATGAGCCTAAAAAACATTATCCATCTCAACTCTGAGGGTCTAAAATACAATCCCAAATCTTGTAAATAATAAGCAAGTACAAGCGGGTTAAGAAATAATTGAACTCATATTCACTCCTAATTTGAAGTCCTCACTTCATATTCATTTTACGAAATTATGGTCATGGAGATATTTTTACTAGAGAATAATGTAATACAAAACATATTTTTTGTATTGAATTTTCATATAGGATGATATGGGTTTTCATAATATTTTTAGTGAGTCCTACCTACAAATTCCGAATAAACTACAAACAAAATTATCAAATACTTACAAGTTGTGACTACACATCCATATGTATATCGAATTAGGGATGAATATGGGCCGATAGCCCATTAAGCCCGCACATGATTTATAGAGGTGGAGACTCGAGATTATGATTTAGGGGATTCTATTTACACTCAAAAAATCAATTTTTAAGTACACTCTATTTAACTATTTAAAATTTTATTTTACTGTCATTACATCCTATTATTTTTTCCAAATTATACTCAAGGTAAACTCAAATAATAAATAATAAACAAATTAAAAAAACTAAATTATTTCAAAAAAATTTCAATACAGAAAATAATTCTCAAATACAAAAAAAAAAAAACCAAATTTATAAGCACAAAAGTATTATAAATACAAAAAAATCAAACTTTTACATAAGTATTATAAAACTTTTCAATACAGAAAAAAAAATTACATTATAAATTATCCACAAAAATGCTCGTAGAAAAGTAAAAATCAAACTTATAAGCATATAAGCATTAGGCATTAACAAGAAAGAGTAATTCTCAAATAATGTACTATTTAAATGACAAAATAAGAACAACTCCAATAATATGCTATTGTTAATCTAATTACTGGGCCCTTTAATTTTTGTTAAAAAAATGATATAGAAAATAATTGATGGTATTTTACAAAAATTGTGAAACTCCTTTATATGAATACTTACCTCCTTTTTGATGAGTTTCTTCAAAAAACTATTTTGATTATTATTCCGTTGGCTTTTTTGGCTTTCGAAGGTTATTATTGTAATTGCGAGCGTGCCAGCAAAGATCAATCAGTCCTTATAGAAAATTAATTGCCAACTAATTATCAGACGATTGTATTTTAGTTCTTTCAGCCTCAATAAAGAGGACTTTTACTGGTGGCTTGATTTAGAAGAATTAAGCAAAATAATAATTAAATGAAGAACAGTTGAAGTATTTCATCAAAAATGAAAAACTTACAATGATTCAAACTCAGCCTCGCAGAGGTTTACAGCAACAATCTACTTGAAACTACTCCTATTAACAAAGTGCAATGCAGAAATTTAAAGTACAGGAAATGTAAGACTAGAAATGCAAAACTGAAAATGTAAAGGTGCCGTTTGGTAACACTTACGTTTTCTGTTTTCTGTTTATATTTACAAAAATTTTAAAAACTCAAATAAAAACTTGTTTGGTAAAATTTTTGATTTATAAATCAGTGGTCTCAGTTTATAAATTTGGCCAAAAAATGAAAACACAAAAAATGTGTTTCCGTTTTAAGTTTTGAATTTTTTTTTTTTTACTACCCAACACTAGCCACCACCCACCACCATTTTCCACCACCGTTAACATGCACCCAGGACAAAATAGCTACTCAAAGATCACAATGTGCAGGTGGAGCACATGCTCTTCACAAATTTAAATACGTCTTATGGGAATTGAAACTTGAAATTCAAAGGATTTTATACAAGTTCAGATAAAACAGCAAGCAAACACAAGATATAAAAAAATTGACATATTCATTAAACATAATTTTTTGAGGAGTAAAATAAAACATTGAGAAGACAATTATGATAGGAAAAAAATGCATGACCAAGTACACAGATTATATTAGAACAACTCACGATGAAAGGAATGAAAGCTATCCAAAAATAGGTATGCCACCCTGCAAAACAAAATAATAAATCACTTTTCATCTAAATATCTTAACATGTGCCAAAACCAGAAACAATAATATAATGACACAAATTAAAAAAAAAAAAGGATAATGAATATCACAGAGATTTGTGCAGGTGAATCCAGAAATTTGGGAGGAGACCAACTTTTGTGTTCAGGAACTTGTCACTGTAACTTGGAAGAGTCTAAACCTCTTCCCATCTAATTTGAGCACCCGCACACAAAAATTAAAAATAAATAAAACAAAATAGAAAACTCCAAACACTTTTTGAGTAACAAACCTAAACATTTGACTGAACCCCAATAACATTGAGCAACAACATGAAACTAAAATTAAAGCACAAGAAAATAATCAATTCGCTTGACGACATTTGGCATTAGGATTTAAAGTGAAAGTAACATACCACTGACATTCAGCAACAAGAAGATGACCACAAATATCCATCACCACCGCCACCCACTCGCTACCACCCACCACCCGCTACCGTCACCCACTCACCCACCACCACCACCACCACCCACCTACCACCACCAGCTACCCACCACCCACCGTCACAACTTTCCACCACCGTCTTCCGCCACCACTTACCATTTCTCACTCTTTTTTATATTTTTAAATTTTTTTAAACATTTTGTCAATTACCAAACGCGTTTGTAGTTTATGTTTTTCTAAAAATAAACAAAAACCAGTTTATAAAATTTTTGTAAATATAAACTGAAAACGTAAACGTTACCAAACACACAAAAAATAAGCAGAATAAGACTGGCTTTTTTGATCTGAGTCTGGGGGCTCTTTTTTGGGGCCTTCTCTGCTATTTATACTGCTCAAGGATGACCATCGAACTGCATTTCTAACTGTTGAACTGCTTCTCCATGATCGCTGATCATGTTGCCTCAGGATTAGCTTTATTACGCCATTACTTGCAGATAGGCTTCCCTCTTTGTTGATCCACTGCTACTCAAATCTCGTAATAACCAATACTAACTGCCACGTGTACGATCAGGATCGAAGACTTGAATAGTCTTCCTACATTATCCTTATTTTGCCACGCATCGAATTGTAATTGGCTTATACAAAGTACGTAGCCAACATTACTCCCCGCACTAATATACCCAGTACTTGGTGATATTAGTGGATCAAGGTCATTTTCCCACGTCTTAGAATGTGCATGGGTTTTGCATTGTCCCAGAAATGCAACTGTCATTCATCATCTGCATTAAACTCTCATTCCGTCTTTTGAACACCCCCACCACCTTAGTATTCGAATAGACTGATACATTTTTTATGACCGAATCAATTTTTTCCTTCATTGATCGAGCACAAGAGTCATATGATGATGTTGTTCTACCTCGAAAGAGCCTCCATGCATTAATTAGCCACCTTTACCCACCTTTCTACATTCAGGTCATGGATGCCTTTGCAAATTATCAATCCTTGGACTTCGAACATATTGCTCTTAATCCTTCGATTTAGAAACTCACAAATATGGACATGGGAAGTTCTTCTTCTGACTCACCCTTGGACTACGAAAAAACTGCTCTCAATCCTTTGATTCAGAAAGTTGCAAATATGGACATGGGAAGTTCTTTTTCACAATCCTCTATATGGGATAAGGCTGCAACTCCTTCCTCTTCTGGGGCTTCTGACTGGACAAGCTGGTTAAAACCTGAGGCCTGTGATTTGAGGGAACGAATCAACCATCACTTTGTCGAATTTACTGACCCTTTAGAGTTCCTTTCTTATGCACGAAGCTCGGTGGTCTATCCCTACGTGCCCATTGACCATCGACGCAGTTTGAAGGAGAATCTGCTTGTGGCATGGTATACATCTTCCATACCTACAAAGATAGTGCACGCCGCCCGACGCCTAGAAAAGGCACAAGGGTATAATCCATCATTCTTAACCCAGAAGGCGAAGATTTGTTCGTCTGACTGGCTCGATTATATTAATGCCCTTGTTCCTTTTGCCCTTGCTCCATCTCCTGAAATAGAAGCATCCACACCTTCCCCTCCGCCAAATCCTTGCTGGATAGAGAGATTGAGGCTTGCCCTCTCCGCAGATAAGATCTTTCCACCTTACAAGCCTCCACCGTCCCCTAATCTAGCTGAGCGGAAGCAAGCTCAATTTCTGCTCGCGGCTTTCTCTCACTTGTCCTTCAATGTTCTTGTGGACGAAGTCCCTCTCAAGAACCTTCGATGGGCTTGTGATATTCTGACTCGGGGTCATGTCCTCAATTCCCTCGCCCAAGCAGAGCTTTACATGTTTTTGGACCAACTTCCATTGCTTCTCCATTGGCATCGGACCTCCATGGCCACCACACAATCTTTAGACCAACTCTTGTCCCTTCGAGTTCATACCCAGTACAAAGCAGAGATCTTCATTGAAGAATTTAATGATTTCAAGAATAAAGATTCTGCATACTGGGATGACTTGGATATAGACGAATTGGAACAAGGATTGAGAGAAACAACATTTGAAATAAAGGCTGAAGAGCTCTTTTACGAAATGAGAGCACATCAACTCATGCAGCCAATGTTAGAAGAAATAGAGAATAGAATAAAGAAAGAACAGAAATTCATTGATCATAGTTGGACTAAATTTCATGATCTTGTTATTTATTCTATTCCCTATTTTTATGAGCTTGAGTTTGTACCCAAATAGGGCCATTCGATGTAATTGCTTTTGTTTTAATACCACCAGGACTTTTTTTTTGTTTGGTATGGTTTGATTTTGTCCCCATTTGTCTTTAAAGCAAATTTAGGGCTTCGAACTGAACAATCTTATCCTTCGAATTTGGACTCGATCGTTTTAAATGAAACACTAAAAGAACCAACAATGAACCTTTCTAATTTATGGAATATAGTTAACAATTTTTGCTGATTTTCATTTAGAACTAGTGCTTCGAATTTAACAATCGTACCCCTTAAAGCTTGTTTTAATCATAACCAACATATGGTCATGGTTAGTATGATCAACCATTTTAAATTGACCATTTTTGCTTCGAAGAACAGTCCATGCTGTTTTTAGTCTAGAAAGAGAATCTTTCTTAAATATATATAAACCAATTAATGGTTTTGATGTTTCGAACAACAATTCCCATCCTTAAGGGATCTAAAGTTTTGCTTCGAAGAACATTACTTTCATTGAGAAACCTAAAACAGGTCTTCAATCCCTTCGAAGTAAACGAATACTTGAGCATTCTTACATCCAAAGGTATGAAATGTATTTCAAAGCTGGCTTCTTAGTTTCAAAGCCGTTTATTATTTGACTTTTGGCGCCAAAATCTGGTTTCGAAGCCAAATACTGTACTTCGAAGCTAGCTTCAACGTCTGGGATGTGTTTTTCCCTCCAAAAATATCAATATTGAAGGAAACTCTTCGTATTTGTACTTTTAGTACTTAACGAATCACGCGATATATCTTCTAGACACAAAGGTTTTTAAAACTCTTTTTATTTCGTGCTCTAAAATCACTCGCTTGCTCAAAACACAAACCTTTTTCCTCTGTTAACCCCCTCTTCCTTGCTTCTTTCTTGCTACTTGCTATCAATGGATTCTTCTTCTCTGAAAGTGCTTACTGGTGATCGTATAAGCCCAACCATGGCTTTGAAAAGATGTATTGATGAAGAGATCGCCAAGTTAACAACTAATGAGCCAAGCGCCATAGACGGCCGCCTCTTCATTCCTCGTCACAGCAACAAACAAGAATACGTCTTGGGTCCCATCTTTCGAAAGGCTCCTGTCAACTTCCAGCTTTATACCCTTGTCTGGAGGACCATTTTCTTCTCTACGAAGGAGGGCTCGACTGGGGAAATTGGAGGGTAACCTGACCTCATTGCTGCTGGCCGACATTGAGAGCTGAATGGGAAGAATGGTATGACAGAGTTGTACCTGCGCGAGAAGACGACCTGCAAGAGCTCTGCATTTTCGATGCCCTCCGTTTTTCCAGGTTTATCATTCCTAAAGACCCTTTCTTGATTCCCGCTGCTCTTTGTTTTTGGAACATAGCTTTCAATTTTTTCCAATTTCGGTGTGGTATGATGGCTCCCACCGTCCTTGATATTTTCCATCTTTTAGGGCTTTCACCCCTTGGCTCTCCTTTCACTCCCGGCTATCCAGACCTCCCTGTTAAGTTTTTCCTTCCACCCTTAAACTCTTCTTACAGTGATTTTGTAAAGGCCGAAAATAAAAGGGTAGGTCCCGTGAGAGATAGAGAACTTTTTTCTTTCATTGTGTACTGGTTGTGCAAATTTCTCTTTTGTACATCATCTCAGAGGATTATGCCTGAGTTCGCTCCACTTGCGAAGGCACTTGTTTTGAAAAAACGCATAGCCCTCACTCCTTATCTCTTAGGCCACGTTTATAGAGTCTGTTCCCAATTTCGTGAGAAACCTCTTGATGTTAACCAAGGGGGTCCCCTTTGGGTGCTTCAACTCTGGCTCTTTGCTTACTTCACTGATTTGCATCCCAAATGCTTAAAATTTCTTGTTCAGGACCCTAACACTTATGGGGAAAAATATGCCAGAGTTGTTCTTTATCATGCTTCCTTTGTCTATTACCTCACCTTTTTTCACCAATTTCTTATTTCTCCACCCGCTACCTTCTTCTGCCCTTTGATGCCAACAAAGGACCTGCTTGGCTACGAATATTCTTAGCTGATAAAGAGTGCTCTACTTCACCCCACAAAGGCATGTAGACTTCTATTTTGCTGCCGAGGGAGCTGTTCATTAGCACTTTAAACCCTCGAGCTTATAAGGGTATAGCTGAGGTGTACTGTCCTTCTCAATTTGCCAAGAAATTTGGGTTAACTCAGGGGATTCCCATTCCACTCTGCAGTCTCTCGAATGTTCATCTTACAGCCAGAGACCTGAGAATACCCAAATCAAAACTGGAAGAAGCAACATTCAAACTGTTGAAAGGAATGAGTGAGTTTAAATTTGTCCTATTCCTTCATTCTGGCCTGGCTCTGAAAAGATTTCAAAACTGGTGGACAGCCAATATGGAAGTGCCTATCCGTACACCCTCATGACTTACTGATAGGGTTAGGAGTGGCTTCGAAGGCCAAATCAACAACATTTGAGAATATCTCTTCTCTTTCCACGGTTGCCAAAACTGCTCTTGCAGCCTCATCCTCTCCTACTAGAGTTACCAGAGCTGCTTCAAAGAAGGGTAAGTATTTTTAGGTTTCCCTTTAGACTCTTTTGTTTGTTTCCTTTACATTCATACCTCTTGGTGCAGGGTCTCCACAAGAAGAATCTCCTAAGAGGGCTGAAATCCTAGTTACTCTTAAGGACAAACAAAAGCAAAAAAAGAAAAAAAAGCTGATACTTACTCCTGAGGAATCCGAATCCCAGATTGAAGAAGAAGAGGTTGAGAAAGAACAGGAAGTACCATTACAGAGGAGAAAGAGGGAATAGATGACTGTTTCTCTTACGATTGAAGATCCCACTCATGAGACAGCTGCCAGAGTAGTGGAAGAGGAACTTACTTCTGAGGAGTCTGAATCCCAGATCGAAGAGAGAGAAATTGAGAAGGAACAAGCAAGACCAATACAGAGAAAAAAGAGAAGGAAGATGACTGTCTCTACTTCTGATTTGGTCGAAGACCCTATTCATGATGCAGCTGGCAAGGCAGTAGAACAGGAACATTCTAAGGCCTTAGTTGTCTTTGAGAGAGCTGAAAAGAGACGGTAGCAGCAATTCTTAAGAGACGAAGCAGCTGCTGCTGATGCAATCTAAAAGGAAACTGCAAGAAGGCAACATATTGCTGAGCACTGTTCCCTTCGAAGCTCTCCTATTGCTGCTATCACTTCTGAAACAAGTAATTTCTTTCATGTTTCTACTGTTTCTCCCTTATCAAACTTTTGGTATTGAAACTTGACATTACTTTACATCTCTTCTTTTGCACCAACAACTACTGAGCCTATTCTTCCAATAAGGACTCCCTCAGTTTTAGTTGAAGTTGATCAGATGCAAAATATGAGGACTATTCAGATAATACTCCCACTTTCTAGGCCTACATTCAATGTACCCTCCTTTAGGCCAAGTATTCCTACATCTCTTTCCTTTGGATTAAATCCTTATCTTCCTTACTTATTTTTTTATCTACCTCAATTCAGTTCTCTTTCGAGCCTTGCTCTTCCCCTTCCTCCTAAGGAAATTCCAACTGCTGCTGCTCCATCTCTGATGGTAGCTGATTCCCCTACAGAGGATGCTGGCTACTCTCCAACCCATGGTTTATTACCTTTACCTACTTCCAGCCCTTCTTCCCTTGACCTATTGGTGGCTAGGACTATAGAGACTACTGAAGATGCTCCACTCATTTCTCCTATCCCTATGCAATCTTCTGTGCCTTCCACTACTGCTCTTTCCGCACCCCTTATGTCTTCGGATGAGGTAGATATCTTCGAAGCAAGACTAGCCAGTCTCTTCGACATGCCCTCTGCCTCTCCAATAGCTAATGATGAGGCTGAGCCATTAGTGCTGGCTGATTCCTTGTTAGCAATTCTTGAGAGCTCCTCTTCCTCCAGTAGTAAGCCTTCTGCACCCCTGATGGACTTAGACAACTGTTTGGAGTTATTGGCATCCTTTTCAAGGATTCCTTTCGAGGCTTTACAAAGGCCTATAATAAGAAATGGCTTCCTTCAGGACTGCAAAGTTGTTGAGCTATCCAGTATATCTGTCTCAAGTCATCTATTTCAGGCAGTAGCTACTATTGACTTTTACATCAACATTTGTCATGCTGCTAAGGCTGCAGAGGAGAAATTAGTGAGCGACCAGAGCTTTGTTTCCACAGTACATGCTGAAGTCTCCGGGCTGAAGGAACAACATTCATCTGTCTCCCATTTTCGAACCCAACTACTAGAGATGAAAACTCAACTTGAAGAGGAGCTATCTGCAGTGAACCAGGCCTTAATCCGTACTGACACTAAACTGCAGATCACCAACCAAGGACTGGTCGATCAAAAGCAAGAAATTACCATAGCCATCCAGTTGTTTTCTTCATTTAAGAATAGGAAGTCTGTTGTAAAAGAACAATTAAGGCATTGTAATGATTTCTAGGCCAATTTATGGCAAAATGTATTTAACTCTTTATAAAAAAAAAACAAATTCTGATTTATCATTTGAGTACTCTCGTGTTCTTTTGCTAGACATTTATTTTATTCCTTGTGTTTCCCAAATAGTTGGAAAATAAGGCTTCAAATATCTGCCATTAATCTTTTTGGGATGTATGTATCCATTCAAATTTCTCAAATGGTATGCTCTGAAAGGCTGGACTTTATGAATTTGATATGGTCCTTCCCAGTTAGGTGACCATTTACCAAACTTATGGCTTTTAATTCCTATTGGGAGTATTGTCTTTCATACCAAATCACCTTCATCGAAGCCAATGTGTTTGACTTTTTTATTGTAATTTTTGGCTGCTTTCTTCTTTTGAAAGAGAATGCTATTTAATGCCAGAATTCTGACTTCATCTATGCCTTCTAATTCCAAGCACATACTTTGATGGTATTGCTCAGGATCTAGCTGTTCTTGGCATCTTACCCTCAAAGACTTAACATTAATTTCCACAGGCAACACTGCATAATGCCCATAGACCAAGGCATAAGGAGTAACTCCTGTTCTTGACCTTGGGGAAGTTCTATAAGCCCGCAATACATCCAACAATAAGTTATGCCAATCCCTAGGATTGTCTACCACAACCTTTTGTATTCCTTTCTTCAAGGACTTATTGGATGATTCAGCTTGACCATTGGCTTGTGCATAATAGGGGGTGGAATTAACAAAGCTAATTCCAAACTCTGCCACAAAAGACTTCACCATTTTCCCATCGAACACAGTCCTATTATCAACAGTTACAGTTTGTGGGATGCCAAACCTATGGATTAAATCCTTGATGAATCCAATGATCTCAGTCTGGTCTACAGCCTTGTATGCTTAGCTTCGACCCATTTGGTGAAGTAATCAATAGCCACTAGAATGAAACAATGATGCTTCAAAGAGGGTGGGTGTATTTTTCCCATCATATTCATGGCCCATCCTCTGAATGGCCAAGGCTTTACTACTGCATGCAGGTCAGTTATGGGCACATGCCTTATTGTGCCATGCTTTTGGCATGCCTAGCAACCCTTTGCATATTCTATGCAATCTTTAAGGATAGTTGGCTAATAGTAGGAATGCCTTCGAAGTAACCATCTCATTTTCACACCAGGCTGATGAGCACCACAGATGCTTTCATGAACCTTCTTTTAGGCCTAAACATTCCAGCAATAAACCATCTTCTCCCCTTTTGTAGAGAGCATTGCTATATATGATGTATTGCATAGATTGCAATTTAATTTTTCTGCTGGCCTTCGAGGATGGGCCAGCCAAGTACTGCATTATTGGATACCTCCAATCTTGTTCTTGTAAGTCATTATGATTGCTTCCAGGACCACATTCCTTTTATTTAAGGGTGGTATAGATTTCTAATATGTTGTTTGGCTTATGTCCCTTTGAGTATTATCCTCCCTCTTGAAATTCGAAGCTTTCTAAGCCACATCATTAGCTCTATTATTCAAGAATCTTAAGACATGGGTTATATTTGCTATTTGAAATTGGGAAAGCAGATGTAATGCAACAACATAGTATGGCAACATACTTATACTTTGACATTTGAAAATCATTTTCACTTGGTTAACCACCAATTGAGAATCTCCAAATATGTCAACTACATGAACTTGTAATCCAATAAGAATTTCCAATCCCACTATTAAGGCTTCATATTCAGCTTGATTATTAGAACAAGTAATTTCATCAATTCCAGTTAGGTCATTGGCTTTCGATCCATCGAACCACATTTGCCATGGCTCAACACTAGCCATACCAAGTTCCATTATCTCTTGGCTCTCTGTTTGAGATGGATGGTCTGCCAAAAAATTGGCTAAAACTTGTCCTTTCACTGCCTTTTGGGGAACATATTCTAAATGAAATTCTGGCAAGGCTAATACCCATTTGCCAATTCTTTCCCTCAACATAGGTCTAGATAACATATACTTAACCAAATCTGTGGTTGCAATTACCAAGACAGTTGTAGGCAAAAGATAGTATCTTAATTTCATTGCAGCAAAATACAATGCGAGGCACAACTTTTCTACAGCTGAATTTTTACATTCACAAGAATTTAAAAACCTCCTAAGATAATAAACAGCTTGCTCCTTGCCTTCTTCATTGTCTTAGGCTAAGAAAGCTCCCAATGAATCTTCTGCTGCAGCTATGTACAACTTCAAGGGCTTATCACCCTTTGGTGGCATTAGCACTGGAGGGTTGGCCAAGTAGGCTTTAATTTCTTCGAAAGCAATTTGATGCTCTGCTGTCCATACAAATTCATCTTCATCTCTTAACCTTAACAAGGAAGAAAATACTTTAGTTTTCCCTGCAGTGTTAGAAATGAATCTTCAAAGAAAATTAACATGTCCAAGGAACTTTTGTAATTCCTTCTTACTTGATGGGGGTCTAGCTTCAATGATGGCTTTGGCTTTATTCTGGTCAATCTACATTCCTTTCTTGTGTACTATATAGCCCAAAAAATTTCCAGATGATACGCCAAAAGCACACTTAAGAGGATTAAGTTTCAACTTGAACTTTCTCATTCTTTCGAAAGCTGCTTCTAAGTGAAACAGATGCTCCACCATGGATTGGGATTTAACTACAATATCATCAATATAACACTCTAAATACCCTCTAATGAGGTTGTGAAAGATAGTGTTTATAGCCCTCTGATATGTAGCCCTAGCATTCTTCAGACCGAATGGCATTTTAACCCATTCGAAGGTGCCAATATTCCCAGGACATCTGAATGCTGTTTTGTGAACATCCTCCTCTGCAATGCAGATTTGGTTATAACTAGAGTGCCCATCCATCATTGATAAAACTTGATGCCTTGCTAAACTGTCTACCAGCAAATCTACTATAGGCATAGGATACTCATCTTTTGGAGTTACTAGATTTAAGTTTCTAAAATCAATGCATACCCTCATTTTACCATTCTTCTTAACTACAGGCACAATATTAGATAGCCATTCAACATACGTGGCTGTCCTAATGAAGCCTGCCTTGAGTAGTCTAAGAATTTCCTCCTTAACTTTCTGAATCACTTCTGGACCCATTTTTCTTGGTTTTTGCTTGTATGGCTTGAAGTTAGGCTTCATAGGGAGCCTATGTTCCACTAATGACCTATCCAATCCTGGTAGTTCATTATAAGACCATGCAAAACAATCTTTATATCTCCTCGGAATAACCAACAACTGGTTCCTGTCAAGAACATTCAACCAAGCACTTATATAAATGGGTTGTTGTACAGAACCTTCCCCTAAATTTATTTCTTCTAAGGGGTCTTGTATCTGAGAACTTACTCAAGCTCCTTCTTTGATTCCTTCTGGCTTCAAAGTAATCTCCTTGCTGTGTTCTGTTCCCAGGTTCTTTGGTTCAACCTCTTGACCCTCCTCCTCATAGACAAAGTCTGTCCACAAGGCTTCTTCTTTCTGTATTTCCTGGACTTTTGTTTCAATGTCCAATGCACAATATTTATCAAGGGCCAAAACTCTGGCCTGTTGCTGCTCCTGCCTGCAACCAATTATCATGGCCTCTTTCTCTTGCTCTTGCATTTTCTGGACTATTGATTTTACATCCAATATTGAGAACTTAATTAAAGCCAAAGACTTGGCTCCTTGTGCTTCACCTCTTTGCCTACAACCAGGCATCATTGTCATCTTTAATGACAACCTCTTCATTAGTACTCTCTTGGACTAAGTGCTTCAGGTGTGTCATTTCCTCATCAGCCGTCACTTTGGCTGAGCCATCAGGTTTCCTCAGTATACTGAGTGGTGTCACTCCCTCAATATACAACTTGCCCTCTGTAAAGTTTGCGCAGGCTATGAAAAGTTGAGGATCTGTATTAATTTTCTCTGTCTCTCCATTGCCCAAGGCCATCATTATTTTCTGATGCAAAGAGGAAGGCACACATTTGTTAGTGTGGATACAATCTCTGCCAAGTAAAGCATTGTACCTAGCATTACTGTCGATTACGAAGAATGCCGTTATGCAGTCCCTAGTTCCCACACTCAGGTTGATGGGCAGAATTCCCTGAACCATCTGTCTGTCTCCAGCGAAACCAACAATGGTTATACTGGTTGGGATTAACCTAGGATTCCTTTTTCCTAGTTTCTTCAAAGAAGATTTCGGTAGTAAGTTCACCACTGCCCCATTATCCACCAAGACTCGGTTTAATTGTATCCCATCCAAAAAGGCCTTGATATATAAAGGCTTGACATGCTGTGTCATAGAATCCAAGGGATACCCAAAAGGATATGAGAGGTTAATGCTTACTTCTTCTTCACTCTCATATTCAGTTTCCATTGGGGTAGTGTAGACGTCCCCGAACGCCCCGGGAGGAACGAGCCCCCGTTCTGTTCATTTGGGGTCACTACAGCTCAGGACTCTCAAATTGTCACGGTTCTAAGTCTGAACCAAAGAGTCTAAATCCGGCAAATCGTTTTGAGAAAAACAGATTTTTGAAAGAAGTGCCAAACATGGATTGCTTTGCCAGATACAGAGTCGCCACCTAAATGTTTTTTAATGGGAAATTTAGGAAACCCTGACTCGGTGCCAAAGGCCACGTGTCCGTCATCACCAAAGTTGCCTCGGCTCGGGAACTTGGGTACGATTGGGGAAGGTCACTTCGTGAGCACCCCTGCTCGCCCGATCAAAGATCGGCCTCTACTAACCATGATATCTATTTTTGAAAACTTTGTATGTTCTTATTCCGGTTATTAGCCTAGGTTACTATGTGATGCACACAGCATACAAGTATAGACCGGGTCGCCCGAATTGGAACAAAACATTTCATGTTTGTTTATTTGAAAGATGATTTGCTACTCACAAGTAGGCTTAAAATGCAGATTTTGCCACCCGCAGGTGGGCTTAGAAGAGATGGTTTTGCCACTATCTAGTGGTCTTTAAAACAAACAGTTGATGATTTATTCTAATCCAAGTAACCCGACCTTCACCCATAGGCATTCAGGCAGATATATCACATAAGCAATTAGCCTCATGGAAAGCATGCTATTCATGGCAGTCACTCACACGCATGCAAGGATGCTAAAGCATAAAACTCACCGAGTACTCCAAGCCAAAACAAAAACTAATTAGAAATACATGCATGATCCTAAATATACAGAAATGCCTAATGTAACACATGCAAAAATGCAAAACTATAGCAGGCTCGGCTATTCTAAACATGGCATATGGAAGCTAACAGGCTAAACACATTCACTTGATTTGAAGAATACAATGCATTAGTATGGTGCGCCCGAGCCCAAGGGCATCAAAACAGATGAATGATGCAAAACATGCTGTCATACTGTATTTGCTAATTTGAAATATGCCCTAATCTAACCATCATAAGCGGATAAATTTAAAAGGGAGAAAGACGGTGGGGTGGAAGACATACAACACACACACGCACAACTTATACAATTATGCCCTCGCACAGAGGTCCGAATAAATATACAGTCCAAATAAAGAATATTATCAGTCCAAATATTACAGTCCGAAATAATATTACAAATGCCTAATTAATTCAAACAAATTAACCTAAGAAAACTGTAAAACTGGCGTGTCAAGCCAGGGACTGCCTTGCTTCTGATGAAGATGAGCATGTTTGGGCTGCCTTAACCGAAATCACTGGGATGCCCCAATTAGCCTCTGTTTACACCTTTTTTTGAAATGCGCCAAACTCCAAAAAGTTACTGATTCTCATTTTGCCTGCAACAGAGAGCAGGAAAGGGCATGGCAAATGTAAATTTTCACCCAAGAATTTATTAAATTTGGGGCGCCCCCAGCCTGCGATCCTCGTGCCACCAATCACGCATACCGATGCATATGGCCCGCAGGAGTCGAAAGTGCAACTCAATATAGAATGAATGCACGTGTAAACACAACCAAAACCGAGCTCCATCATGGATGATCCGGAAGTTCCGTGACTTGGAATGAGACACGTTCCGTCACTCGGATACGGAAGCACTCGTTTCCCGTGCCCGGAGCTAACTCCACCCCGAACACGACATGCCAATATGCATGACTGCCATGAAATGCAACTAAGATCTCACTAACCATAGCACATTGCTAATGAAAACTAGAAATGCCGAATGCTGGTGCATCGGGCAGCAACCGAGAAGACGATGAATGGAGTCTAAGATACAACCTAGTATAGCACTATACTGTGAAAAATGAGATGCCCGCGAAATGCTGCACATGGGCACGCAAACCGAGAAAATGACATACGCAAGCAAATGACATTGGAAATTATGATATGGCTTACACTAACATGAAGGCCTCAGCCCACATTCACATAAGAGGCCGATGGATGAAAATGAAGTGCCCTCGGAAAGCTTGCACATGGCACGCAAACCGAAAGCAATGGCATACGCCAAGTGCAATATGGCTAAAATGCATTATAGAATGCAACATGGACTTATACTAACATGAGAGAGCCTCAGCCACACTCACATAAGAGGCCGATGGATGAAAATGAAGTGCCTCGAAATGCGTGCACACGGGCGTGCAAACCGAGGTAATGGCATATGCAATGCAATATGGCTAAAATGGCATATAGAATGCAACATGGACTTATACTAACATGAGAGAGCCTCAGCCACACTCACATAAGAAGCCGATGGATGAAAATGAAGTGCCTCGAAATGCGTGCACACGGGCACGCAAACCGAGACAATGGCATACGCAATGTAATATGGCTAAAAATGGCATATAGAATGCAACATGGACTTATACTAACATGAGAGAGCCTCAGCCGAACTCACATAAGAAGCCGATGGATGAAAATGAAGTGCCTCGAAATGTGTGCACACGGGCACGCAAACCGAGACAATGGCATACGCAATGCAATAGCATGGAAAATGATATGCAAACATGCTAATGGAATTTTAGCACTGAAATGTGGGGGAAAACAGCCCCGAAATGAGGCGAAAACACACCCGATGCATGGGATCTCTCCCAAAATGCAAAATTAGGCACATAGAATGAACTACAGCTATACAAAGCATGCATAATTGGTACAAGGAATGAAAATACAGAAGCAAGACAGCTCCAAAATAAGCATTTTTCCAGTTCAAAGCATGGCCAATCAGCTAACCGAAACAGGGCAAAACTAGCATGCAAAAATGGCCCTAAACATGAGGTAAAGAAGCAACTCACAGTTTCTGACCCCAAACAGGTTAGGGCCCTTCAACAACATTGAAGAGGGACCCAAAATAAGCCACTTTAAAGAACTGTAAAAACCCCCAAAAAAAACATAGATATGGCTAAGCTCTTATGCAAGAAAATGGGTCAAAAGGTGGCCAAAGAGGCAAGTGGCATATGCAAAGCCCAAAATGAAAAATTCCCTTCTACAACATTGAAGAGGGACCAAAAATATGCATGTTTACAGAACTGTAAAAACCCCAAAAACAAATATAGATATGGCTAAGCTCTTATGCAAGAAAATGGGCCAAAAGATGGCCAAAGCACAAAGTATACTAAATATCCATCAAACAGCCAAAGGCCCTTAATGAAACATGAAGAATGGGATAAAATAAGACTTTTTTCAGTTCTGTAAAATGACCAAAAATGAAAGCATAATGGGCTGCCAAAGCATGCAAGAAAACAACATTCAAGGAAGATATTGAAGCAAGTGCAAGATGGGGGGCTCAAACAGGGTTGAGCCCTTAATAAAAAGTGAAAAAGAGCTCAAAATAATGACCTTTTCAGTTTTGGTCGGAGCTCAAATCAGTAAGCATGTATGGCTAAGAAAAGATACCAAAATAAGCTCAAAAAAGGAAAAATACTACTTACCCTTGAAGGCTCGACTTTGGTTGCCTCTTGGCTTGAGTTTGTGGCTCCTCAGGCCTTGGAGAACACCTTCAAACTTCTGGAATGGAGGATGGAAGGGTGGGGGTTGGTGGTGTAGAAGAAATGGTGGTGTAGGACTTGGAGGTTTTTCAAGGAAATAAGAGAGATGGAGGGAGATTTGTGTATCAAGGCTTGAAGACCAATTTTTCTAACCCCTAATATCAACGCTTGCAGCTGGTTATAAGGACCAAAAGGAGGGGGAGCATGGAAGGAAAGGGTGGGGGAAAAGGACCAAGGCTTTCCCCCACAAAATATCCCCCGGATTGAGATATTTCTGGGGGACAACAGCTATACAGCTGTAAAGTGCCTTTTGTGAGAAACATGGCCGGCTGGTTTTTGGACTTGCAGGTGGCCGGCCGGCCACCCCCCCTAGCCGGCCGACTAGGGGTCAAAAAGGTCAAGTTTATTTAGTGGCCGGCCACCACATAAAGATGTCCTCCCAAGTCCCCTTTTCACAACCCTGTGGTTCGAATTTGGAAACTGTAAAACAGGAGAGAGAACAAACCATTTTTAAGAGGGGTTCAAAAGGGTCAAATGGAATTTATGGCCGACCATATCATATTAGGATCCTCTCATGTGTGTACAACACAAATATGTGGTTTGGGGTTGAAGAAAGTGGCTCCAAGGTGTTCAACATTGGCTCGGAAGTGAGAAAAAACGGGCGTCGGAGGGCGAAAATGGAATATAACTGGTTGCTAAGATAATTGCTGGCCTCCCACCCTCCAGTGACCTTCCCGGTGATGAAACATAGGTACCCGCCAAAAATGAACAAAAACCGATGCAAAACGAATGCTCGGAGGCCAAACACGCAGTTCGGGGTCCCGAAAATAGGCTGCTAAGCACCGAAAGTGGCGTTCGGCTACGAAGTGGGTTTCTCAGACCTCAGTGTCCCTCAAAAGGGAGAAAATAAGATGTATGCGAAAAATCAGAGCAAATGGAGGTGGTTAGGCGGTCCCGAACCGAGGCACACGGCCTGACGGCTCCGAAAACCGGAAACTGGGCTCCGAAATGGAAAAAATGGCCTACAGCCACAAAATGTAGCCTACGGCCATTGAGAGATGGCCTACGGGACCTCTCCCTCCCCTCAGGAAAAGAAACAGAGAAAATCGAGTCTGGTTCGCAAACCGAGGCAAGGCACAGAATAGGTTTCGGAAATCCGGAGGTAGGGCTCACGGCCAAGACTCTGAAACTTCTGAACGAGCACATATGCAATATCACCAAGCGCTCAATTGGTGACGTCTGAGTCTTAAGGTCGGTCAAAAATGGGGTGTCTACAGGTAGCCATTACGGATTCATCCTGCACCATACTCACTTGTGAGTCTTCACTAGAGACTGGAATTGGGTCAATTTCTTGCCCCTCTTGGTTCTCATCTCCATATTGGAATTCATGTGGTAGTATGTGTACCACGTTCACTGACACTGAGCCAAATTAGATTGCTGGCTGTATCTGTTTCTCCTTTTGGCCACCTTGCTCAATTACCCCAGAAGCATCCTCCATGCTGCTTTCTGGCACTTCATCCTTCGAATGGTCTGTCACAACCGTCTTTTCAACCAGAAATGTTTTTTCAACCATGAAAGCTTCAAACATTGCTTCCTCAACCATTTCTTTCTTTTGGCCTAAGCCAACTTCTTTCTTTGTCTCGTTGTCACTCTTCATCAATGCCTTCTCCAGTCCTGCTAAACTGGACTTCTCTCTAGCTTTTAGTTCAGAGTGAACTTTGGCCAACTATTCTCTACTGCAACCCATTTTGCCTTGTAGATTTGGTTTTAGAGTATGGTCTGACTTTGGATTTTTCTTTCCTTCTGTCTGCACCAATGAAGAACTCCCTCCACTCTCTTTCAGGTCTTGCTGGTACTGAGTGTACCTACACTGAACTTTCCTCCTTTGTGATCTAGAAATTACAGGGACCATATCTAGTTCCTTTGTTTTTGGGTGCTTAAGCAATACCCAATTGTTTGGAGCCACCAAAGGAGGCTTGACCATCTTGCCTTGGTTTCCAGTTACACCTCTTTGGGTAAACACTTCCCTAGGTTTGTTCTGCATCACAAACCAATCTGAGACCCCAGGTACCCACGAACCTACTGACCCAGCTGTTGCACTGCTTCTTTCTTCTTTTGAAGTCACCTTCGAAGTTGGCTGTGAAAGCCACTACTTGGCCCTGACTTCATGCTTTGGGCCTAACTCAGGCTTTCGATGAAGGTGTCCACTTTCTGTCTTGCATGAGGCTGGTCTAGAGGGCCAATCTCTAGCTTTGATCCCATAAACTGAACCTCTCTCCAATCTCCTCTCAGAATGGCTGCTCTCTATTCTGTAATAATTAGGTGGCCTGGACTTATGTAAAGGCCTCTTGCCTTTGGAATGCATCCTATTAGCTGTTGGTTCAACCCTCAATGGCTGTTGCTTGACACCAGATGGATATGGCCTTTTATTGTAAGCATTGGTTGGTTTAGGACATCTCTGCACATTCTTGTAGTATTGCTTTCCATCAATTAAAAGTCTTTTCAACCACTTGTAGCTTAGTTTGCACCTAGGACACATCCTTTGCATTACAACTGCCTCTAAGGAATCGTCATCCAGTGCTTCTTCATCAGAGTCTTCCCTCTGGTGTGAGAAACTGTGCCCAACAGCTGGTAGATTTCCAGTGTCTTTCTTGATAGTTGTCTGGTTGGCCACATGCATCTGCACATTGACTTCTTCAAATTCTTTCAAAGACAGGTTCTAAAAATCCGGCATAACGACATTGGCTGCCATCTCTCTAATTTCTGGAAATGGATTACTGTCGATTCCCATGGCCTTTTCAACTTTGGTTGGGAATTTCAAACTTCCTTTCCGAATTTGTTCTTGGATCCTGCCTTGAAATACAATACAATTCTTGTCGAGTGAGACCAAGAATTATGCCATTTACAATATACTTTTCCTTTAAGTTCATCAAGAGATGAATTTTTAACTCCTTTTGGTAACTTAAGGAAATTGACCGCAAGCAAATGATCAAAAATGTCATCTGCCTTAGTTAAATTGAAAGAGTATTTCCTGTAAAGGTCTTTCTTTTTAAATTGCTGGTCAATTGTTGTATCCTTATGAATTAATGCTTCACAGACCACAGTTTCTTTCCCCACAATCTCTGCTGCATCGATCTCATAATTAGGATCTTTATAATATGTCTTGTACGATGCATTATTTCGATCTTGTTCCTCCTCTAGTAATGCTTCGTATCTAGACACCTTATAAGTGACTTCCACTAAGTCTTTGAACTCAGTTGAGTCAAACTTCTTTCGAAGCCTAAACTCTAAGCCATTTTGAGCCAATCTCACGAATTCTGGCTCTGGCAGGATGACTCTACATTTATTTCGAGCCCTTTTAAATCTGGCAATAAACTGAGTGGCCTTCTCGTCAGGCCTTTGACTCAATCTTGCCAAGTCTGCCATGGAAACCTCTGGCTCCGATTGGAAGAATTGGGCATGAAATGCCTTTTTCATTTGTTGCCAAGTTTGGATAGAGCCAGTTGTAAGGCTAATATACCATACAAATGCTCCCCCAGTTAGGGAATTTAGGAACTATAGCGATCCCGGTTATCCCTTTACTATTCTGTTGTATTCCGAATGCGGTTCCGTGGAGTTGGTAGTTGTACCTATCGTGTTGTCAACCTTTAAACCCTTTCGTTTGAGTTTTAGAATGTGTTGGGCTTGGTTGTTACAGGTTGGTAGAGCTTTAGCTCCCATTGTTGTTGCCCAGTTTTTGAATGGTCCGCTCGAGCGGGTCTTCTTGCGCTCGAGCGGGGTTCACACACTTCCAGTATTTCGTGCCCCTGCAAAACTTCCGCAGGTGTGTTTTCTACACTCGAGCGGGTTTCTTGCGCTCGAGCGGGTTTGTTGGAGCTTGAGCGGGTAGTTCTTTTTCTGAAAAGTTCTAGGAGGTGAAAATCTACGCTCAAGCGAACTGGTTCTTCGCGCTCGAGCGGATGTGTTTTGCTTTTGTTTCTTGGTTCTCGAGCGGGCCTTTTTGCGCTCGAGCGTGACCAGATCTTTTGTGCTTTACGCTCGAGCGTTCTATTCTCCGCTCGAGCGGGTCATACGTATATGAGTCATCCGCTGGGTAACTTTAAATTACTTTTTACATTTCCTTTCTCTCTCTTACTTTTCTAAAATCGATTTTGAGAGCCTCTCTCTCTAGGATCTCCCTTCTCTCTAGGGTTTGATCTAGTTAGAGTCTCTCCCTATCCTTTGGCCTTTGTAAAAAGTGTGTTGATCGTTGAGGGCTATATTTTGATCCAAGAATTTCGAGATTTGGAGCATCTTCGTTTCCTTCATCTTCTTCGTTGGGTTTCATCTTTGAGGTAGGGATTCCTACTCATCTTTATGGGCTTTGACCTAGATTGTGAGCTTTTGTATAAATGGTTTTGGATTTTGGAAGTTAGGGTTTCAAATGTGTGATTTTGAAAAGAGGGGTTTTGTTTCCTTTGGACCATAACTGTGTATTTGGATTTCAAAATGAGTATGTTGATGTTTTTGGTAATATTTGGACCCTTGGGGGTCAAGACTGAGAAAATTGGGAGAAAGTCCTAAATTGTGTATAAATTAATTGGTATAATTAATTTGGAAAAGTTATGGATTTGTGAAATTGAGTTGAATATAATGCTAGTGGTTCATTATGAGACGGAATAGTTGAGTCAGATTAATAAATCGTTCACTTTTGAAAATGCAGATAATTTATCTGTTGGTGCTTTTATTATCTATTTAGAAATAATTGTCTTGGGCTACCGGTGGAGGGTAGTTTTGATTGTTGTAGACAATGCATGATGATTAGGCAAACTAGAACTAATCGATTGGATGTGTCATCGAATATGACGGTTGAAAGAATACATTAATTTTATGTATTGATTGAAATTGTATATGATAATTGCTTATATACATTGCTTTGTGTGGGAGGAGATGTGGGATGTACTCCACGGTTTATTGGAAGATGGGGGATGGACCTCTAAACTGGAAGTTGTTTGACATTGATACAACACTACAATGTGTATCATTTGTGAAGTCTAGAAGTGTTTTGCTTGACATTGATACAGCACTAAAATGTGTATCATTTGTATTGATTGATTGAACTTGTATATGATAACTTCTTGTATACATTGCTTTGTGTGGGAGGAGATGGGGGATGTACTCCACGGTTTATTGGAAGATGGGGGATGAACCTCTAAACCGAAAATTGTTTGACATTGATACATCACTACAATGTGTATCAGGTGTGAAGTATAGAAGTGTTTCTATGTTTATTTGATATAGCACTAAAATGTATATCATTTAGAAGGTATGGAAGTGTTTTGTTTGATTTGATATAGCACTAAAATGAATATCATTTGAGAAGCAAGGAAATGTCTTGTCTGACTGTGATACAACACCAAAATGTGTATCTATTATGAAGTATGAAATGTTAAAATGAGTTATTATCTCACCTGAAATAGGAATACAGTAGCCAAGAGATGCGATCTCATTTAAAATGATTGGCCTAGTTCTGAATCGTAGTTATAAATCGAGAATCTGATAGGAAATGGGAACTGGAATAGAACATGGATATATTAGTCATGGGATTTAATAATGTTATAAGTTGTTGTGCACGAGTTAGACATTTATCAATCACTGACATTTTAGTTATCGTTCATACTATGTTTAGCATATCTCTACTAGGCGTTGGCTCACCCTATATGGGACATCATTTTCAGGTTCAGGTGTTGTGCCGTCTCCGAGACCTTAGCTTGGAAGATTGAGGGAGTTGAAGATTCTTATTTGTTAATTTTGTTGTATTACATGTATATCAAGCCAAGGGCTTAATTTGTATTATGAGTTAGTACTCTTCTTCTGTAACCCAAGTGTTGACTTGGAAAGTTGTAAGCCCACAGGGCATTTACTTTTATTGTTAACATGTATTGCATTTTGTAAGAATACCCAGATGATTGTAATATAATATCTCTTTTCTGTACCTTGAATGTATGATATTATGGGTTAATTTTGAGGGCGTTACAGGAATAACCGTTACTTCATATAGTCATTATTAGTAAATTCACCGCATTGAATAGCAAACCTAGCAATATGCTCCATTGTTGATTGGTTTCCATTCCCATAAAAAAGGGCAAAATCTGGTATCCTGAAACCTCTTGGGTATTCATGTACCCTGTCCACCCATTCTTGGTACGGTTTCTTATACACTGGACTCTGGACCCCCCGAGTCATTGGTCCACACATCTCTCTAACAATGTCAACAATTTGGTCCCTGGGGACCATATTTTGTGCTTGCTAAACCACTACTGGAGGAGCAAACACAGGATTTGGTGGGCAAACTTGTGCTTCTAGTCCTCTTGGTCCATAAGGTGGTATATTTGGGACTGGTTGTCCCTGTGGTGAAGGTTGCTGTTGGGGGTGTGGGTAACCCCTTTGAGCCTGTCCTGCGAAAGGACCTGCGAAAGGTGCTGGAACTGGTGTTGTGTCCCTTCCATTTGTAGGAAAACCTTTCAACCCCCCGGGTATAAATTCGAATAAGGGATTAGTGAAACCCCTTGTGCCAGGTATGGCTTCGAACATGGGATTTGAAACCATTCTTATGCCATTTTCTTGTACTGGGCCAGATCCACCAAATTGCATGGCTTCACTGTTAAATACTGAGGCATTTTGACCTGCTATAGGCCTCAGAATAGGTTCGTACCAAGATTGAGGTGATGGTCTTTCATATTTCTGATTGTTAGTTTAACCATTAGAATGCTCATTAACTTGCATAAGCTGTTTTTCTCTAGCCAATCTTTGCTGAGAGACATTCAAAACTTCCTCTATGTGTCTTACGTTTGTTAGTTTGTGGTTATTCATTCGATCCAAAAATGATGTTGCCCACCTTTCCATTGTGTTTATTAATTGTTGTCCCATTGCATCTATTAAGCCACCCTATAGATTTATTGGCTGAGTAGATGAAACAGTGGATGGTCCAATTCCTTGGTCTCGTCCAATATTACGAACATGTAGTATTTGTTCTGAAGTACTGGTCTGTTCGACCATAGGTTCTGATAAAATGGGAGTTTCCACAGGTTGTGTTATCACATTATCCTCTGGATTATGTATCTCTACCTCTCCTTCCATGCCTTCTTCCAAGCATTCATTTTCTCCTTGTCTCCTACATCTAGCCATTTCAATTTGTCCCACCGGGCGTGCCAAAAATATATGTTGACTTTTTTGGCTTTCAAAGGTTATTATTGTAATTGCGAGCGTGCCAGCAAGGATCAATCAGTCCTTACAGAAAATTAATTGCCAACCAATTATCAGACGATTGTATTTTAGTTCTTTTAGCCTCAATGAATAGGACTTTTACTAGTGGCTTGATTTAAGAGAATTAAGCAAAATAACAATTAAATGAAGAACAGTTGAAGTATTTCATCAAAAATGAAAAATTTACAATGATTCAAACTCAGCCTCACAGAGGTTTACAGCAACAATCTACTTGAAACTACTTCCATTAACGAAGTGCAGTGTAGGAATTTAAAGTACAGGAAATGTAAGACTAGAAATGTAAAACTGGAAATGTAAAATAAGTAGAATAAGACTGGTTTTTTGGATCTGAGTCTGGAGACTCTTTTCTGGGACCTTCTTTGCTATTTATACTACTCAAGGATGACCATCGAACTGCATTTCTAACTGTCGAACTGCTCCTCCATGATCGCTGATCATGTTGCCTCAAGATTAACTTCATTACGCCATTACTTGCAGTTAGGCTTCCCTCATAAATTTGAATTTGAAATGTGAGTAACCGTTGAAGCCACATCAACTTGCATCTCTTTGTTGATCCACTGCTATTCAGATCTCGTAATAACCAATACTATCTGTCACGTGTACGATCAGGATCGAAGATTTGAATAGTCTTCCTATATTATCCTTATTTTGCCACGCGTCGAATTGTAATTGGCTTATACAAAATATGTAGCCAACATACTCTCATCCATTATTTGATTTTGTTTAAACTTTCTTATAGAGTTTAGGGTTTCAAAATAATAAAAAACAATGATATTGATGATGATGGTGAGTTTTGGTATGGTAGATTGGAGTTTTGAAGGGAGGATGAAGAAGAAGAAGAAAAATAAATAACTTTGATCTCTTAGAAAAGAAGATACGGAGATTTGAATATGAATAATTAGTTAGGGTGTACCATGAGGAAAAAAAATTTATTTTAAAGTTTAATATGCATTATCCTTATTAGCAAATTCGTATTATGATATAATAGAAATTAAAATTTATAAATTTAAATTAGACATACTAAAACATATTTTGAATTCAAATAGAATTTCCCTAATTTAGGTCATAGGACCGGATTCGGCAAAATTTTTAAATCAATTATATTATGGGCCGTGCTTAGGAAAGAGTTCTTCAAACCCAATCCGGCTCGGTTGGCCCTCAAGCTACATTATATAATATATCTTTATAAATAATATATATATATATATATATATTTATTTTTTATATTATTTTATTTTATTTTTTATAAACTTAAATTATGTATTAATAATTATGTAATGAATTTACTAGCCTTGAATGAGTTAGAGAAGCACAAATGATTAAATTAATTATAGATTTTTATTTTAAAATATGAAAAATATTTATATTAAACAATATTCGTGTCATTTAGATGAGTTTGAGATTTTTAATTTCGTTTTTGAATGGGCTTGGGAATAAAATTTAAGCTTGATCTCGAGCAGGCCGAACTTGAAAAATAACTTTAAATATTATTATATAGTATAAACACGGTTTGAACCCATTTTTATATGAATCCACATTTCATTGAAATTAGTTAATAATTTAGGTATATTTGATTAGTGATCTCTAGCATTTCTAAACTCATTTAATTTAAAAAATGCCATCACAAGATTCACCACATGATGCATTTTCTATATGATTTTTCAGAAAAAAAAGTTCACTTTTCCTCCAAAGTAACACATCAAAACCCAACGAACAAGTTGCTTGGCATTTCTCTAAAAGTGCATTTGTGCAGAAGAATTTATTTATTTAAGTCTCTCTAGTGAAACCATTCATATCTCGTGAAGAATATTGATTTAAGTATTTAGCTAATGAAATCATTATTGCTGAAATAACTTCATATTTGAGACAAAGTTTCCAATAAAGAAGATTGCATAGCATCATCGCTGAAATAAACTCAAAAAGAGTCTGTAAATACAAAGAATATACAAATGAATCAATAAGAAGAGTAACACTGCAACAATATGTACATATTGCAGGACATGAAATGAAATGCCTTCACAAACTGCGTAAAATCGAAATGAAATTTCTGATAAATCATGACGTGAATATCAAAAGTAGAACTGCAGCAGAAGCCACGTAAACCAATGAGTATGACGATTTGAACAAACTTCGTAACCCAATATCCTGAAAAATTTCAACATTACATAGAAACATAATGATTTAATATAACAAACACGAAGCGCAAACACAAAAGTATGATATAAGTGAAATGCAATAGATGAGACCATTTTCATTATTTCTTATTCCTCAATTGATCAATCCTAACAAAGAACATGTGTTTTTCTATAACAAAAAAGAAAAGAAAAAAAAAAGAAAACAAAGATCATGTCTATCTTCTCATGTTAGTCCTACATAACTTATTCCTTCATTAGTATTTTGCACCAAAAAAAAAAAAAGTACATAAAATGAAAATTATAGATTGCCAATAAGGAAAATTAAAATTATACTAAAAGTGTAGAAATTGCATGGCCAGTGAATTTAGAGTAATACATTCCTACCAATTTTAAGTAGAAGACTAATTAGCATAAATATGTAGCGAGTTTAGTCGCACTTGTTCTCTATTTTTGTGTCTCATTCTATGATTCAATTCAGTGCAACTAGCGTAGCTAAAATATGCAAAAGAGGTATTTGGGAAAACAAATCCGTACCTTAAAGGAGAAAAGGGATGATGATGGTGCTGAAGAAGAGAGGCCATTAAACCCAATATCGTATGCAATGCTCCCATCAGGTTTAAACAGTCCAAAGTTTCTCTCCGAGGTTGGTCCGGGCTTGGAGTCCTCATTAAACAAGGCAAAAATATAAGCTCTCACCACACTCTTTGGCCTGTATGGTGTCCCCTTCCTCTTCAATAGCCGCTTTCGCAGATTACCGTTGTAAGTCCTTGCATTTTTCAACGAAGCCCCTGCTTCATTTGCATCCCCTTTAGAAGCCCAGCCAGTTTCCGACACAATAACCTCCATTTTCTGAAATCCCACCTTCTCCAGAGCAAAATAGGCTGCATCAATCTGAGCATCAAACATGTTATCATAATGTAGTTTAGTCTTTGCATCATAGATCCCAGAATTTTTTTGGAAAAGAGCATAATTGATATCAATGTGTGAAGGATCACTGATATAGGCAAGAAATGGGTATGCGTTTATGTAGAAAGGTGAACCAATCTGAGAGAAGAATTGTAGAAGCGGCCTCAAGTATGGAAGCATAGATTCCTTGAAAGTGGCTGCCGATGGAGGGTAGGAAGTGGCAAAAACGCCCTCTGAATGGGGTGATGAGACCTCAACTATCCGAGTCAGGTTTAGCACGTAAAGGGCATTATAGACATTTTTCACTGCAGGCAACAAGACCTCCCAGAGTTCTGGATCAGCATTCCCCAAGATCTCGTTTCCCACGGCGATTCCTCTGATGGAAGTTTCGGGGAGGAATGGCTCCACATTTTGTTTCACCCAATCTATGGCGCGGTCCTCACTCACACTCATGTCCTTCAAAAACTCATTCCCCAGTCCGACCACAATTTCAATGCCAGACTTGTTGAAGGCTGTAAGAACTTCATGATCAGCATCGTAAATTCTGATGTTCTTTATCTTGTTTGCTTTCAGAAGCAACGCTACGGTTCCAGGCTTTGGGAGATTGTCTGCAAGCCTGCCATAATTTACTCCATATGTTCCCGTGAATGCTAGCACTGCTCAAAACACCGAAGGACAGAGAGAAAAAGAGAAGTTAGTTCATCATCCACAGCTTCACCAACTTGAATCCCAAGAGTGGTGAAAAAAGTTTATCTAAATCTATATATAAAAATAAATAAATAAAAAAAGTTTGTTCTATAGCCATGTCATAATGAATTAAAGCAGCTCCTAATCAAGCATCAACGCTCAAAGCCACCTTTTATATAAACTAGTTCAACAATTAAATCATTCATAAAAAATCATAAGACTCCGGGTGCGTTTGGCGTTGTTTTTTTTTATGTTTATGAAAACAGAAAAATTAAAAACTGATACGGAGAAGTTGTTCGACAAACTATTTTTTAAAACTTTTTTTAAAAAGTTTTTCAAAACGCAAAAGAAAAAAGAGAATACAATAAAAAAGAGTCATGGTTCATGACAGACAAAATTTGTATTTTTTAAAACATTGTTTGTATTTGCAACGCGCAAAGAGAGAGAGAGAGAGAGAGAGAGGGGGAGATTTTGTCTAAGATTTTATCTTCATGTTTCATGACAGAAAGAACATTCTGCTAGTAACAATACTAATCAATTGAACTCAACATGAAAAGATTCATGACAGCACGACAAATAGTACGCCCACATTAACCAGCAGCATATTTAATTCATAAAGAATTCAACTTAAAAGTAAAGAAGAAAAAAGTAGATACCACTAGGAAAAGCAACGGAGAAAAGAAGAAGGAAGAACACGAACACGAAGAAAGAGGACGACCCCATTTCTTTGGAGGGAGAATCAACTGCGAAGGGCCATTCCATTTGTAGGAGTGATGACATCAACAGTGGTTATTTTTGGATGGCAATGCCTTTTCGCAGGAATGCAATAGACTGATTTAAACAATATTCCTAGCCTGAATCCAAAGATGACTCCAATTTTATTCTTGGAGGAGTTATAGGTTTGGTTCTGAAAGCTTGGGATAGATTCCTACCTTGTACTAATAGGACTCTCTCTCAAAGTATACCCTTTTCTTATTCGCTTTTCTTTCTTGTTTTTTATTCATCTGGGTACTACTGTTCTATAAGCTTCTGTTATATACCTTTCTTAGGTGGATGTGTTGAAGTTTAGAATTTAAATGGGTGGTCCATTTCTTTGATTCCAGGGTATTCTGCATGATGTGTATTGGTATATATGATAAGCACTTAAAATCTAAAATCATATAAAAAGAAAAATGCTGCACGTGTACATTAACTAGTATATATGAAAATTGCATATTTGGTTTCCAAATTCATCCAAATCAAATTACATCTTAAATTCCCTGCAGTCCAAACATTGAAAATCCCATTTTAATATACCAATTCCTTGAAAATCTTGTCTTTTCAAACAAAACTAGAAACAATGGTGACCTTGGCAATCCGTGCATATGATATAACTATTGATCATATTTAAGTACCATATGATATCTACGTTATAAAATGAAATTAGTGCCAATCATAGCTTAGTAAATAAATGTCCATCAAAGTAGATAAAATGTAGGATGCAATCTAAGCTCCTATATAGCATAAAAATAAAAATAAAAATAAAAACTAGAGCAACATTAGACACAACACTACCAAGGTTACAAGATTTACTTGCGAACATTCAAATTTAGTATTAATGAAGCTTTAATATTACAGTCATCCAAGAAATCCCAGAAAGTTGAAGAGGTAGTAAAGGAGACACATGGATGTTACAAAAGTGCTAGTGGAGATAGTGATACATTACATTTAGCAGCTAACTGGTGAGGGAGTTGGATAGTGCGCAGCGTTGGTTTGCCCAGGTTGGTTAACCTTACCATTCTCCATCACCTCCCCATCTATTTTCTTGCCTTTCTCCTCCACCTGCAGATTATATTTTCGATCATCTTCGCGCACTTCTTGTTTCTCTTCAACATCTCTTCTAAATGAAGGCAGAATTCCATTGAGTTTCTCTTGCTCTTCCCCATTGCTTGTCTGCACAGTGAAATTTTCAAGCTTGTCATGTTTCTCATCACTTGCAGCTTCATTTAGTGGTTGATCCACTTCTCCCATGACCTGTTTGTCTTCTACATTTTTTACTTCATTCTTGTTTTCCTGGGCATCATGCTCAATCTCAGCATCGTTCCCCACAACTTCCTCTGGACCAGTTTCTTGCATTTTGGTATCTTGGATACCCCCAATCTGAACCTGATTTTCCTCTCCTGCACTGTTCTCGGTGACAACATCTTGCATTTTAACTTCTTTCTTACCTTCAGTTTCCTCTGCAGTGGTTTCTGTCCCCTTGCCGTCCTTAGAACCTGATGATTTTCGGCTTCGTTTCCTTGATGGCACACTTTCAGAGGAAGGGGGTGTTGCCCTAACTTTTTCACTTATCCTTGCTGATCTTCTTGGAGTCTCACCGGTGCCCCAATCAAACTCGGATACTGCAGGATTACCAGGGTGTGATTTTAGGAACTGCTCCAACTGCTTTCTGTTGTTAATCTCTTCCCCTGTTGGAGCAATAAATACAATCTCATTCTTCCTTGGAGTACCTCCTTTCTTTGGCATGAACTGCAAAGAAACAGAGAAGAAATGTGTTACACAGAGACCATGGACAACTACAGATAAATACAATTAAAAAAACCATGAAGAAACATCAGAAATCAGGCATAAAACGAGAACTATGCGCCACAGTTCATTTCAAGTCTCGATTTAAGTATTCTCATACTTCACAGGGGAAATGGTCACATTGGAATGTTGGTTACCTCTAGATCACTTCTGCCTGAGATTTGAGGCATATAAATTTCAGCAAATATTAGCATGTTGATTTAAAATATGCTTTTTATTTCACCTTATCAATAACAATTATCACAAAAATACATATACTCACAACTATTGAAAGTATTTTCTTTTTTTATTGATTAAATGCAATGGTGTGTTACTAGTCCAACAATCTAAATAACTTAGGTAATGTAGACTGCGGTAGCAAGACAACATCTGCTAGTACTAATATCAAGAATTATTTACATGTAAATTTCAACTGTTATGCGTCACTGCAAAACCAGACAGTATATATATCCGTATGCACTTTCATCTAGGAAGCACGGATACGGATACGGATACGGAAATATAGAGATACAGATACGGAGATATGCCAAAATCTGAAAAAATAGGATATAGGTACGGCGGAGATACATTTGTAAAAAAAAATTATTTTTTCTTAATGTAATAATGTAATATCCATGAAAATAAAACTTAAAGCAAATTAATAAATAAAGAGAGGGATTCCTATTAAGCTGAGAGCATTCAAACATTCATAAAACATCCAAAACTAAAAGCAAAAACAAATGTAAATGTAAATTAAACATCATCCTTAAATGCCAACACCAAAAAGAGATCGAGAGCAGAGAGAAGAAACGTGAGAGACAATAAGGATACATCAATTTGACAAATTCTATTACTTTAACTACCATTATATTCCTCTTATCAAAGAACTAAACAAAATATTAGAAGTAATATGTGACTTCAAGTATCTGATACTTCGAAATTAAGTATCCGATCCTCCAAAATTAATAAAAAATTAATTAAGAAGTATCCGATGCATATCCGTGAGTATCCAAGGAATATTGAAGTATCCGTGCTTCATAGACTTTCTTTGACTGATGCTTTGTGTGTGTATGAATGTGCACTCATGTATGTATGTTCATTCTTCGAACTTAGATCCAAGAAGGTTGAGACAAGAAGCAAAGACAAAAATCTCAATAAAGAGTTCCTATATGACTGAAGTAATTTACCTCAACACTAGCAATCCTCTCCATTACATGTTGGAATGGAGATCTCCATTCTAATGCACAAGGTTGCAACACATCACTAAAGATCCAAATCAATGATCTATAATTGATAAGTGAATTTCAATTTTAAAATCTCCTTATAAGCGTTTTTGAGTTTAAAATAAAGATATGTTGATGTGGTTATTTCACAACCATTGATCTTGAAATGGATATCTACATTCCATTCATGTCATTAAGAGGATCCTTATCCACTACGGCAAGCAAATTAATCAAATGAGTTGACACTAATGTCCAAGGACCGAAATTTTTGATGATCAACAACAAATTTGAGCATTATTGTCTTCAGGTTGAATCGAGAAAGCAATAAATCCATCCTCTTTCTGTGAAAGTCTTAATATTTCCAAAATCATTAAGCAAATTCACAAAGCAGGCTAGTTTACAACAACAATTGTCAAATACAAATTTGATTTACTTATTTGTATTGTTGAGAGAGAGAGAGAGAGAGAGAGAACTACATAGTACTGATTAACATAGACAACAAGTTTACATAGTGGTGATTATCAATTTATGACTTATTACAACTCATGGCAAGATAACCACATCTTGAGTCATGTGCAAAGGCATGAAACATGTCAATGACATGTCCTCAAATTGTCTGGACAAAGAAAAAGTAAATAAAAAATGGGACACATCACATTGAATGTTTGACACATATCTCAGCCTGTCGGACACAACTACAGCAACTAAGTTAAACTGTTTGTGCTTCATAGTATACTTGAGAACCAACATATTTTGTGGTCCTTACACCCCAAAAAAAAAAACCATATTTCGTGGAGGGAATTCACAAGTTAACTATCAAGTCTACTGAAGTTCTCATGTGCACCCATCACCCCAACTCACACATACAAGAGAGACAAGCACCATATGTGCAGAGATTCAGGTGTTTTTTTATGCATGTTTAAGGGTACCTGACACCGTCCTTGAGTTAGTATCAGCAAATTATAACCTCAAATCCTGTATAGGTCATAATCTTCCTCATAGGAAGATAGTCCAAGACTACATCTCGTCAAAGAAGCCACGTCACTCCGAAAGTCAGAACTAGACATCTGATCCAATTTGCTAAATTACTAAAGAAAAGTCAAACTTAGACTCTCGTTAAATAACCAAAAAAATATGATAAGATAAGATCTAAATTGAGTGTATTGACCAGTAATCTGCTTTTTAACACCATTTTTTAACAGGTAATCAATTACATAGTACTTGATGGATAACAACCTAATGGTTACAAACACATTATAATATCTTAATCAATGTTCCACATGGCATGGAAAACCTATTGAACACAATCACTTTATTAGGGTTTAATTCCAGGATATGTAACCATGAGAATACTAAACAAAGTTGGAATTACACTAACCCTGGTTTTCAAGTATCCTTTCTAAAACCAAAGATAAGGCTAAAGTAATTGTATACTGACACTGCTCCAAATAATACATTAATTAATATAAGGCTTCTCAGATACTAAGGCAATAACTAAACATAGAAAGATTGCATTTTTCAACAAAACAATCAAAATGTATTTCCACATGATACCCAAAAATGTTTCCTATTTTATCTTTCCTATAATTTAACCTACAGGGCTTGATAATAAAGGAACAATGAGACACAATGTTTGGCATAAAACATATTAATGGAAATTCTTTCTAGAGAGACCGGCGGCGGGGGGAATTCACATTTCTATGGTTCAACTTTTCTTCTTTTTTTTTTTCTTTAAAAAAAAAAACTCCATTATCCCAAAGGCTAATTTTTTTTGGGTCCAAGCACCACATTATATAGTTCTTGAAAAATGCTTGAGACCCCCTTTTTTTTTTTTTAAACCCCCACAACCCCTTTGCATCTCAATGTATAGGACTCTACCATGTTTGTGTGGGGCCAGACCATCAATAGTTGAGATCCAAAAGGGCTGTGGGATCCCCAAAAAAAAGGTCTCAATCATTGTTGATAATTCTTTAAAGCTTCACTCAGGCAAAGAGAGAAAACAGAGAGCACAAGCAGTTCATAACTAACTTAAGGATGCTTAAATAACAACAATCACCTGCTGCTCAGTAAAGAATAAAACAATTCGAGAATTTCAACCAAAAACCCTAACAACCAAGAATTTTCCACAAACCCTAGATGCGAACAAACTATCAAATAATCCAAATTCTACCACAGGAACACAAGCTAGTAAGAGATAAGCAAAACCCAGATATGAAATTAGGCGATAAGCAAAACCCAATACGAAATTAGGCGCTAAGCAAAACACAGATTCGAAATTAGGCTAAGTGGTAGATTACAAACACAAGCACTAGAATATATGTGTGTGTGTGTGTGTAAAAGAAGCTCCAAAGAAGAACATGAAGCACAGAGAGAGAGAGAGAGAGAGACCAATTTCTTCCAAGCAGGAGGAGCACGGAGCTCGACAGAGACGATATCGTCGTTGGGCAAACTTTGAGTCTCATCCGCAGAACTCGCCATTTACACCTACAAATTGAAATTGAAAAAAAAATAAAAAAACCCAATAAACAGAGCCGCTTCTAGCAAAATCAAAACCCTCTCTCTCTCTCTCTCTCTCTCTGTAGAGAGCTAACACTCGACAGAGACGATATCGTCGTTGGGCAAACTTTGAGTCTCATCCGCAGAACTCGCCATTTACACCTACAAATTGAAATTGAAAAAAAAATAAAAAAACCCAATAAACAGAGCCGCTTCTAGCAAAATCAAAACCCTCTCTCTCTCTCTCTCTCTCTCTGTGTAGAGAGCTAACAAAACCCTTTTTGTTTGGTAGGAAACAGAGCCACAGACAGAGTCGCAGATTTGCTGTCTCTCTCTCTCTCTCTCTCTCTCTCTCTAAAACGAGGAAACTGCCATAGGATAACGCTACCAGTACCTTTTGCAGGAGTAGGAGTGGGGTGATATGGTCACTGACAGAGGTACAGAAGGATTGACAAACTTTGGGCCTGGGATTTGAAAACTGTCGGTTAAGAGGAATGGCGATTTGGCCGTTAAAGCAGGTTCTTGCTTCGTTATTTAACCATAGCAAATCCTACATCCTTGGGTCGGTGCCCTGCTCAGCACCGACGTCACGTGACAATATGAGATTTTTTTTTTTTTTTTTTATAATAGTAATTTGTAGTACGTTTGGTTTTAATTTTTTGAAAATCTAAATTTTTAAAAATTAATAAATATATAAAAATATGAAAAATGTATTGAATTTTTTATATTTTTATATTTTTGATATTTAATAAATTTTTTAAAGATTTTTTTTATAAATATTATACTTTTTAAATATATTTATGTTAGGTATGTTTAAAATTTTTTTTAAAAATGCTTGAAATATTAAAAAAAATTCATTGAAAATTAAAAAAATATGAAAAATAAAAAAATAAATTTTTTTAAAAAGTATTTTCTGAAAACCAAAACCAAAGAAGCTGAATATCTTTTTGAGTTTTGATAAAAACAAAAATAAAATTCAAAACCAACCAAATGACTTTACATTAGGTTTAACGTATCTAAACTCATCTCCAATGGTTACTAAAATCTTTCATCAAATTTAAATTTAATGAAAAATAATGTCTTTTTTTGCTCTAACAGTTTCATTAAATAGGTATCAAATTTAGGATTTTACTTATCTTTCATCAAACTGAGGGTCAATATGCTTTTCATCAAATCACTTTTCATAACCGTTTGATTTTCACTACTGGATGTCTCCCGAATGACCACCTCAAGACAAAAATTTGTGAAAAATTATATTGCGTGGTCGACCTGCCAGACATATGCCCTGTCGTATGCCCGGTCAACCCGAATTTTGATGAAACTTCAAAATCCTCCGTTGGAGCACATCAAATAGAATTTTTACTCAAATTTTTATTCAAATTTAATGAAAAATTTGATGCACCGTTAGAGATACTCTAAGGATAGTAAGTTAAATTATAATAAAGAGGTTGTATTCGTTTTATCAACTTAAATTATTTTAAAATGTATTTTTAAATGATAAAAAAAATTTAAATATTTTTTTTTAAATTAATTAAAAATAGAAAAATGATTTGGAGCCCTAAAAAAGCCTCCCTAATCCCCCTAATCCCCAAAACGACGTCGTTTTGGGGAACTTTTTTTTTTTGCCTTGGTTTGAAAATTTGAGGGAATTTCGGGGGACATAGCACGACCCTTAAAAATATCTTATTTTTATAAACTTTTATGCTATATTTATGTTGAGAGTTCTTATTAAATAGTCTAGAACAACCATGTGGGGGTATACATCAATGGTGTGAAATTTTTTACAAAGGATCATAGGGACTTACCCTCATTAAATAGTTGAGAGATATAAAAAAAAAAAAAAAAAAAAAAGGTAAATAACACATCAGTGAGTATTTAAAAAAAAAAATTTAATTCATGATAAATTTTGTGGATTTTAATTATTAAGGACATAAATTTTTTTTTTGTGTTAGTAATTAATTTTTAAAAGTACAACTGAATCTTATTTTTTTTTAAAAAATATCTCACTTATGGGAAATATTATGGTACATATCCTTCAAAGAGGTGACACAATTTCATACTTAACATAGCATGAGGTATAAGTAAAATAATGTTATAATTAAAGAAGAAAAATTACCATAATTAAAAAAAAAAACATAATTACAAATACATATGATATATCCTTTTTACAAGTATGTATATTAGAATTTTCCCTCACTTAATTATTAGTTAGAAGTACCATCCAGACTACACTCCGTGATAATTGGAGGTTTTTATTTTTATTTTTTTTTGTGAATATTCTAAAAAAATTAAACTATTTATGTAAATAAATAACTTTTCAAACTATTTATAAAACTAATTTACTTTTTAAAATCGTAAGTTTAAAGACAATTCAACGGTGAAATCGAATTTTAAACATGTGATTTTATATTGATATAATCTACATTTACACACTAGTAGATCATATTAATAAAAAATTGCATTTTAAATTTATATTTTTAAAAGAATAGATTAATTTAATAAATAATTTAAAAAGTGAATTATTTTGATAAATAATTTGATTTTGTATAATATTTATATAAAAAAATAAAAAATAAAAAAAGCTTGAAACAACGAGTAGCTAGGGCTGCAAACGAATCAAGCTGAGCCGAGCTTTGCTGAGCTCGAGCTCGGCTCGTTTACTTATCGAGCTTGTTTATTGAGCTCGAGCTCGGCTCGATAAGGAACTAGGCTCGATAAAGAAGTAGGCTTGTTTTTCTGAACATAAAAAAGAAGTATGAAGTCCAAACATAACACGAATTGGAAAATATCTGCTACAATTTTTTTAGTATATGTTATCTATTTTTTGGTAAATATTAAGTAATTTTTGGTAAAGCGATGAAACCAACCCCCCCCCAAAAAAAAACTCATTGGTTTTGTTTACAAAGTTACTGTGCCCCCCAAACCCAAATAACGCAATAAGTATTAATGTATTTATATATATTTATATATTATTTAATATATAAATAATATATTTATTATACAATTTAGATAAAGATAAACGAGCCGAGCCTAACGAGCCGAGCTTATGCGAACTCGAGCTCGGCTCGTTTAGTAAACGAGCCGAGCCGAGCCGAGCTGAACCCTTAACGAGTCAAGTCGAGCTTGTTCATGAACAGCTCGATTCATTTGCAGCCCTACGAGTAGCTAATAATTGTCACGGTTAGGACTGTGTATAATACCGCTAAAATCGTCAAAACCACACCAAATCTCTTCGAATTGTGCAATTTTTCAACTCTAGCAGGCGGGTTGGTGTCCCAGGTCTGGCGAGTTAGCACGGTTGACGAGTGGAATTTTGCCAACCAGCATTTCTAACCGATTCGGCTCGCCTCCTGATGCAAAAAAAATCCTCTATTACACACACACAGAGAGCAAGAAATTCCAGCCATAGATTATACGCACACACATCTATCACACATATACTCACACATACACAATAATTCCTCAATTAAACCTAATTGACACCCACATTTCATCTCATTCATTCATATCGATTCATCACCGCTATCTGTCACAAACATCTGGTCTCATTCCTTACCTCGCCAATTGGCTGTCACCATCGCTGTTAGCCTCTCCTCACCGATGCCGCCACTGCCTCATTCCCTTGCCGATCGGTGCCTACTTGTCATCGTCGACTCATCGCGTCGATATGTGGCTCTCTCTCTCTCTCTCTCTCTCGCTACTTTCTGTCTCTGCTCTCTCTTGTTGTTCTCTCTCTGCTCTTTCTCACTGCTCTCTGCTCTTTTCTCGCTCTCGCTGATCTCTCTCTCTCTCTGCTTTTTTCTTTTCTCTCGCTAATCTCTCTTTCTCTCTCTGTTCTTTACTCTTGCATTATTAGCCTCTATATACATATATATCTATATAATAAGGGAGAAGGGTTTTTCAAAAATGTATAAAATGTATGAGAGACACACTTCCTTTGAATGGCACAGATCAATTGTAATAAATATCCATGGTTGAGATTAATGATGTTCCCACCCAACACTTTTCTCCCTAAGATACAAATGATTTGTCTACCCTCTTGTATGGGGAGCAAATATCCGATACCACCCGTACTTCTCGCGTCCAAGCTGCGCCTTGCTCCGATTGACCTGCGAACACGACGAAGGTAAGCTAACCAGCGGTGAGTTGTTGAAAAACCCCTCCGACGGTCAAGCACACACTCAGAGAGAGAGAGAGAGAGAAGAGAAGACAATGTGGAAGAGTTTCTCTCACTATTCGATGTTCTGCCCAGCATGGGGGGCGCAGTCACGTTTATATACTTTCTGCGCTCACATCTATGTCCATTCGCCCATTGACGCGTGGACCTGCTCTCCTATCACGCTCTCCCACGTGTCAGCGCAAATTCAGCTAAACACCACCTAATCAAACCGCCAAATGGCGTTGGCGCGAACGGGCAGCCCGACGGCGCTAACCTAGCCTCTTATGACCGTATTACTTTACGAGACAAACAGTGCTCCTAGCCGAGCTCCATTATGACCAAGCTCAGTAGCCCTCTGTTATGACCGAGCTCAGTTGCCCTCCGTTATGACTGAGCTCCTGCTCGGCTGGGTCGGTCTGCGGAGGACCTTACTCGCCGAGAAAAACAAGCAAACAATAGAAATCGGGCTAACAAAGAATCATCTCGGCAAACGGATCTAGATTTCAACCGAGCAAACTCCCCTTAGAATGGCCCAGCCCAGCTCGGCCCAAACACGCTCGGACCACTTTCAGCCTAACCATTACCACAGCCTAAAGCCAGATTATGAAATCTCTCTCTCACTTCTCTACCGTTTGTCTCCCCACTCTTCTCTCTCAGTATCTACCCTCTGTCTAACCACCTTCACTCTCTATCTCCCTCTCCCTATCTGAGCTTTTGTATCTCATTTCTCTGCCTACCCTCTCTATCTCTCTCTTTCTTTATGTTTTTCTTCTTGAATTTTTTTTTCCTCTTTCAGCTTTTGCCTTCATCAGAGCTTACTTCGACTATGGATCACTCTGACCAGTCTCACTGTTGTTCACTCTAGCTGCGACATCACTTCGGCTACTTGGCTATTCATTACAGTAATTTTTTTATTTTTGCTTTTGTCTTTCCTCCTTTCTCTCTGTTTTGCTGATGGCTGGGTTAGTTTATTACTTTGGATCTTATTTTTTTCTTTTGTTATTGCTTTGGTAACGTTTGGTAGGCATGACTATTGAGTAAAACTGAAGAAGAAGAACAAGTTGACTACATTAAAGAGTAGTCATCAATCTAAAAATAAAAATTAAAGAGTAGTTGCAAAGGCTACATTCAAGTTGACTATGTTTTTTATCACCAAAATCTTCGTATGCTATGTTTTTTATTAGTTAGCTCTATGCTCATGGTGTATAGTTATCAATTTTTGTCTCTCCTCCTTTCTCTCAGTGTGTTGGGTTAGTATTTTCCATTGTATTTTCAATGTGTTGGGTTAGATTTTTTGAATTCCTACTGTCGGATATTAACTTATGGTTGTTTTTTCATTAGTAATCAAGAAAGCTTTTTGGGAAATAGTAAAACAAGGCATGTATCTTTCCATTAAAACATGAAATAAAAGCTTTTCATTAGTAATTCAAGCTATTTTTGGTCAATATTTTGTGTAACCTCCTTTCCTCCTTAATGGTAAAGTTATACACATTGTGTTTACTTCCAATATTCAGCCATTAATTCAAGCTAATTCAATGTACTGTCAACACCAAATAATATCATGTTAATAAATTTTAAGTATAGCATGGGCCAGTGGGTGTGAAGTCCATGTCCATGCAGTGTTGTTAGTGAGTTGTTATCAGTATCAGTATCAGCCAGTGTGTGTCTTATGCACGACTATATGACTTTGCTCAATTTGGAATAGTATCCATTTTAGCTCCGAAAACTCACGAACATTAAATAGTTCTTTGGTTCTACAATTGATTATTCTTTTTAGGGGTCCAGATGATGATAGGGACAAAAAAATTTAATTTATTTTTTTATTTGAGAGCTAAATTCGTAATTAATTTCAAACTCCAAATCCAACATCTTAAGTAATAGATTCTAATAAATTTGTAAGCTTTTTATATAGACATATAGAAATTCCTATATATTAGGTTAATAACATCTAAATTCATGCTCACGTGCATATATATTATTGGATGGATAGATAGCATCTAAATTGTAATCTCACAAACTTATATGAACATATCAATAGATTAAACATAAAGAAAGATGCAAAACACCAAATTTATGAATTTATTCATGTAAGAAATTGGAAATTTGTAGCTAATAATACTCACAAAATGAGACCGAGCTTCTCATCTACAGTAATTGACTCCTCAGAGAGAACGTTGAGCTGTTCCAATGAATACGGATGCTCTGGATCTCTTATATCCCTCACGAAATGTAATCGATTCAAGTCAAAAATCACAACAGCTCAAATTCCAATAACAATCCTCACCTATTAATTGAATTGACCTCAATTCACCTAAGTATAACATGGCCCTGTTTTAAGTTTCAGAGGAGTTTCAGAGGCGTGTTGAACTTTATTTCCTCTGTGCATTTAGGCATGGGTTGCCTTAATGGATTATGAGAGAATGTTTGCTTTGAATCTCAAACTTTTTATATTTTTTTAGTTTTTTCATATACTCTCTCTATATGATTTTTTTGTTATTATTTTGTATTTACTTAATATTAATATTAATAAAAAGTTTACACACAAAATAAAAAAATAAAAATGCCTCCAATTTTGAAAATAAATGCAGTGAAAATGCCTCTGTTTTGAAAATAAATGCCTCTATTTTGAGGGGATTGAAAATAAACATTCATCTCCAATTTTAATTATATAAATGCCTCTGTTTATGAGACACTACAACATTTTATTAATTTAGTGACATTTGAAAGTGCCACAAAACTATTCTTCTAATGATATTTTTTAGTCTTGTGGCATTTTGAACAAGTGCCATTTATACCGTTGCCACGGTAGATATTTACAAGTGCCACTATGCCATCATGGCTAAAAACTTTCAATGACATTTTGATGTCATGATAGATACTATTTGTGACACTATCAAGCTTCATTAAAATAAGAGCTAGTAACACTTCTAAGTGCCATTACACCATTAAGGCTACACACTTTAATGTCATGGTAGACACTATTCGTGATGCTATCAAATGCCATTAAAGAAGACTTGCAATTTAAAAAATGTCACTATATGGATTTTTAATGACACTTGTTATCTTACAATTGATATAAATGCCACTAAATCCAATTCATTTGTGCCATTAAATGGAAATAAATAACATTGGAACTTAATTTAGTGACACTTTGCAAAGCTACTATTACTACTACAAAATGCCACTTATATGTTATTTTCATTGACACTTTTAAAAGCAACAACTAAGCATGCGTAAATGCGTGTAAGAATTGAATCAATTTTATAAACAATTGAATATTAATCGCCACATCCTATATTAATTTGATATCCATTCATCCTTTAATATTTTCATAACAATAAACAAATATTAACCCCATAGGATCATCACATTAAAAACCAAAAAAAAAAAAAAAATTTCAAACCACAATCAATTATTTATTATTGAAATATAAATTTATTTATATTGCAATAAAAATCTCTTACCGAAATTATAAAATATTCTACTACACTAACAAAGTTAAAGCAAAAAAAATTTTAAAAAAAATTATTCCAACCATAAGTTCTGAAAAGCCATAGTGATATCCATCTTCCGGAGAGACAAATTATCAAAACAAAATCAGTTCCCAAACTCTCAACCTCACTTGCATAAATATTCCTGGCTAGCATCCATAAGTTGCGAAATCTGCATCCAAAAGATAAACTTATAAAAGTAATTGACACTATATTAAGTTAATATAAATTTGTTAATGAAATTAGTATTTACGAAAGAAATATACCACAAATGGAGCAGGCTAAGCAACATGAGCTCCAATAGCTTGTCCAACTATTTTGACAAGTCCTTATGATCGGATCAAGCTCTCATTAGGTTTGATTGGAACTTGAACGTGTACCTCCCAATAGTCAGGTCCTAGTTCTTCTCCTTCTACTTCTTTAGATGCTTCTGTGCTTTTAAGTACTCTGATTGCAACTGTTTCTGTTGGCCTAATGATACTTTTTAGAACAACTATATCTCCCACCTGTAAATCAAGATTTAATTCCTTAAGTAATTATATATTTACAATTAATAAATAATATTAAAAAAATAAACTAGTACAAAGTGCCAGAGTAAAGATGATCACAACTGAAAGTGATATTCATTTTCCTAGTAGATACCAAATGATTTAATCACTTAATTGGTTCACCACACTACAACAAATTATATAATAGACCATATCAAATAATAGCTTAAAGAATCAATAACAACCAAAGACACCAATTAACAACAATCAAAACCATGCCCATTATTAATATCAGGATCCCCTAACCTTAACAATGTAAATCAAATGTAATTGTGAAAAATGACAATCAACTAATTACTTTCAAGCAATATTTTTTGAGAGAATCAAAAAGAGCCCATGCGGTAATAAATGATAGAGAGATGTCTTGTTGAAGCTTGACAAGAAAATAAAATAATTTTTTTTTTAAAAAAAAAGCACAAGCTTCGTCATGTCATGATTTTGACTATGTAGCACAATTTGTCTAGATTTAAACAATGAAATTTAGGTCCGCAATATTCATTCATTGGTTAATTGTAAGACAAGTTTTGCATGCTATTCTAAAATAAAGTTGGAAGTAATATGATATATATGATTAGCTCTTAGTGGATACCTGAGAAAGAGAGGCATCTTGTATCGATGACAAGGACCATGCTTGATGTCAAGCTGCCATGTCAAGAGGACTAGAAGCTATTGTGACCTAACCAAATTTGAACTAATTAATTTTACAAACACACACACATAGATATATATATATATATGTATATATATGTGTAGGAAAACATTAATAACTTATAAATTCTATTAACAAAATTACCTGGTTAGATGTGTTTGTCAAGTTATTCAGAACATGCTGAACATGAAAAACTTTAGACCTTAGCTCCGAATTTTCAACTTCCATAGCATCCATTGTTATCTCTTCATAAATTAGACGGGGAGACACCTAATCCATACATGCGAACTCGTCCATGTTTTTCTTTACCCATCACTTGTCCAAATGTATCATTTGGGCCCTCATTTTATAAATTTGCATTTAAAGTTGTCCTCTCATTCATTTCACCCTATAAGGTTGCAATAAACATAACTTTATATATACGTTTCAATCACTCAACACTATAATGTAGGAATTTTAACTAATCTACAAGTTCAAATGGACAGATAATTATTTGGTACATACTATTATTGCTTTCATTGCCTCAGGGGTTCTACTCTTTTTTATATGACATACTTTAAATATGTGAGCACGTGTTGGAGAGTGTCCCAACTCATTCTTCTACAAAATAATATATTCCAAAATATAAATTATATCATTCTGTCACATCATGCAAACATTATCATATTAAATATACAACATGAAAAGATTAATTAACCTGCTCCTTTCGAACACATGGGAAACTTTTTGTTTCAGTAGTATGATTATACTTTCGCTCTGCACGACTTCCTTTGTTTTTATCACTTTGTGCTTAAAATTACAAATGCATAAATTAATGGTGCCCAAACTATAGCACGTAAAAAAATATATAATGATCAGATCAAATATACCTTTACTTCTTCGATGGCCCAATGCTTAATAAGGTGTTCCCACTGATCAGCATATACTATCTTATCTTAATAATGCTTTTGTCGGTCAAAACTCGAGTGGTTTTTATAATAATTTTTCTTTATGTCTGCCTTCTAGTCTTTTATCTTCTTACCAGAGCACTTCATAACCCAAGTCCTAGCATGACTTGGAAGATCAAACTTTGACTGAAAAGAGAGAGAGAGAGAGAGAGAGAGAGAGAGAGAAAAGAATAAAATAATAAAAAATTAATCTTTCCACATACAAAATTAAAATTACAAAAATTATAAAGAGTGTTGTTTTAATCATATTACTCATGTTTACTACTTTTCACATGTGATCTTCGCACAATATTATGTCATTTACCTGTACAAGTGCCCATATGTGATCTTTGTAATGTTCTGAGACTTTATGCCAATTCTTGTAAGTGAGTGCTGCATTTTTCCCATCACGCACAATAGTTCCAATGAACGATGATAATTTTGTTGCCAATTTGTCATCAGGTTGGCCAAGTTTGTTCCAATTGACTATTAGGCGCTCATCATCACGAGTACTCCAAATATTACGCATTTGAGTAGGACCTCTAGTTTTCTTTTTTCCATTAGCACCATCTAGTTATAAAAAATAAATAAATAATAATAATACTAATATAGTATATATGAAGAAATAATATGGAATTTTTGTAAGGTTTGAATTTGCATACCTGCATTATCATTGGGCTGACTAGAGTTTTGTTGAATCTCAAATGGAGTTGACTCAGTAAACTCACCAACATTGCCTGAGCGAAACTGAAGATATGGGTCCATAGGCATTTTGCTTTACAGATGAATCCTAGTATGATTCAAGCAAAATAGACAAGTCAAATTGTAAATTTAGAATGATCCAAATAAATTATTTACAAATGAACAAAATACTTGAAGAAAATTAACAAAGAAAAATTGTGTATTCACTTTTACTATGTTGCGATCTTCATAGTGACTAAATGTAATATATAGTGAATAAATATTTTGTAGCCACATATGTAAATGACATAGTTAAATGTAAAATGTATTATTCATTCTTCAAACAATCAATTAAATTAACAAAAACAATGATAAAGAAAGAGAGGGAAAGAAAACTATAAAATTGTTTTCAAATATAAATAACTAGCAATATTCAACAAGTTTAACAGTCACATAAGACCTAATTCTTCCTCATCTCCATCATTATCTCCATCATCATGAACATCGTTGTCTCTCAACACCTGAGAAATTGTGCATCTACAATTGCAGGAGACATGTCTGTCCTAACCAAATGAAAATTATTGTCCACATCACCACTTTGTGTATTGCATACAACACTCTGCAAGAATGCCTCCACATTGTCCACAGAAGACCCCACATTCATATCATAAAAATATCTCGGATTTATCTTGATAGCAACTTGCCAATCTTTGTGTTTGAGGTCTTCTACATACATTACCTGTTCTGCTTGAGAAGCCAACACAAAAGGCTCAACATTTTTTATTAATCGTGTAAAGTTAACTAATATGCAATCTTTATCTTGTCTTTTTCCTGATAGTGACACCCATTCACCTTTAAATAACACAACCCTCTTCCTAAACAAATAATCTAACTCAATTATATCTATTAACATACCATAAAACGTAACATCTCCAAAGACAGGATTTCCATCTCTACCACTTGCAAAGCTTCGTGTTTTTGCCGTGACAATAACCCCACTATTTTGAGTTTTTGTCTTTCGCTCGATCTCCTTAGTATGGAACCTAAAACCATTTATCAAGTATCGCTTATATTTTGTGAAAATTCTATTTGGACCATGAGCCAAACATCTAAGCTCTTCAGTTATTTGACTATCCCCTGCGTTATGCAATTCCTCAACATGTTTTTAGACAATTGACGACATAACTTTGGAATGAAATTGAAGTTAACATCAAGTCAAATTTTAAGGAACTTCAAAACACTACTTAAATGTTTATCAAACCATGTCGCAAATGTTTCACTATGAATACGATCAATGGCCATTTCACGAAGACGTGGATTTTTTATGGCAACAAGTTTACGGTGTTGTCTGTATGCCACATAAAAGATTTGTGAGTATGTGGAAAAAGTATGTATAATAATAATAATAATAATAAATTTGATTACAGATGTGGAGTGTCTTACTCAATAAATTTGTTGACTGTCTCACAATTAAATAGTACATATCAATGTGCCTTTTATTTTGTGCCATCATCCATTGTGTCTATCATGCCCTTACTTAATGGTCTGCCAGGCATTGAGAAAATAGATAATCCTTTGGTACCATTACCCCCCTCATCATAATTTCAAGACATCCGGTTGAACTGTGTCTCAACACCTTCCATATACCTCGAGCAAAATGTCAAGCATTCATTTGCAAGGTATCCTTTTGCTATACTACCCTCCGGTTGACTTCTATTTCGCACATATGACTTTAATCTACTCAAGTACCTATGTTTTAGTAAGTTCAAAAAATAAAATTTTGAATGATGTTCGATAACAACAAAAATAAAATATAATAATGATGGTAAAGAAATATGTAATTTAATATAAACTTTACCTCTCAACAGAATACATCCAACGATAATGCACAGGTCCTGCTAATCTAGCCTCAGATGCTAAGTGAACCACCAAATGGACCATAATATCAAAAAAGTTAGGGGGAAATATTTTTTCAAACTTACAAAGTGTTATCGGAATTTGCCTTTCAAGACGCATAAAGTCTTGTGCCAAACCAACTTTAGAACATAACTCTCGAAAGAAATTACTCAACTCAATTAAATGTGAAGTTACTTGTGAACTCAACATTCCTCGAATTGCTAAAGGGAGTAATTGTTGCATCAAAATATGGCAATCATGACTTTTTAGTCCAAAGATTCTACGTTGCTTTAAGTCGATGCATCGCGAAATATTCGCTGCATAACCATCAGGAACTTTAATAGTCTTCAAAAATTTACAAAAAGAATCTTTTTCTTGTTTCTTTAATGAGAAACAAGAAGGAGGCAAGATGGTTTTATTTGCTGCATTTTCTTTTGGATGGAGTTCAGTTTCAAGTCAAGACGTGCATTTAGATTATCCTTTGTCTTCCCCTCTAAATTTAGTAGTGTTCCAAGCACGCTCTCACATACATTTTTCTCAATGTGCATTACATCAAGATTGTGACGTACTAGATTTTCCTTCCAATATGATAATTCAAAGAATATGCTTCTTTTCTTCCAATTATATGGTAATTCTGGATTAGTATTCATCTTTCCATAAGTGATATTGAAGCCATGTAACATATCCAATACCATAGAACCAGTTAAAGGATTAGGTCCAGTTCTTTTTTCTTTAATACCATCAAAAGATCGCTCATCATCTCGAAATGCGTGATGTTTGTCCAAGAATCGATGATGACCCATGTAACAATGTTTTCGGCCATGCTTCAACCACTGGAAACATGTGTCTTTGTGGCATGAAGGGCTTGCATACTTCCCCTTAGTACTCCACCCTAACAAATAAGCATAAGCAAGGAAATCGTTGATAGTCCACATTAATGCTGCACACAATTGGAAATTTTGTTTAATTGATGCATCATATGTCTCTACTCCATCCACCCATAATTCCTTTAATTCATCTATTAAAGGTTGCAAATACGCATCAATATTATTTCCAGGTGCTCTACGATCAGGGATAATCAATGATAATAGAAAATTGGTCTGCTTCATACACATCCATGGAGGCAAATTATATGGTATAAGAATTACAGGCCAAGTGCTATACGTGCTGCTCAATGTTCTGAAAGGGGTTCACACCATCACACGCCAACCCAAGTTTGACATTTCTACAATTTACTGCAAAATCAGGATGTAAGTGGTCAAAAGTAATCCAAGCTGGAGACTCGGTAGGATGTCTCATACAACCATCATTGGTGCGACCTTTATGCCACTTCATAGATGATGCTGTTTTGGATTACATGAATAACCTTTGTAGCCTTGGTATCAAAGGAAAATAATGCAGAACCTTAGAAGGTGTTTTATAGCTACCCTTTTTAGAGGATGCCTCGTTGCTTGAATCATTTTGGTCTATTACATACCTAAATGTATGGCAAACATAACATTCAGAATCAGTTTTATGCTCATTCCTATACAACACGCAATCATTGGGACATGCATGAATCTTCTCATAACTAAGTCCTAACTCCATGACTATCTGCTCAACTTCATAAACTATATTAGGCAGTGTTACACCTTCTGGGAGTGCCTCCTTCAATAACTCTAATAACATGCTGAATGATTTATTACTCCATCCGCCTAAATTCTTTATATGAAATAACTGAAGGATGAATAAGAGCTTTGTAAAATTCCTACATTGTGGATAAAGCTCCTTTTGTCCATCATCTATCAAATTGTAGAATTTCTCTGCTTGTGGATTTGGTTTATCTTCCAGATCTACAGGGTTGTCGCCATCGACTCTATCATCGTCATTTGAGATTCCAAATGCCTTGTGTACTAATCCATGCGTATCAGTATTTAATTGTGACCCATTCTTTTGGTGACACAGATGAGGCTCCAAATATTAATTCATTTCTTTGATAGTTGGCAACAATTAAAGAAATCACACTTTCTAATTTTGTTCATCTTTCTCTCAATTTTGTTCTAATTTTTGTTCATCTTAGTTTCTTTGTTCATCTTACTTTGTTGTTTGATAGTTGACAGTTTTTGGCCAATATTTGGGTTTAGACAATTTTGGCCAATATTTTGTGTTTCTATGGGTTTGTATTTTGTGTTTGTGTTTGCATACCCCAAGGCAACCACAAGCAAATCCACCATGAAACCATATGTAAACAAAGTTTGTTTGCAGCTCATGAAAATACAACATGTTTAGGGGCCAAAGAGCTGTAGCAAAAAACTTACAAATAAAATACCCTGTCCTCATAAAAATAAAATTCCCACTAGCCATTCTTTCTAGGATTGTGTAATGCATGGATTGGGCATGTATCTTTCCTTAGCGTATGTTTTCATTTGACTGTTGTAAATTGACTGTTCTTTTTCCTTTACTCATTCTTCTGATTATCTACCTTCCATTTGTTGACACATAACATCAAAATTGATCATTTTTGTTCTAACTTAACCCAAAGGTATGCTTTGAATCAAATTGGTTGTTTGTGCACCAAGTTTCTCAAATTGGTTGTTTAGCATAGACAGACCTTACGCATAGGTTTTGTGTTTGCTCAGAAAATGTGAGTTTGATTAGAGAGAGAGGTTATTTGGGACTTGGTTTGTGATTAGTGCTCTATGTTGTAGAAATTGATCTCAGAGGGTAGAGACTGTTTATTTGGAGCTATTTAAAAAGAAAGTGAGGGTGATTTGTTTAGCTGATCTTCCTGCAATTTTTTTTTTTTTGAAAGGGACTGTTTTTTTCATTTTTTTTTTTTTTGAATATCTAGAGTTCCTAATTAAAATAAAAATTTTGGAGGCTTGGCATTTTAACATTTATGTCTAATATGGCAAGAGATTTTTTTTTGTTTTTTTGTTTTTTTACCTTTTTAAGGGAGTATAATATTTTATGTTGTATTTCAAAAAATTCTAGTTAATGTATGTGTGTGTGTATTACTTTAGTTGCCTTCATGAAATAATTATTCATTATTGCTTATAAAATGGCTTTGTTATCTGATGAATTTTATTTTTTTCTCATAAATTTATGTTTGGATTCTATTACAAATATTGTTTATCCTGAAATGTTGTTGTAGTGTTCTATGTAGATTACATCACGTTTTTATCAGAAGGTAACCATGTAGATTTATTTCTATTGATTATATAACTTTTTATAAAATTTCAATTGAATAATAATTTGAAATATGGACTTTTATAGGATTGGATCAAAAAATCTATGGAGCTTAAAAGGAGAAATACGACTAGCTTGCTTCGATGAGGATGTAATAAGGTAGTTTAAATCTCAAAGTATTTTGATATGCATATTTCCAACAAATGTACTAATCTAAATTTTTTTTGTTTCCACAAATTACCAGATTGTTATGCATGTTCCTCATTGGGGTTACATACAAGTTGATACAAAGACTTTTTAGAAAGTAATGAGAAAGAAGTTTGAGCAAACACATATTTGAAGACATGATATTGACACATCTTTTGTAAAGCATACATATTTTGGAAAGCTGTAACTCACTTTTTGTAAAATTTTAACCCACTCTTTTGGTGTATGACAATATAATGGTTATTTTTCTTATGTAGTTATAATTTGATTGGCAGCAGTAATACTAACTAGTGTATATTTTAATTTTAATTTCTTTTAGACTGAAGAGCACTGGCTGGTGTGCATTATTTGCATTATTTGATATTTGTTTGGAATTGTAGAGTATAGGTTGTTATGTATTGTTTGATATTTAATTTTCAATTCAATTTGTTGAGACTGTAGAGCACTTATTGATGTACTTTATTTTATAGATTTAGTATTTTTTTTTCTTTTTTATCATAAAACGTTAACAAGTATATAATAACTTAATTTCTGTTTTTGATCAGTGTTTACAATTCTTTGTTTCTTAATTTGCATTAAGATTAGAGGGAGTCGTTATTTTATTTGAGTTTTGTAAAGCATGTAATACAAGTAAAATTGTTACAAATTCTTCAGGAAGAAAAATATTTCAATATATTTTTTCAGTATCTTTATCAAAAAATGACACAAACTTAACAAATTTCAACATAATATATATAAATTATAACTGCATTTTAATTTTAATATTATTTATACTATGCCTTTAGGCACGGGCATACGCTAGTATATATATATATAACATCATTGATATATATTTTTTTTGGATTCCTTTTTTTTTTTTATTATTCTTACATCATTGATATTTATATATAAAAGTAACTCACTGATAATTTTTATTTATATGTAAAGTCATATTGATAATTTTTATTTATTTACTAATCATTCATGTAAATTTTTTATTTTGTAATAGAGAAAGGATGATGAGGGAAATACAAATTGAAAAACCTACGTGATTTGTGATTAGATCAAGATTAACTTATTCCAAATCCCATCAATTCAAAACACTCAACCTAAAATCATCAAACACTTACGAGAGTGATTTTAGTTTGTTTGTTTTTAAGAATAAACAATAAATCAACACAAACGATTTTTTACGTGGAAAAAACCACAATTGAAGAACCTTCAATTGTAATCAAAAACCACGGGCGAACCGCCACTATCAATCCACTACTGAAGAACGAAAAGATTACAAAGAAATCATACAAATTACCCAACCCTAGTCAATTTGTCTCTGAATCTTCTGTAACTCTTTTCACCACACCTTCGTCACGGAATTGATCCTGAAGTTGATTCCACACCACAACTTCACTCGTCGAATTAACGACTGCGTAGACTCAAACACCTTTTGGATCCTACGCTTTGATCTTCGGAATCCACCGAAGAGAACTCACTTGAAACTTAAGAAACAACCACCTTGATGTATGAATCTCAATGCATAAGTTCAGAACTCTCTTAAGAACATCAAGGAAAACTATGAAAAATCTCCAAAGAAAACTTTAAACACAACCCTAGTTTGCTTTGATCAGATCTAGGAAAAACTACTTCACAAAAACACCCTTAAGGGGCTTGTTTCAACCCATACAAAGCCTTGTCTAACTTGTAGACATGATTAGGACATTTAGGGTCCTCAAACCCTTTTGGTTGCTCAACATATGCCTCTTCT